>JAPTHN010000006.1:38320347-38830347 GCA_026936325.1 Platynereis dumerilii | reverse complement strand
AATGTAAAATTACACACTGAAATTTGCAGAAATTGGGTTTGCATGCCAAGTAATTTTTCTTTGATAACCCTCTATATATACATAGCGGTTTTATTGCCAGTCTGTCTTATATGTTTTCCATTAAAGACCAAAATAAAAGTAAGCTGACAGTACTTCATATGTTAAAATGTACATAACTGATGTTAGATTTAAACCATTAAGTTACAATTGAGAGTTTAAGATTTCTTGTCAAAGGATTAGCAGGGAAGACAATTACCCTGTGACATAACATTACATAATCAAGACTTCTCCAGTGCTCCATTCAACAAAAGCCAATCTGTCTGATTCAATCACATTTAATTTTCATGCAAACAACTAAATAAAAGGGGCTGACATTTATTCATCTTCTAAAAATTTACATCACTGAGTTTAGATATTAACCATGAAGTTATAATAATTGGGAGTTTTAAAAAGATTTAGTGTCAACATTATAAAATATTAACACACAAATGCATGTTTTTGAATATACTTAATTAATGCTTTGAAAGTCCACATAATTATATATAAAATTTATGTATTTCTTCTTGATAATATTTCATGAGGAGATGTAGAAAAAGTAAAACTTAGACATTATTGTGGCAAATTTGATTGACCAGGGCCAATATTTACTGATATATGATTATCTGAAAATCCTTAATATTTATCTAATTTTGTTGATATTGACCTATGCTGCGAATAAAAGTTTTCATATTGTTCAAAATCAGCATGATGATGATGTGAAACATGTCAGGTTTATTTTGACAAAAAAATGTCAACGACTGGTATGACATCAGAAGAAAATGGAGAGTAAATAGACATGTCAACGATTTTTTGCCTTTTTTCAATCATACATTTCAATGGAAAAAATTGCAACAACTCATGCAATGGCTGTGAATATTAGTCAATAGTGTGTCTAACTACAATAAGACCTAAAGTTAACTAACTTACCCGTTACCATTTGGCTTTTCATGCAGAAATGTTGGAAAATTGGCATTTTTTCGAATTTTTGGGGTTTTATAAAGATTCATAGGACCAACATTCCAACTGATTAGAGACGTTTAAAGAGGCATAAGTTAGACACCTAAGTGGAAAATTTCATAGATTTAACTTCAAAATTGACTGAATTATACAAGTTTAAAATAATAGTATTTTTTCATATTTTTGGTAAATTGTCGTCCGTTCAACTTTCTCAGAGCATTTAGACCCACAAAAAACACATCTTGGGTATTTAATACATACAATATGCCAATTTCAGTGTCAAAAGTACTGCAGTTTTTTAGCTCTGTCACAGAAACAAAAAAAAACAATTTTTTACATTTTTCAATGATTGTGAGAAAAGTATTAATGTCATGGGGATTAGACCTATGAAAGGCTCAACTGGGATAAAAGATACCATATTTACCCAAAAATGATGAATATGCATGCCATAGTTTTGGCTTGACACCCAATACACAAAAAAATATTTTTTCACATTTTTCAATAATTGTGAGAAAAGTATTCATCTCATGTGGACTAAACCCCTAAAAGGCACAACTAGGATAAAAGATATAATAATGTCCCAAAAATAAGAAGTATACATTCCATAGTTTTGGCATTACTCCCAATACACAAGTGGGACGCCCGTTATCCGGACGCCCGCCCGCCCGTCCCGCCCCCCCGCCCGCCCCCGCCCGCCCGCCCGCCGGACGGACAAATTTTCCCAAAGTAACTACAATACCCGTCGGCAATGTATACATTGCCGAGGGTAAAAACTTGAAACTGTAATGTGAAATTCAGTATTAAACTATGGGGCATCATGATGTAAAACTAATTCAAAGCCAGAGATTAAAAACTAGCAAATGGAAAGCAATGTCATTATTGCAATATTATCTTAGTGGACATGAAATTGATAATGACAATTATGTTGTCTCTGACCTGATAAGTGATTCATCTCAAATGCTAGACTATGGATAGTGTATACAGGCATTAAGGGGATGACTATTTAGTGTCGAGGGGGAGGGATTGGAGTTTTTATTTAAAAAAAAAAGTTCTTCATCAGTTTTGGTGAAATTGGTGAACTTAATAAATTCTTTTTGGCCAGACTTGAAATAAATAATTTCTTGTGGGGGTATTTTTTAACAAGGTGTTGTTAAATCTGATTTAGAAGTGAATATTTGGTGACTTTGCACACTCAACATTTATAATTGGTGCCGTTAGCCTGAAATAAAGAGGAAAACTCCAAGCCCCCTTGGAAATTAAATGGTTGCCCTTTTTGTCTTGGCATTTTTATGATTAGCTGGCTGGCATTCAAATAGCTACAGAAATATTATTTGATGTTCATAAGGTCCATTTGCACACAACTCTATTCTCAGTCACACCTGTAGCATTCAGTTGGTTGGTGCAAGTAATTAGCATACTATTAAACTTAAATTTTTCTGGCATAATATAAATAAATATTTCGGACAAACTCAAAACACTCAAAATATTATCCAGTAATCAGGACTTAAAATTTATTGTTAATCATATTCCTAATTCCCAATGAATTTGCACATTAATTATATTATGTTTTATATAAATTGTGTGCTGCTTGAAAATGATATTGGTAAAATATTTTTCAGATTTACAAGCAGTATTCTTGACATGTCAACCAGAGGATATTTCACGGAGGCACCAGCTGAACTATCTAATTACATCGGATGCAGGAGACTCGAGAAAATTTGCCAGGTAATCATTGTAATACATGTTCTTGGGTTTCTGGTCTTAAAAAACTCAATTCTCGTAAATATACTTGTGTGGAAAGCAGAACATAAAAAATGACTTTTTAGTCCCTCTGCGGGAATTATTTTTCCATACATGCTTGTTGTCTGTCCACTTGTCTGTGTATTTACAACTGACATCATTCTATGTTGCTATCAATGTTGCCAGATAGGGGAAGGAATACACATGTTGACCATTGGGACTTTTCATTGTTGGAATTTCAAAACTTTCTTCAATTTATGTTTGTTTCTTTCATATTTGCGGAAGAAAATGCATATGAGGCCTGTCACACCTGAGCAGCACTCCAATCATGCTACACTTCTTCAGGGATACAATCTGAGGTCAAAAGCACATTTTTTGCAAGTATGTACAATTCAGTCCATTAAATTAGCTCAAGTGTTCAGAAAAATTGGAGCAGCTTTCCTCTGTCGCTAGTAAATTTGAAAAAAAAAAAAAGGCAAACATAAAACATTCCAAACAACAGTTGAAGAATGTCAACAATGATTAACAGAGATATCTTGAGATCTATGCTGATTGATGATCATTTGCCATGTTGGGTATCCTTTTTCAATTAGTGCCAGTGAGCCACTGGTCACATAAGGATGACAATACATTATGCCATTTAAAAAAATTAATAAGTTAAATGAATAAATCTGCAAAGGAACTTAATGAATATTTTTGAGAGGACAGAAAATTGATTTCTGCAAATATCTTAAAGCCACACAGTTAACATTGTTTGATAACATTATATCATCTACAATGTATGCTTTCTTTTTCAGGATGGAACTTCAAAGGCTACCTTGACTGAGCGACACAGGCTTTGCTTTGTGAGGATCGCGACATTACAACCAACCTCAGTACTGTCACTTATCACACAAACTGTCCAAGAAATTGCTCATACTTCCTCCCTGATTTCATCTTTAGACGAAAGAACATTTAACATGAAGTTTTAAAATTTCTGATGTCCAAACAATGAACAGAATAATTAATCGTACCTCAGGACGTTTGAAAAATTTTCCCAATGACTTACCGATGGACAATTTGGTCATTGAAAATTATCCTTGCTAACTTTCTTTATGGAAAAATTACTAGTTGGCTTTGTTTAAAAATTGTATGCTTGGGATTTTTGGTCACTAGAAATTTCAGATTTGTTGCAGTCACAAATTTGTATGGATATATGCACAACCTTTGTCAGGTTTTGCTTCAATAAATGATTTTTTATGCGTGAATAATACAATCTATTTGTTCCTTGTAAAGATCTTACTTACGTACATTATGTTTTTATGTTATGTCTTTCTATGTGTTTTTGTTGCTCAAGTATAATTTGTCATCCTTTTACTTCAAAATCTTGTGAATGACAAATCGTCTTTTATGTAAAATTAATGAAGTAACAGATTTATATTTTTCACTTATTGCCTCTCGGCACGATTGACCATTGATTTTATTGACTTCTTGTTTGCTTTATTGAAAATAAATGCCTTTTTAGACTTATCTCTGGTGCTTTGTTCAATCTATCTGTTTAATTTCTAAGTTCTAACGGTAGGCTATTATTGATTAAAATTCATAGGGTGTCCCAAAGATGTCCAATTTCATCTTGGTCCAAACCAATGATCAGTGGTTGTTTATCATCCGGTCACTTTTTCTACCAATTATGCTATATCTTGTTAATCACTTGAAAACAGCATAGTTCAATCTATCCTGAATAATTTAATTTATTTGAGCAGGCTCATCCTTTTTTAATTTGGCAAAGGAAGTATAATTGAATCAATTCGGGTTAATCTAATTGATATGAGCTATGATAACACCTTTTTATCAGGTTAATATCGCATAAAAGTATTTGTTTATATGAACTTAAATAAAATTTGCCATGTTTTCTCAAGTAATTCAGCATATTACAGCTTAATTAAAAAAAGTCATATTAACTTATTAACATTAAGTCACATTCAGTGACTTGATTGTGTTATTTCAGCCATTCTTGCTCAATTAAGATTCTCCTAATCACATTTTGCTAGTCTGCCTTATTTCTATTATGTGGTTATAAATTATAACTTTTTCATTTTATAGAGTAAAATTGATTTAGTCAGTCAGCCTCAGCTGTGTTATGTCAGAGAAACTTAAAGCCTTTGTTAATTTTGGTTTGATTATATTGTACTAGCATGACCGATTTGCAGAATATTGTCTTGTCCAATTGAAAATTTGTTGTATCAACTCAATTCACTTGATGTGAAACACTGAATTCAGCTTATTTAATGTAGGCCAGGCTAGTGTATCTCAGTTGAGTTCCAGCCCATTTTTTAATTTCTTTAAGTCAGGCAAACTCAATTCACTTAAAATTATTGACACTTAAACTGTGAAAATGTTGGCAAACTGAGAGATACAACTTCAAATGAACAAGCTGAACTGACTCAATAAATATATTGCAGCACCGTTGCCCTAATTGAATTAAGTCAAGTCAGCTTGCTGGGGCTTAGAGTGTAGCACAAGTTTATTTGACAATGTTTTGGATCATTACCTGCACATATAATGTCCTCAGCTTCTTGTAATTCATGTTTAAAGGGCTGCAGAAGGCCAGAAGCTCTCTAAGAAATTCAGAAGCCGAGAATGACTTTCACATGCTCCAGTTAAGTCAGTTCCAGTTACGTCAGTTGACCTTGAGGGCCTTAAAGGATTTCCTTGTCTTTAATCAGAAATAGCTGTGACTTATTGTGCAACCTTTCAAGTTCATAGAAACAGCAATTGTGATTGGGCAGTTTTAAGACAGGTTTGATATATCTAGAAGAGCTGTGATCATGGTTGACAAGATTTTCCAAAGTTTCAGTTTGGCTCTGTTGTGTTTTCTCGATTGCTGGATTCCTTAATCACCACAGGTTCTTATCTGATATCTTGTAGTGACCACCGGTTCAGTGGGTAGTACACATGGTACCAGTTGCAGTGTCGAGAAGAAATAGCAATATTTTGAAGTCCTGCACTCATCATGGAAAATTTGGTCAAAACAAATCATTAGTTCAACAACTAGTAAAGATCACTGACCTCAATGTAATCATGCATAAGTGCTCACATCAGTCTGGTGACCCAATTAACAAAGTCAATTAGAGGGCATCATTTAATCTTGTGGGGGTGGGGGCACTTGTTTTTTTTTTTAAAGTAAATAATTTCTTGCCTAGTTTTGGTGAAACAAATAAATAATTTTTGGCTGTCTTGAAATAAATCCTTTCAGCTCGAAAAAATAATTACTGTCACCATTAACATGAAATAAATAATAAATTACCCCCCTCCCCCCCCCCGAGAAAAACTCCCACTCCCTGAAAATCTAATGGATGCCCCATAAGAAATTTTTGTAAAAGCAAATCATCGGCCAATCACAGACAAGTCGCACAGATCGCTGACCTCAATGTCCTCAGTGAGTGCTCGCATTATCCTAGACCCAATTAGCAAAATCAATTGGAGAGGGCAACCATTTAATCTCTGGGAGAGGAGGGGTATCTTTTTCAAGTAAATAATTTCTTGCTCGGTTTTGGTGAAACAAATAAATAATTTTTGGCTGTCTTGAAATAAATCCTTTCAGCTCGAAAAAATAATTACTGTCACCATTAACATGAAATAAATAATAAATTACCCCCCTCCCCCCCCCGAGAAAAACTCCCACCCCCTGAAAATCTAATGGATGCCCCATAAGAAAAGTTGGTAAAAACAAATCAGTAGCCAATCACAGACCAGTGGTATAGATCACTGACCTCAATGTCCCAAGTGAGTGCTCACATTAGTCTGGTGACCCAATTAACAAAATCAATTTACCCAGGTGACCTGATCAGGTTGATCCATAACTGACCCTACAACAACATAACATTTTGTGGCCCTGTTAATGCCATTTATCGATCTGAATTGCTGTTGCTTTTGACGTTCTGATGAGAAGCTGTCAATAGTGTAGCCTTGGTCCTAGGATCTGTAGCCTTGGGTTGGCACTGAAATTAATTGCTGGAGTTTGTCACAACTTGTAGAGGTGTTGGAGGAATTCTTAATTTCTAAGATTGGCAAATTTAAGCTTTGGCACAAGATTGCTTCCAGGCAATAATGACGATGCTCATGGTCCATTGTCACCACAGGCAAAAACAATATGTTTCATGTGTGTTCCACTCCACTGCCATTCAACTCCAATGCCTACTATTAGAAAAGGTATGACAGCTTGCCTGAACCATTCCACATCGAACTGGTACGTTGTCACTGTAGCAGACGAAACAGGTAACTATAAAATCCAGCAGAAGAGAGCAGACCGGGACCCTTGGACAGCCCCCCCCCATCTCCAAAATGAACAATTTCACAAATACGAATGTCCACCACAGTTATCTTACTTATAATGCTGAGAAAACAAAATTGAGAAACTGTGGAAAATATTAAAGTATTTCACAGGATTTGTTAAGGCAAGTGACCCATTGTCAATCGTTTTCTATCAGACCTCTGTGCTGATTGGCTGGTTGTTAAATCATTAAATCAGTGTATCTTTCATAGATGTTAATTTGGTCCATATTTGGCTTGCCCAGACCGCATTTTGTAATGGCATCTGAAACTGTATTCCCCCAGGCAGATATAATTATATAGCTGATAGATGCACAGATTCAAAATTTTGAACAGATTCAAAATTTCTGGTGTTGCAGATAGATAGATAGATAGATAGATAGATAGATAGATAGATAGATAGATATATAGATATATAGATAGATAGATAGATAGATCTATAGTAAACTTAGATAGTAAACTTAGATAGTAAACTTAGACAGTGAACTTAGACAGTGAACTTAGACAGTGAACTTAGACAGTGAACTTAGATAGTAAACTTAGATAGTAAAGGTAGATAGTAAGGATAGATAATAAAGATAGATAGTAAAGATAGATTGTAAAGATAGATAGCAAAGATAGATAGCAAAGATATATAGCAAAGATATATAGCAAAGATAGATAGTAAATGTAGATAGCAAAAACAGATAGTAAAGATATATTGTTAAGAGAGATAGATAGTAAAGATATATTGTTAAGAGAGATATATAGTAAAGATAGATAGTAAGATACTGACTCGTTCATGTAAAATTTGTTGATAAGTTGGAATTTTAATGTCAGTGCAATGTAGAAATTCCGTCACATACAGACAGTCATATATATATGAACAGAAATGTTGCGGTCTGGACTTGGCAATTCGTGGGGCAAGTCAATCACTGTGTATTGAAACTTGCCACCAATCAGAATACAGGTGCATGTTTCATGGTTGATTGATTCAAATTAAGATAACAATTGTCTCTTGCTTTAAATTGTTTAAAATTGATATTAGTATTTTATTACTTTTATCACTTTCATCCTAGTGTTGTCAGTTCACAGATTGAGTACTCATTGTGCTGACTGAACGTGTATCACAGTTTTTAAAAATAATTCACTTACACATCAGCATGTTCTTTGTTCCGTCTGAACTGAATTTTACTTGAATCTGTGAATTTTCTACATGCTTGAATGCCCTCACTTCGATTATTTAAACTCTTCTACACAATTCTAAATACACTAATTTGAGCTGAAAATTTTGTACAACAATAAAAATGTTGTTCTGCAAATGTTGTGTGAAAATTAGGGTTTAAGATGCAGCAATTAATTTGACATCTTTTTATTATTGTTGGTGTGGCAGTCACAGCAATTTAACTTCCGTCCAGCTCAGGCTGGAATTCAGATTTTAGATTAACTTTTTGGTTAATTTTGTTGTTTAAAACAACTGTCAACACTGCCAAGTATGTTTGATATCAAGAAAATTTACCAAAGAAAGTTATGTATGTGACATCCATGTGTTTTCTTTGTGATAAATATGAATTTAGAGGAATTATATTACTGACTTCAGAGAAGGTCGTCTGCTGGGATCTTCAAGCTGTCATACCTTTTTATAGTTATTAGTAAGAGGAGTTAGTGAACTCTTAGCCCAACGATACACGAATCACTCTGTTTCTGCCTGTGTTGTCACCCTGTCACAGACAAATGCTATATTAAGGCTAGGAGATGCAAAAGGCAAGATTGACAATTTGTAACATAGATAGATAGATATATAGATAATGGATAGATAATAGATAAATATATAGATATAGACAGATAGATAGATAGATTGATTGATTGATGGATATGGTGAGTGCAGCCCTCTAAGGCAAGTTCTTGGCCAGGGGCGGACTGGCCCCACAGTGGGCCCCTGGGCAAACTCATTGACGGGCCCCTATAATAACAATAGCTGCATTTTCAAGTTTAAGTTCTTGATTTATTTTTACCTTCATTAAAATCTATTCTAATTGCAGAACATAGATTGCTACATTGCTCTTACCTTCATCGTATGATATGAAATTATGAATTATTATTATTTCTAGTAGGCCCAAAAATCAATTTTTATCTCTTTTACGTCATTTTTGATATTAATTATTTTAAAATGTTGCTGGTGGGCCCCGCTGAGGTGGTGGGCCCCAGGGCACTGCCCTCTGGCCCATAGGGCCAGTCCGCCTCTGTTCTTGGCAATCACGAGGGTTGATTGATGAGATGCGAGAGAAGTCATCATGTTACACATTTACGTCAAGCGCATGAGGGGTATTTTGTTTGCCTAGTACAGACACTGATGCAAGAGACCAATTTACCGTCTCATCTAAACGACATCCAGCTGGGATTTTGCTCATGAAGGCCCACTGAAAATTTTTGGTTCCCCACCTGGGGTTTGAACCCATGCAAGTCAAGACCTTCAGCAGAGCAGGCCTGGCCTCTAACTACTCACCCACCCAGCTGCCTAGATAGATTGATAGATAGGTAGGTAGATAGATAGATAGATAGATAGATAGATAGATAGATAGATAGATAGATTGCAACATACATAGTACATACATGACATATTCATAAGGATAGCTTTCAAATTATAATAAGAAAATTACATATGTTGGGGGCAATCTACCCGAGTAAATGATTATTACTGTTCCCATTGGGGGGTGACTGCCCGAGTTAAATTAACAGCTACTTAAAAGGGGAATATCGAAAAAAAGAAAAAAGTAATCATATATATACTAATAATTAATATGTCAATCCAACAAGTAGTTAATAATTAGAGCATTTGCACCAATATACAAATCAGTTCATATAAAACAATAACATCACATTAACAATACAGTTGAAATTATTATTTACAAAGACAGAACATTCATGCAAGGAAATGAAAATTGTTAATTTTAATGTATATATTTCATTCAACAAAAATGTCAATAAATTTAAAATTATTACAATTTCTAACAATTTTTCAATAAGATAGATAGATTGGGCATATATGAATACAAATAAAGAAGCATACAAAGCGAGCTAGAACAAACTCTGGGATTAACAAAATTGACCAACAAAACGATTAGCACAGTGATGTAGAGGAAGGTCAGACGAACATTTTGATGTATCAAACGAAAAAATCTGTTGGGAATTTTTTGAGATATTCGAATTTTAAACTTTTTATTTATCACACCCTATTGTTAGCATGTAATCTCCACCTAAAAATGTTCAAAAATGCCCATTTTTCCTGCTAGGTAATATCTAAGATAAAAGTCATTATTCAGAAGTAAAAATATGAAGTCATTGCCACAAGAGCAAGTACATACTACTTCATTCAGACTGACAGATTGTGATAAACCTATAACAGTACAAATTTCTCATAAAATTTATAAAATATGTTTATTTGCAAACTTGTCCTCAGTTTCATCATTCTGGTGAATAATTGTAGTAGAATCTAACTCACTTTTGAGCTCTATGGTGTATTATTGAGGTTTTTATGTGTTTTTTAAGAAATTTCACCACTGTGAAACAAGTACTTTTGCAACCATGTAAAGTGTAGCCAATGTTGAGTGAATCATCAGAAAATGCATAGATAGAATGTTTGGAAGCATTTAGTTAAGTATGGAGTAAAATACTTTGATATTGCAGTCTTAATGTGCAATAGTTGTACATGTTTGTATTAACTACATTTTCACATAATTTACTGAATTTATGCTATTTTTGTTGTTCTATACAATTAAAGATTGGTTGATTTTGGATGCCAGATAATCTACATCAACATTAAACACCCAACATCCATTTTAAGTACTCAAAATACATTAAGCATGAATATTACTGTTTATTTAGCTTTTAATCTTATTTTTGTCTTTTTGTCCAATTGCGAAAACTTTTCATGTAATATCAGGGGATTCAACTTCATAGTGAAGAAGATACTTACAAACATTCTATGCATGCATTGTCTGATAATTTACTCAACTTTGTCTATCCTTTTACATTGTTATGAAAAGCTTGTTTCACGGTGGCAAAATTTGTGATAAAATGCACAAAAAACTCAACAAAGTCTGTTACAATGAGATGATGAGACCAAATTTGCTCAAATTATTTACCAGAATTATGTAACTAACACAGCCTGGTTTTGCAAACATTTTCTCAGGCCTTCAGCCGGAAATGTTAGCTGTTATAGGTTTATCACACCCTGCCAGTCTGGATGAAGTGGTACATACTTTCTGCAGGTACAATGACTGCATATTTTTACTTCTGAATAATGACTTTTATCTTAGATATTACCTAACAGGAAAAATGGAAAGTTTTGATCACTTTTTCATGGAGATTACATGCCAAGAATAGGGTGTGATAAATCAAAAAACTAAAACTCAAATATCTCAAAAAATTCCCAACAGATTTTTTCGTTTGAGACATCAAAATGTTCGTCTGACCTTCCTCTACATCACTGCGCTAATCGTTTTCTTGGTCAATTTTGTTAATCCCAGAGTTTGTTCAAGCTCGCTGTGTATGCATAACTAGTGTTTTCTGACCAACAATTCCAGACAATAAATAACTTACCATAGTTTAAAATCAGTCTCATTTGAAACTCATTTAAAGGAGTGCTCAATACACATTCTTTGATTATCTTGACCCCTGTGGACCAATTGACGACATTTTCCATTAATCCTGTTGTTACAGGAAACACACATGCTGTGCTCCTGGCGGGCCCTCTTGGAACTACTGTGACATTTACTGAAATCAATGACAACACAATTCATGATTGATTTCTTCTCATAAACACAGTTTTTGCAGTGTGGTAGAATTGCGCAGTTCTAATATTGTTTTAGTTGTTTAGATAAGATAATAGAAATTAGCACTAACAAATAAATGACAGGATTTCAAATTGAATGTTGAAAGTTTGAATGCATCACAAATTTGATAGACATCTAAGCACTATATGAAGACAGTGGCAACTGAATTACAGAAGGCTGAAGCATTTAGAAATAATTGAATGGAATCCATGTGCATCTCAGACTCAGCAATCACATTCTTTAAGGAAGAAGACAAGGCCATCAGCATTCTCAGAGATAGCCCTGGTTTCTTCCAGACAAAATTTTGTGAGTTCCTCACACTGAGTTTATGTGGACTGCTCGCTGGAGCTCATGGAATTGCACACTTGCCACTTGGTGGCAACACATGACAGCATATGTTCTGCCAAAGCTGGAAAAAGCAGTGGTAATGAAACAGTGGTCAACTTGTAGACAGACTGAAAGGTGAAAGTTCTGTCAGATCTTGAGCTCTGTCTTTAAAACTTCATAAGCATCCCAAATAAATACTGAGTGACTTCCACGTCAATATTCAGCAATTCAATTCAATTTCAATTCAATTTCAATTTTTCAATTTCAATCATTTATTTGCTCATTAGTATATACAAGTACATATTCAGAGAAATAAGTAAGAAACAAGAATACTAATGAGCTAGGTGACCCCTTTATGATACCTACAAGTATCGCTATCAGCAGCACATTGTGAATCTTAAAAGTTGTGATTTTGGGCCATTTCTGGAAACTGGGGGGATACCAATCTTCTGATAATTGAAACTTTTCGAAAACTAGTTCTGAAACATTTTATATACAGTGCCGCCTGTAAGTAAGTGAAACGCATGACATTGTGCCATTGCATCAATGCTAAGAAATAACATTGGGCCTGTGTTTCACTTGCTGATCAAAGACTTATCCATACCTAACTCCAACCACAGCAAAGCATTTTAGCTGCCATTGTTATCAGACATGCCTCACATATCGACCTTTATGACCCAATATGTTTTCCTCTCATCGGATGAGAATTCATCCTCCACAAGCAGTTTGGTTGAGGATGTTTAACATTGTTGCAATGGCATACTTAAAGGCGGCACTGTATCTTATTCTTGTTCCAACTTCAGTAGTCCATGTGTTTTCAGATTTTTAAACTCAACTTAAACGCTGAGAACTGGCTCTAAAACAACTTCCAACTTCAACACCAACAATTGGCTCTAAAACAACTTCCCTATCTAATTCAAAGTCCTATTTTACTTGACCATGCTTTAAGTGGATCAGTTTGCTTTTTTTTTTGCCAAAGAGATTACTGGCTGCTTTGCCATGATCAGCCATGATCAGCTGATTATGGTGCACTCTAAAAAAATTCAGACAAAATTGGTTTTTTAGATTCAAAATGGTTTTTTGAAAAACCAAATTTCAATGCAAAAAACCAACATGGATTTTTTAAAAATCCATGTTGGTTTTGCATTGAAATTTGGTTTTTCAAAAAACCATTTTGAATCTAAAAAACCAATTTTGTCCCGATATTTTTTAGAGTGTGATTGGTCAAACTGATGGCCAATAAAGTGATCAATTTGAAAGGATATCGATTATTGCCCTTGTAAGGGTGAAATATTATCTTCCCTCGAGGTCAACTGCCTGGGCTTCCATTGAATGCTAATTAGTACAAAATTTAGCTGAGGTTTGTTTATTAATGATGAGAAATCAGTACATTGAATGAATGTTATTCTGGTTGGGTGGTTCAGTGAAGTAATTAGTTGATTGATTAATTAGAGTGTTGTCAGAAAATTAGTTAATTCATTAATAATGGCTGTTGATCAGTGATTTGTTTATTTTTCGTGTAAAGGGTTAATGGAGCATATTGTGATTAAATATTCATATTATTCATGATTAAAGGTTAATTATAGGTTTCATGCAGTTAAAGGGGAATGGTCTTGAAAGTCATCTTCAAAATATTTTCCTGCGTGCAATGAAAAAATCAATGGTATCTTCAAGACACTATTTGTAGTGTCTGAATTTGTATCATCAAGTTGACCACAATCCAACTTTAGGAGCCCTTACCTTTTTCTTGGTGTCAAAAAATATGCCATGACTAAATTTCAACCAAAGCCACACAAATTCACTGCTATACTTGACTTCTTTATAATAATTATTATAATAGTATTTTTCATAGTTTCAAATCATCTGTTTGGGCCCATGCCAAAAATAAATATCACATTTTTTTTAGAAGTCCTAAACTCTCTTTTGAAAAAAAAAAATCTATTTATAAATTTCACTATCAATTTTAAGCACATTCGTTTCAATAACTTTACTGAACCAGCTAAATGACCACACAGCTGCATGCTGAAGCCTTTTATGGGTATATAAATAGTAAGTTACAGATTGTGTAAATAGCATAAAGCCATGTATCAATCAGAGGTCGTTTTGACATATTGTGCTTTCAGGCATATATGCCATAATCCTGATATTGTTAGCATATTGTAATATTGCTCATATAGAGTGGAAAATTGTTTCATTATGATGTGAAAGTGTTGTGCATTAAAAAAACTTATTATACAAAATATTCTGAGCACATGTTTTTTTAAAAATTTGACATACTGAGCACATGTTTTGGATGGCAAAGGCTGAAAATTGATGCTTACACGGTCATTGCTCGTTCAGAGTAAAGTATCTGTCAGGCTGTAGTTGCATCAAACCTTTTTGAATTTAAATAGGATTGTAATCACACCACAAGCCTTTGTCATTTACAGTTGCTGTTGAAAGAAAGCACGTGCTTCAATATTTTGAATATTATTATTTTACATTAAATTACATGTCAAATTTGCCGGATAGGCATCTGAAATCCAAATCGTATAATATATGAAACTGTAGATGATTATAGATGACATCACATTTGAAACCATAGATGATAAGGTGGAACTAAAGAGGATCAAACTGTAGATGACATCATAGATGAAATTATAGATGATCATTTATCAAAGATGAAACTAGATGATATCACAGATGAAACCAGAAATGGTCACAGATGAAACTATACCATATAGGATGAAATTATAGATGAATCACGATGACATCATAAACTATAGATGATCATTGATGAAAGATGAAATTAGATGATATCACAGATGAAACCAGAACTGGTCATGTATGAAACTATGTAACTACATGTATAGGATGACATTACAGATGAATCAAGATGACATCATAGATGAAACTATAGATGATCATTGATGAAAGATGAAACTAGATGATTCCACAGATGAAACCAGAACTGGTCACATATGAACCTATATGCCTACATGTATATATGATGACATTATAGATGAATCGCAGATGATCAATGACTATAGATGAAACCACAATGACATTATAGATTACATAAATTTTAACACCATAGATATGATCAAAAATGATACCAGGGAGAGTCAGAGAGGGTCAAACTGTTGATGAAATTATTGATGAAGCTATAGATGATCAAAGATGAAACTAGATCTATGATATCACAGACGAAACAAGAAATGACCATAGATGGCACTGAGATGGAACCACAGATGCCATCATATGAAGCTGGATTGAAGCAATAATTATTGATCATAAATGAATCTATAACTGGAATTACATAGAAAACATTATAATAGACATCCACTGAATCACATTTAAGAAATGATAATGGAATTATTGATGAAGTGAATGAAATCATATGTATGAAACCAGATTTTGATGAAACTGCAGAGGATAATCAACATTACAGATGAAACCATATGCATAATCATTAATCACTGATGAAACTTAGATGAAACCTTCGATGACATCATAGATGACCCTTATTCTTCTTCTTCTTCCAGCGACAGTCCAGGTCCGGTTAGCAGGAGGAATCCATCCAAGGGAAGGAAGAGTGGAGGTCTGGTTCAACAACACGTGGGGGACAATCTGTGACGATGACTTCGACCAGCTGGACGCCGCTGTCATATGCAACATGCTCGGATTCAGGTTTGTAGATGATATAATTTTAATATATTAATTGAAAAAATTGAAATGGTAACAATGCCATGGCTTGAACCTTTCTGGCCTGCCCTGTGCATTGCAATTCTCTCAAACAAAAACTGACAGATCTTTCAAAACTCATTTTTTAATGACAGGTTTTAACAATTCCATTTTTGCAGGGGTGTGGCAAGGGCTCTGATGTCCCCTACAGTTTTTGGTGCTGGCTCAGGCCCAATCTGGCTTGACAACCTGTCTTGCAGTGGATTTGAGAGCAGCTTAGCCCTATGCCCAAGCAACGGATGGGGGGTGGCTGACTGCACCCACAATGAAGATGCTGGTGAGTTGCTATGGTTACCAGAATAAACAACAACAACAATAACAATACTCTGTGATCGAGATATGCTCTAACTTGAATGCTGGACCAGTGTCATAACTGGTGTCAGTGCAGAAATCAATTTCTTGTAGACGAGGTTGATAGGGAAAAGGGGGACAAGACAGGAAGGAGGAGGCAGGGGGGGGGGGGTAGGTTTGGGCTAGGTTGGCTATTGAATGGTGGGCTTGGATTGGAAGAAGGCTTGTGACATTAATGGGGGAGAGGGAGGCAGAAGTGCTCTATTGGTTTATTAATATTTCAAGATGGTACAATGTCTAGTGCAAAATCGATTGGTCCATATGGGAAATGACAAGCTAATTCTTCTCTGAATTCTGTTGATCTCTTCTCCATTTACAAATTTAAGAATATGATTTATTAATCATGAACAAGATGGTATTGCTTTTAGCAGAATTTTCTTTCACATATTCCCCAGCATTTTTGCTGAAAATCACTCAATTTTTAAATGAATAAAGAAAACTTAAGTTTCTCGGTTAAACGTGAAACTTCAAGCGAAGAATCAAATGGACGGACAACGCTTAAAAAATAATCTCTAGAGTATTGAAAAATTAATATATTTTAACTATCTCAACTACTTTAATTTGTCCTTTTTGCATTAGTAAACATTATAAGCATTGATAAGATAAGTACAGATTTTACTAATTACTAGAAAAAGTGCTCATTGCGACACGTCCTCCCCACATGTGTGGCCTGGTCGATTAAGTGGCAATTAAATAAACACCTATGTAAACACACTTATTGAAATGTCTTTAGAAACAAAACTGAGAGAAAAAAGAAAGAAACAATTTTATAGTACAAAAAAATACATTAGTGTATGAAATAGTGAAAATTGTCAAGTAAACGAAATCTATGTTTGGTGAAAGTAATGTTAAAAGGAGGACTCGTGACTGTCTGTGTGCTATGAGTTACAGTTGCACTTTTAAAAATATATATATATACAGATAGATATGATAGATCTAGATAAAAAGATAGATATTTGTTTCTCTACATGAGTAGAACGGTAGAACCTCTTTCTTCGACCCCATATGCCAGTATGATAAATCAAAAACTTAAAATTGAAATAACTCAACATTTTCCAAACATATTTTTTTCATTTTTTTGCCAAATTGTTCCCATTACCATGCTGTATAAAGGTACATTTTTGGTATTTTTCTTGAAATTCTTTAATCTTGAAGTTAGTTCTGAAGCAGTGTGTTTGAAGAAACCTGAAATATACACTTATGATTTTCTTATGACTTGCCTGTAAATTGGGATGGCAAACTCCTTTTACATAAAAATTGTCAAAAAGGGCAAATCATGTATTCATATAATATTAAAATAATTTTTGTAATGCAAATGATATAGTTAGTCATTGGAGAATTATGCATTGCAGTGTCTTTATGTGAATTGTACATTTTAATGAATAGAGTCGCGAATTTCACCTCACGTGGTAAAAAACCCAGATTCTTAATTACCAATCAATATGAAGACCTAATTTAAGTAGACATTTAATTGAACATGTAGTAATTCAGACATTATCGACTAATCAGTTTAAGCCAGTCTTCTTAATGTGTATAAGTAATATATACACAAGTTTATATGTCATAATTGTCATATATTATTAAACATTTTAAAATAAGTCAATAATCAAGACAGCTTAACAATAAAAGCTAGAAGTTTTAATATATATATACAATTTATACATATATAAATCTAAATCTAATGAATGACCATTCAGTTTAACATATGTATAAATGTAATACATGAATGAACTTTATATATTATATATCTTATAGTGCATATCAATATGCCTGAACAATCTGTCTATGTGGATCAGATTGACTTCAGTGGCTTTTCAATACACATGGCTCAAATGCCACTGAAATGGAATGAACTTGTGATTTTTTTAATTCATAAAATTTGTTACAAGCAGTGGAATTAACTTAGTAAAATTTTAATTTTGCATGGACTTGGAACTAGTGATTACATTATTGTACAAAGTTATGTGCCTTTGGGATAATTGTGATTGGTGAAATAGCAGAATGAATCGCTTTTGTTGAGGAAAGAGTCGGAGTAATGCACATCTTTTTCGGATAATTACAAAACGCACCATGAAGTTACGGACTTAAGCCGAAGTTCATTAGAATAATTTTATACGAGAGTGAAAGTTATTGGACTTATACTTGTGCACACAGTTTTGCAAATTATCAATTTTTATCAATTTTTGAACTGATGCGAATATTTCATCAAAACTACGAGTCAATATTTGAAATGGATTGATAACAAGTCATTAGTTGCATACTCCCCTATAAACATGGATACCTGCTTTAAACTCCTCTATCTAAAACTGATCTTACTGCTTCTAGGAGTGAATTGTTATGGAGAAATTGGAATTAACCAAACCACAGGTGTCCCGCCAACCAATATTCCGACTTCTACGCCTCCATCCACGACGACGTTGCCGCCAAGAATATGTAAGTGGTTTTTACTTGCTCAGTTTGTTGTGGTATCATGTATGAATGAATGAACACTACCTTGAGTTGCTTCAAAATGTAATTGAATATTGTCCTATAACCCCTTTGTGTGTTACCAAATTCAATTTAGTAGTTTAAATCTATTCTTGATGTAATTGATACACTATGCATCTAAAATTGTGTGAGTGATAATAGGGCGGTTGAAAGTCAGGATCAAAATTATTTGCAAACAAACAGCATGGCTGGTAACTAATGTTATAAACGTTAATTTAGAGTTGCTCCAACGTTATTCAGTGCTATTACATGAGCTTTTGGCAAGTGAAGTTTCCAAGTACCTCTGAAATAAAAAATCCCAACAAACCTAATTACTTGCCATTGGGGTTGAAAGACTAGTCTTCGTACACTGATTTTTACTGCAAATTGATAAATTTTTACTTAATTCATTGAAGAAGGAACAAAGTCATCTACAATTTCTCAGACAGTGGCAATATATTTTATCATGTTATCTTGTCATATGCCTGTTGAAAAGAAGTTGATAAAATAGAAGTTGAAATGTCACTGTTTCCTTCTAAAACCAATAGAAATCTCTTCCACTTCAAATCTTTCAATTTATAAACTGTCAATTTGTTTCTCAATATATCTAGCCATCCCAATCTGCACAACCTATGCATGCTATAGCTGTATTTCATAATATTCATTCTCCCAATAGATTATACCTAACCAATACTATATTTTTTATTGATCACCACAAAGATCAATAGTTACTCCAACTCAAGTGAAAGTCAATTTGAGGCACAACAAAGCTCCCCTGATTGTATATACATGTTCCAATAAATTGTAACAGCTTGAATTTATATTCATTCATGTTTGCCCTTTCCCTGGAATTTATTGAAGCTGCAATGAAACATTTTCAGTGACCTTACTTAGTCTACTGAACTTTGAACATTTCATAGTATTGGTTTTACTATCACTTTCTATGTTTGGTCTGAGTACTGAGATGAATATATTGAGTGAACCATGCTCCTCTCAACCTATGAATTTTCTTTCATTTGGTTTTCGGCATAAATATCCTTTCCAAGATTTCTAGACAAATAAATTCTGAATTTTTGTTTGTGGTCATGAATTGGAAGGAGCACATGTTTGACAAGGAATGTTTGTCTGCCAAAATTAAAAGTAAGAATCCTCCTGCTATTGTGCTTCTTTTACTTGCCCGTGCAAATTTAGACAAAATTCAGCCTTTATCATGCTAATTCAGACTATATTGTGCTAATTCAGACTATGCTGTACAAATTCAGATACAATTCAGACTATATCTTGCCAATTAAGACACCATTCAGACCATATAATGCAAAGTTAGATACAATTAAGACTTTGTTGCAAATTCAGACACAATTCAGACTATATCATGCAAATTAAGGCACAATTCAGTTTATATTGAGCAAATTCAGACATAATTCAGACTATATCATGTAAATTCAGACACATTTAGGAATTTATATTGTACAGATTCAGACACAATTCAGACTATGTTGTGCAATTTCATACAAAATTCATACTATATTATGCAAATTCAGCTGCAAATTTTCTGATTATATCGTACAAATCCAGACATAATTCAGACGTTATCATGCAAATTCAGGCAATTCTGACTATATCTTGCAAATTCGGACACAATTAAGACTATATCTTGCCAATTAAGAAAAAATTCAGACTATATCATGCAAATTCAGACGCTATTAAGAGTATATCTTGCAAATTAAGAAACAATTCAGACTATATCTTGCCAATTAAGAAACAATTCAGATTTCATAGTACAAATTCAGAGACAACTCAGACTATCATAAAAATTCAGATACAATTCAGATTTTATCATGCAAATTCATACACAATTCAGACTTCATCATCCAAATTCAGACAAAATTCAGACTTTATCATACACATTCAGATACAATTCAGACTTTATCATACAAATTCAGACACAATTCAGACTTTATAGTGCAAATTCAGACACAATTCAGACTTTATAGTGCAAATTCAGACACAATTCAGACATATCTTGCAAATTTAGACCCAATTCATATCATATCGTGCAAAATCAGATGCGGTCAAGACTTTTGTCATTCATATTCAGACACAATTCTAACTTTGTCATGAATATAATTCAGACACAATTCAGTTAATATCATTCCAATTCAAACACAATGTCGACTTAATCGTATACAAATCAATAGGAAAAAAAAACATACAGATTTGTTTTAGGGATATATTTAGGTGAGGAAATGTGTCTCTTCATGCAACTTTAATATTTTGTCTATGGGCTTAACACTTCAATCTATTTACAGGTAACACACCAGATCCGAATATCATCCTGGAAGGAGGCAGAAATGATGCAGAGGGACTGGTCCTCATCAGGTACCAGGGTCAACTGGGGCACATTTGTGATGACCAGTGGGGTCAAGAAGAAGCAAGGGTCATCTGCAGACAGTTGTGTTATCAGTGAGTATTCTATTTCTACTTTATTAGAATTTTTATTGAAACATTGGAATCAAGATGGGCCATTCTTAAATTTTGGGGCAAAATGCCCTGGAAAATGTGGTAACGGAGTGGACTTTTGATGCAAAAAACCTGCTTTTTGAGCAATTTAAAAATAGAAAAAATGTATTAAATTATGTAAGTCTTATTTTCAGAAGTACTTCATCTCAGATCAATCGTTTTTTAATTAAATATTAATTTTTTGTGGTAATGGAGTGGACAGGATTGGGTAACGGAGTGGACAGGACCGGTTTGGTTTTCTCTTAATAGTGCATTCTATTTGGGAGATACAAAGTTTTGATTGCATTCTATGGAATCCTGCACCCTCAGCAATATATACCTAAAATTTCTTTGAAAAGGTATCACTGGTAAGCTCGGAATTGGAGGTAACGGAGTGGACATTTTAGTGGGACAAAAAAATGTTCCAATGAAAATTATGCCTTAACTTGTTGAATACCTGTTTAATGAAAATCTGCAAAGCTGTTGTAGTTTGGCGCATGAGCATCTTACAACATTGAGTGGAAATTGCTCATTAAAAACAACAGCGAGCCGAGCTATGCCCTGTAGTGGAGTGGACAAAAAAATTAACATAAACTGGTGACACGTCTTTTACATCAATTAATTCAATGAAATGAAACAAGAAAAAAGTTAAATGGGCCATTCTCAAATTTCGGGACAAAATGCCCTGGAAAATGTGGTAACGGAGGGGACTTTTGATGCAAAAAACCTGCATTTTGAGCAATTTAAAAATAGAAAAAAAAAAAAAAAAATATGTAAGTCTTATTTTCAGAAGTACTTCATTTCAGATCAATCGTATTTTTAATTAAATATCGATTTTTTGTGGTAACGGAGTGGACAGGAATGGTAACGGAGTGGACAGGAACGGATTGGTTTTCTCTTTATAGTGGTTTCTATTTGGGAGCTAAAAAGTTTTGATTGCATTCTATTGAATCCTGTCACCCTCAGCAATATATACATAAAATTTCTTTGAAAAGGTATCACTGGTAAGCTCGGAATTGGAGGTAACGGAGGGGACATTTCAGTGGGACCAAAAAATGTTCCAGTGAAAATTATGCCTTAACTTGTTGAATACCTGTTTAATGAAAATCTGCAAAGCTGTGGTAGTTTGGCGCATGTGCATCTTACAACATTGAGTGGAAATTGCTCATTAAAAACAATAGCGAGCCGAGCTATGCCTGGTAACGGAGGGGACAAAAAAATTTACATAAACTAGTGACACGTCTTTTACATCAATTAATTCAATGAAATGAAACAAGAAAAAGTTAAATATGATGTATATATTAATTCAAGTCTATATTCTCATGAATCGTGCATAGAAACTTTGGAAATTATGGTACTTTAGGAGGAAAATTAACACTTGATTTTGTCATGTCAGGTCCAGTGACAGGGTAAAACCACTGATTTGGCACGGATTACTGGACACAATGCACCAAAAAAAGGTCTAATAAATGACCTTTTGTTCCAAATGCAGTGGTTCTAAATAGAAATATGAATAACAGATGTGGAGTGACGCTTCAGATATCAATCGCATTCAAATTAATGTCAGGGAACTGGAGTGACGCAAATTTTCCTGAAATTTGAGAATGACCCAAATATGATGTATATATTAATTCAAGTCTATATTCTCCTGAATCGTGCATAGACACTTTGGAAATGATGGTACTTTAGGAGGAAAATTAACACTTGATTTTGTCATGTCAGGTCCAGTGACAGGGAAAAACCACTGATTTGGCACGGATTACAGGACACAATGCACCAAAAAGGGTCTAATAAATGACTTTTTGTTCCAAATGCAGTGGTTCTAAATAGAAATATGAATAACAGATGTGAAGTGACGCTTCAGATATCAATTGCATTCAAATTAATGTCAGGGAACTGGAGTGACGCAAATTGTCCCATAATTTGAGAATGACCCATAGATATGTTTTGAGATTTTTTCAAGCACCGAAATACCTACAAGCACTATGTCTGTTAAAGCCAGAAAATGAAAGCAACCTCCGAAGCAACTGCAAAATACTGTTACCAACTTACCATAGACTGATATTTTTATAGTATTATGTGTTTGTTTAAACGTTACTTCAAATCAAAATAAATAATTATGGCCTATAATATATGTCATCACATTTGTTACGATTTGTTAAGAAAATCAACCATGCCTTTCATGACACACCCAGACTCTAGTGTACTTATTTCATCTGTAAACCGAAACTTTTTTTTAAAGCAAATAGCACTGATTTTAAACCAGATTCTAATACAGACCAATTGCCTGATTTCAAAAATAAAAATCCAATAAATTCATTAATCATTTAGGCCTCTATTTCCTTAGGATTATGTCAGTAGAGGACCACATGTCAATAAAGGTGATCAATAGAACTGCAGCTGTAAAATTCCAAACATAAGATTAGACAGATTTCTGTTACCTTGTACGACGCAGTACACAATTCTAAAGAATACAAGATGTGATGATTTATTACAACAGGTGACTTGAATGTGCATAACTCGCCTAGCTATAAATCAATATTAGAAACTAGAAATGTACATCTATAAATCAATTACTGAATATAGGATCTAACTTAAATCATAAACTTCAAGGCTCAATTTCACGGCTCAATTTCACCAACAGAGTCAGTGTAGATCAGGTCTAACGGTCTAAGCCTTAGATATGGTCCTGATAGTTCCAAAATAAGCGGTGCACTTAATTTCAATGACGTAATGGCCTCACCTTACAGTAAGAATAACATTTTAGGCCAGGTTTAACCTTAAACCTGGTCTCAGCTCTTTTTGGTCAAATCGGGCCCCAGATTCAATTCACAAAATGAGCTTATTTAGTGCCTGTCATTTGGTACATATACATCGTATCTGGGTGGAACTCGTTGCGGTTCCAAGAAAATGTACCAGCTATGTTGTGTCATAGATGCAAATTTGCAGAACACACATGAAGTGTTTGGATACCCTCTGCAATCTATCTATCTATCTATCTATCTATCTATCTATCTATCTATCTATCTATCTATCTATCTATCTATCTACTCGTTTTCTCTATCCCTTCTCATCTTTAATGATCTTATCTCATCAATTTGCTAGTACCACATTGTCCTATATTATAATAGTTTTCTATCTATTGACTTAAACATCCATTTGTAACATTGATATCCCCACTGAACTACATAGCATGTAGGGGAGAGCAGGGCATGATGGGCCCCTGGGGCATGATGGGTTTTGGCTTTAACTCCAAAGTTAAACAATGGAGGAAGCTGATGTTTGTTGTTCGGAATACCTTTTGCTAACCTTTATTGAAGAAAAAATTGCATGGTTCAGATACCAATACTTTAGCAGATATTGCCCTTTCTAGGATTTTGAAGCCCTAACAACTTTTTTTCCTGATTTTCCAAGTGCGTTGTGATTATGCGTCAGTGATATTTTAACAGCTGTCTTGTTTTACTTCCACAAAGAGATATTTCAACATTTTGCATGAAAACTCTTTGATTTGACTTTATTCTTGGAAACTGGTATCTGAGGGCATTTATGAAAAAAGAAGTTTGGGGCATGATGGGTCTCTTGATTGGGGCATGATGGGCCCAGGCCCATCATGCCCCATTTGAACTAAGCATATGTATTTCTTGCAATATAATAGTTGAAGATTGGCGAGAATGGACAATACTGCCTATTTCAATACCTACTGGTATTATCTTATTTACTACATCAGATATAGAATTAATAACATAATTTGTGTGCCAAATCATCTTTTATGATGTTAAATTTACGTTTTTGGATTGTTACGTGCCTTTTTTACATGAAAAAGTGAATATGATTTGCTGAGTTGGTTCAATAACTACCATTTATCATGTAATGAAAGTTTTTTATTAAGAATATTGGAATTATTTCAGTTTGACAACTATAATGCCGTAAATATTGACCAAAATTTGAAGCTGCCCATCATGCCCCAACAAGGTGCCCATCATGCCCCACCCTTGCGGGGCACGATGGGCACCTGCCAAAAAATTAAAAGTGCTTATAACTCAAACACTATTTCATTGAGCGAAACAAGATTTTCTATGCTTAAAGTACAACCTAATGCAAAACCAGTCAGCAACAAATAGTAATTTTTGTTGGCATAGTAATGACATGGTGGACCTTCAAAGTTAAGGTGCCCATCATGCCCCGCTCTCCCCTACCTACCTGTTGGCATCATTAATTAATAGGGAAAGCGGGATCAGACAGTTTTTCATTGAAGTGGAAATTTATAATTCATTAAGTCAACAGAATTTGTTGATCCTGTCCACATTTCACTGAGACTGTCTGGCACTTGTAACATCATATCATATCATATCATCATATGTGGTGATTTCAACGCACTCAAAGTGGGCTAAAAATCCATAAAGTTGTGCTGGGATTTTATAGGTAATCTATAAATAGGACTTCGTCTGCTATTATCATCCATTATGGATTAGAACGTGCAGGCGTAACTATGACAACAAACGTATGTTTACATCAGACCCAGTTCCTATTGGTTCTTTTATAGGTGCACTAGATCATCATAATAGCACATATATGTGATCGATGATTGGGCAATTAAAGTACAATGTATTTGGTATAAAAACAACCAGGCCTGCTCAGTATGTTTGACATACTGTAGATGTCCCTGAAGATTTGTATAGTCAGGTCAAATGTATGTATGCTAATAACTAAGTACATGTTCAGTACTACCTGATCAAGGGCACAGTTAACGCTGGTATATGACATTACGTTGCATTATGTGATTGGTACATGCATTGATAATCAATAATCACTATTCAATAGGGGCAATAGCATGAAACAGGTTAATGAAACATTTAATGTATTAGTTATAAGGTGTTGTGCCACATTATTCAACAGTAGTATCCATTGATGTTCTCTTAAATTGTGTTTGTTCTGGAGACGTTTGACCTGCATCAGGTGAAACAAAATTGATTTCCTACAAAGGCCTAATGTATTGTAGGTTTACTTAGCCAGTTTAGGCCTGATATTGTTGCAGTAGGCTACCAGTACAATATATAACTTTTCAGCATGTAAATGATCTGCATATAATTTTACAAACTTCTTATCAATGATTAAGAAATGCAGGTGTGTACAGAGTTATTATGCAACCATGTTTTTAATTATATCTTCAAAATAATTAACCTACATATATTTGGATATCCTTCACACATTATCACATTGGTGCCATGGAGCCGATATCCTGTAAATTTTGTCCAATTCTGTTGGTTCAGTGAGGGGTTTTGCCATATTGTCAGATTTTGAATTGTAACATTTATTATGATATTTCTTCAAAAAGCACCAAGAATCTACCAAACTTATCATGAAAAGCCACAAATGTTTACCCCATAACATCAAAGGAAAAATAGAACCACAATTTCAAACGCGGACGCCTTCATGACCAAGAAATCACCTAAAATGACCCAAAATACAATGTTATAATTATGCAAATTGGTAATTTTTAAATATATATTTGGAAAACGTTCAATCTGAGGCCCTGGTTGATATAGCATATAACCCTAAAGCCTGGCCACACATCACATTTAAAATGTCTAGAATATAGTGTCCGACTCAAGGAACATTACCCTACATTGTATGATTCTGTGAAAAGATGCTATTTTTGTTTTGGTTAGCTTGTTATGAAAAAGCATGGCTTGATAATCAGTGGCGTAACTAAGCGGTCTCGAGCGGGGGGGGGGGCACCTGGGGGGGGCACGCGATTCTCTGGGGGGCACCCTCAATACTAACTGTATATTTTAGCAAGAGTTGGAAAGTTCATATGGGGGGCACCGGGGGGGACACAGGTCCAATATGGGGGGGCACTTGCCCCCCCCCGTGCCCCCCCCCCATAGGGAAGCCACTGTCCATGATAATTACTCTGTATGCGTTGTAATTTGTCAGAAATTAAAGAAATTCCTTATTTATGTTTATTAGATGGATGGAAGATAGATGGATGTTTGGGGCTTTACGTTCTGTATTTATGCTCTTGGTTGGCTAATTATAGGACAGCAGGCTCTAGAAGTAGGCACATTGGATGACTTATCATACCCCAATGCAATAGACTTCAAGAGTAACAAAATACTTCGCTTTGACTGATTGTAATATTTCATTTGCCAATTTATGAAGGAATGAGAAAAACATCATTGTATTGCAAAATCATGAGAACTTCTTATTCATTTTTCAGCTCTTTAAAAATTGATATGCTGTCACTAAGTTTTTTTTTTCTTTTTTCTTTTATTGCTCTTTAACTACCACTGTTAAACCACATCGATTTCTTAACTACAAGAGCCAATTGATTTCTTGTTATTTATAAAGGAAACACCTCAGACCAGGCAAAATCAATGAAATACTGCCTTATTAATTTCTTTAAACATTTTTAGCTTCTATAAAAAGTAAATACAATTCTATAAGAGCCTTTGCTCCTGTATTGATTACAATATTGCCAAGACAAGCTGTATCTTTCATTATTTACTTTCATACATGCATAATGTTTAATTATAATGGGACTCTGTGGAGACTCTCAGGTCAAAAGTGTTTGCTACATAAGAATCTACTCATTAAAGATTACTTAACATGTCCAGATCGGTCAATTGATTTTACCTGCATTAGACTGAAAAAAAAAAAAAATTTTGATAACACTCCACATTTGGGGATCCCTTAGTTACACCTTTATATCCAGTCCCCTAACAGAGATGCCCAGATAGATTATAACTTCAGTTGCCATTTCCCTGTATTAGAATGAAACAGTGAGATGTCTCATATTGTGCATATTCTGTTGTTCTTCTATTCATCACTTTCATATTATGACTTCCTCCGAAATAGTTTTAGTGTCACAATTTCTTGCGTTCCATTTCAGACCTGCCAATGCTCGTGCCTTCCTCGGCGGAACCTTTGGAAATGCCACTTACCGATTTTGGTTGGATGAACTGCAGTGCACAGGAAATGAAGCCAGGATTCAGGTACATGTATATTAGGAATTATTTGCACATCTGAGAATTCTATTACAGCCAGAGAAATGTCACTGATCTTTACTTCAGGTTCTATGTTTAGCATTGACAATTTGACATAGTAGTAATAAATTGAAATAAGGTCTATGAGGACCATAATCATTTTCAATTTTCAACAAACCCAAAAACATTTATAAATATTTTTTTCAGGATTGTCCAGCAAACCCATTTGGCCAACACGATTGCCTCGTGACAGAAGCCGCCGGAGTCAGTTGCCTCCCAGACACAAGCACTCCAACATTAGGTAAGTCAATTGCAATCGAAGGAATAATCCTGGAATACTTGTCCATCCAAGTGCAATTGAATGCTAATCACAATTGGTATTTTGCAATGTTAGAACCTTTACAAATTTTAATATTAATAAAATTCTAACCTGCATGTCAATGTAATGCAGCCCCAATTTTAATCCTGCTAATGTGTATCAAATGTTTTTTCACCAACCCAATGTTTTTCCTAATATCACTGGCTGATGAAAGCCTTTATAATTCCAAGTACAGTTTAGTTTCCCAGTCTTCTGAGCAGCCTAAAATAGTAGAAAGTAAATTTGCAAGATTGTCCTTTTATCCCAAAGTAGGCTGCGATGACAAAATTGAAGATGTTCAAGAACTTAGATTAATTCTGGACAACATACCCATTTTCTCAAATCATATAGATCTATAGTATCAATATTGAATCATCAAATGTAATAGACCTATAAGTTTGAAAAAATTCAAGAGGCTTTTTCTTGAAGAGGAAATTAAATACCCCATGTACCGTAAAATGGGGTAAAGTTGGCAATCGGGGTAAAGTTGGCAAGCTATTTTGACCCACTTAATGGCAAAAATTCCAACTTTTCGTCACTGACACTTATGTCAACTTTGCCAAAGATACCTGTGTCAGTGAGGAAAGTTGGAATTTCTTTCGTTAAATGGGTCAAAATATCATGCAAACTTTTACCCGGATTGCCAACTTTACCCCATTCTACAGTATTGCAATTTAGCAAGCAGTCCGTTTCCAAAATGGTCTTATCAAATTTCTTTCGAAGTTGGTGGTCATGTCCATATCCTTTCGACAAAATGCTGAAGTACCAGTAGTTGTGTCAGGTGGCAATAAATATTACAGATTGTAAAATTTTGTCTGCTCAGAAGCTTGGCTGCTACCATTTATGCATTTTGTAATTTGTGTCAAACCATTTAATTCTTTTGTCCTGCATTTCCAATTATCACTCATATTATTTTTATAAATCACTGTTAATATGTCGAATTGTTGACAATGTTTGTCACTTGCATTTAATGGTGTTGTCCATTGTTGTTGTGAATTAATGTTTATCATTTGATGTTGTTTATTTTCAATCAATGTTCATTTACTCACAGGACCCGGTAAGCTCACAAAACAAATCACGATTATTCTCTTCCTCCGAGCAACCTGTAAATTATGATCACCCACTCTCACTCTTGTGCAAATCTTTATCAAAATCTTTAATTCTTGAAATGTCTTTTATTCAATGCTTCAGCTGATATTTTTAAATGTTGGAACATTTTCAGTCAAAATGTCGGCATTTAGGATAGAAAGACAATTTTCAGACAATTGAGAACAGATCAAGACACTGAATAGTCAGTGAATACAAAAGTTCAGAATTAGAGAGCATTTTTTGTTTACAATTTTGAATGAAATAGTTTGCTGCTATCTTTTTGTTATCTTTAAAAGTACATGTAAAAATCTTTGTCAGAAGTATTTAATATTAAAATCTTCCCATATTTGATTAAATACGAATCATGCTTTCAATGCAAATCTTTAAGAAAAATCTCTGATTCAAATCTCCTCAAATTCTGGACAATTCTTCTTCAGTCATGAGACATGTTTTCACTGCAAATATTTGAGTAAAATCTCGGATTCAAATCTTCTGCATTTTTTGACTCAATTCTACTTGAATCTGCAGTCAAGTTTTAAATGCAAATCCTACATTTTTGACTCACGTCTTCCTGAAATTGGAGTCACGTTTTCAATGCAAATCTTTGCGTGAAATCTCAATATTATAATCTTTAGTATTGACTCGATTCTCTTTGAAATTCACACCAAATTTTAAATGCAAATCTTTGAGGGAAATCTTAGATTTAATCTTTATTTGGACTAGATTCTTCTTGAAATTGGAGTCACATTTTCAATGAAAATCCTTGAGTGAAATCTCTTATTCAAATTTTTAGTCATTTCTGACTCAATTTTTCTTGAAATTGAAGTAATTTTTTACAATCCAACCCTTTAAATAAAATTTCAAGATTTAAATCTTCTACGTTTGTGACTCACTTCTTGAAATTGGAGACACCGTTGAAATCTCAAAATTCAAATCTTCTACGTACTGACTTGATTCTCTAAGAAATTTATGTTAAGTTTCCAATGCAAAACTTTGTGAGAAGCCTCTGACTGAACTCTTCTCAAATTCTGACTTTACTCCCCTCCCTTTTTCTTGAAATTTAAATGAAATGTTCAATCCTATTCTTTGAGGGAAATCTCAGCTATTCATAACTAAATTTCTGACCCAATAATTAAAATTCTCAATGAAATTAGAGTCAATGCAACCATTTGTCTGAAATCTTTGATTTAAATCTTTTCTGACCCAATCTTCTGCTGGTGTTAATGAAATTATGATTCAAATGTCAATTATCATATATTTATAAGTAGATATCTTTTATTTTGTCTGAACCAGTTTTAACTGACTCGAGTATACAATCGATAAACATTGAAAGTATATTAATACTGTGTAATTGGTAACATGTAACGGTAATTATTGATAAAATGTATTCTATAAGATATGTGAAGCAAACATGAATGGTGCTCACAATGAGAGTAACATTAATGTCATTTAATAGTAGGGGGTAGTCAATATGGCCATATGGTTAATCATGAAATAGGAGTTAACCTATTGTTTATTGAAATTATTGAGTAATAAATATTTCTATACAAAAGATAGTAAGATTCATATTGCTAAATACATTGAGAACTCGGACTATTGCCTCAGGCGTTTTCCACGTTGAAACGTATTGCGAATTATAAGAAATACATATAAAAGATATATAAATAGTATAAAATTGCGAATTACTATAAAATACCATGAATATTTGACTTACTATGTTGTTTGCTTTCTTGAAACTGAAAAGAAATACCTCGTAAGCTTATGACATTCTGGATTTTGTGGTTTGAATGAGGATTTACTAGGGATTTTATGGTTTGAAATGGGCAGATGGTGTATTTTTTTTCTTTTTTTTTACAAATTGTATACATTTATGTTGCTACATTGGTGTGGGATTTTAATGTTTTAAATAAAGTTAAGTAAACACTTGCTTGAAACTCATGGTGAATGGTGAAGGTTAGATTGAGAAGTTGTATCTATTTAAAGTAAAGCGATATTTGTTCCTGTTGGTCTGGTTTTCTGGACACGGTAAAAGTAGTTTATCAGCGCATGATAATGGCTAAAATTACATGTAAAGCAAACCCTATTTTTCAAAATTTTGAAATGTGTTGTTTCGAACGGTCCAAAAAGAGATCCTGATGATCACCAACTCAAAAAGTTAAATTAAATTGTTTGTTTTGGTAATCTAAAAGTCAATATAAAATCACATTATATTGGTCAAATGAAAGCCAATCCATGAGCTTTTATGAATGGTAACTTTTAAGTTCAACAAGGTAAAAAAAAACAGATAACTAGTACACCATTTAATTAAGTGTGAATTGAAAAAGTAACAGAGAAATTAATAACATCTTGGATGGTTTTTGCAAAGCGGTATAAGTCCAGAATATTCCAGATATTAACTACAAGACTTTTTTAAAAATCGTTTTGGTAATAATTGAAAATTAAAGCAAAATTACTTAAAAAGTTGCTATGTATTGAGTCAGAATATTTAATTGTTTAATAAAATTAGTTTAGTAGATGTATACCTCATTTTAAAGTCATAAAGTTTCAACATAACTATCACATCAAATTGGTCAGATGAGTCTATTTATGAATATAAATTTTAAGTGAAACAAGGTGAAACAAGGTTAAAACATTATCATTATTGTCAGACACAGTGAAATATGTCCAGATATTATGTAGAAATTGACATTTCTTGGTAGATGAAATCCATTACAAAATATATGAGGGCAATGTTGTATCATTTGTATGTAAATCAAAATTTAGACTGTCATAACACTAAGTAGTTTTTCTAAAATGACAATCTCCAAGGGCAACAGAGGTTGTTGATGTGATAGAAAGTCAATAGATCAACATGTCCAGATATATTAACACATTTAAATTTGAATAATTTAGACAAATGAAATGTCTTTCCTAAAATAAGTCAATAGCCTTTGGATACAGCTGTCCAAATGTCCGTTTTCAGTGCTGATCAAATTTAGATGTCCAAACATCTGAAAATCACTAATAATCTCAACAATAGATTACTTGAAATAATGTCTGCTGAATTATCGATAAAAAGGGAACTATTTTAATTAATATATAAAAAGCAAAAGAAAAAACATTTCCTAACCAAAATGAGTCCAATCTTTTTTTTGTTCTCCGGAAACTGTAAGCCTAATACATTTTGTTAGATTCATAAATCTGATGTTAACCTCAGCAAAAAAGGTTTAACTTTGACGACTATTAGCTCTCTGAAATATTATATATGCTATGTTCTCAATGAGACTACATTCTATCTCTGCTATATCTTTTCTGAATACACCCTTTCGCTGAGTTTGCGATTGTATATATATCACACAACTTCTGTCTCAATTCTTAGGTTCCTTCATCGAGTGATTTAAAGCGACTCTGAAATATGTTAATATATTTCTGATATATATATACAGCTTTACCTTCAAAATACTGTGGCACTGCCAAAATGATCCCATGTGGGCCCCTTTGCAAAATGATGAAATAATATTGGCAGTTAAGCCTTCATGTTGGTGACAAGTGATCTGCCCCACATGATTTTTTGTGAAACAAATTAATGAATAGCACTTTACAAGTTTATGGTAAGATGTATTATACAGTTCATTAGAAAAGTTCTGATGATTAATTTTCATAAAGGAAATTGGTGTTTTTTATTCCATGGTAATGGTGATAGATTTTGTGTCATTATACCTGTGGAGAAGGGAAAATTTGGTAAGATATAATTATCATGGTTTTCTGGTGTAGGAGGTGTAAGGGAATTGTGCCAATTGGTAGTTATGAAATGTGAAGGGTATATATTATAAATTATATGAACAAACTTTTATTAAATTTAGGAAAAAACGGCTGCCTCGATTTGGAAAACGATTCTTAAGAACAATATATATATATTATTCTAAACAAAACATAAATCACGAATAAGAAACAGCGAAACATACAACAAAGCAACCGATTAATCAAGAAACGAAAAAATTACCTCTTTCGCATTTACCCACCTGATAATATTATCTTAATACTTAAAAAATCCATTTTGCAGAACCTAATCTTATGTTTTTTCTTCTTTGTCAGTGCCGACACCAGTGGTGACTTGCGACAACGAAAGGATCACCGCCCGATTCTCTCGCGCCCTGGATCCGAATCTTCTGCCCCAATACTTGACCCTTCCCCTGGCCCAGGTCAACTGCCCTTTTACGGCGACTAGTGACTCTCAGTTCGTCTACGTCTCCATACCTTTCGTCGCAAGTGGATGTAACACTATCAGAGAGGTAAGGGATATGTTTGATTTGATTTGATGATTTCTTGGCCCTTTATGACATTTGTAGCCATGAAATTTGGGATCAGCCTATCACATAGGATATAGTGCAGCTCAGAGCACTATGACAGCAGCTACAGAGCAGCACTCATGGGCAAAGGCAAGGAGTCATTGTGCAAAATTGGCCATCCCATACTGAAATTAACATAATACATTCCATTCCTAACCCTTTCCTTTTTGTTTGAAAGGCACTGATTAATTCATTTGGAAAATTTGTATTCTAATAAACACATTTATTATTCAAATTTGCTACCTGGAATAATTCAATTTTTTCCATCATCAAGAAATATTTCAAAAATGAATAGTTGAAGTTGAGATATACCTATCCAAATTTCAATAACTTTTGGGTAAATATTCTGCACGTGTTTGTAGAAGATATAAAAAATTGAAGTATCATACTTTCAGCGTAACACGACATCCATCACATACCGCAACACAATCCGCTACGACGTCCCCGCTCCAGGAAACGTGATCACCCGTAACACGGCCTACAGCATCGTGGTGTCCTGCGCTCTCTCAAGGGACAGCAATCCGGACAACAATATCCAGCCAATTGCGAGGACGGCTCCTCCTGCCGTTGGTGGTGGACAGTTCGATGTCAGGATGATTCTCTTTACTGATAGCAGGTATGGAACAATGGGAATTCAAAATGAATTTTGAGATTGTACTTGGGGCAATTAAATTTTGACTGGAAGAAGTGGTCATGTAGAATACAAAAATTAAAAATTCCGCCATTTAAGTCACTGAAAGGTCATAGAATTCAGTTTTTTATATTGAATACTTGACCTTCATTCTAAAATTCAGAAACTTAGCAGCAGGATATCATTTCAGTTTTATGCTTTCCCTGACTATTGTGTCAGAATTTAGAATCTGTTCAATAGATCTGACATTTATTTGACTTTAAGAATTGTGGAGTTAAGGCAAGGGTTAAAAATGGAGAATTTAAAAGGTGGTCAAATACTTATTTCCTCCACTGTAGATGCTAGAAAGATATTTTTGAACTTGGACGCATATTTAGAATGTGCCTTTCACTCGTATGGTTCTATGTACAAAAATGAATGATGAAGATAAACTTGTAACTCACCTGCATCACTTTAATCTTCAGCTTCAGCAACCCCATTACCTCATTCCCTGCTCCTATCCCCCTCGGAGATTACATTTACGTCAGCATTGTTCTCGTCACTGGAGATCTCGGACTCAAGTTGGTCGTTCCGCAGTGCAAGGCCACACCAGACCCAGATCCTAACTCCCAGCCGGCCTACTACTTCATTGACAACAAGTAAGTCTCAAAAAGATTGGAATAAACAGAGAAACTAAAACCAAAACAAAACATCATTAGTATTGATGATTATACATCAGATAACATCTAACTTTAAGAAATGTTTTCAGCAGAATTGGTGTCATGATGCTAATGTAATATGAATTTTTCTTTTCCAGATGTCGTATTGAATCCTCAGTGACCTTTTACCCAATCAACGAAACCGTCTTCAACTACAGATTCCAAACATTCCGTTTCCTTGGCGACAACAGACCTTTCGTCTACATCCATTGTACAGCATATATTTGTGAAGTGAGTTATTACGCAAGAAATATTTCAGAGATTTGGCCCAAAAAACACCAGTTTAGCAGTTGAGATGAAGGGTGGGTCTCCTAGGCAAGTGCTGGGAGCAATGTATTAGGCCTGTGCCCAACACAATACACCGCATACTGTATTATAATAAATTTTTAGTGTAGATGCGAAAAAATTTGTTTTGACAAATGAGACTACATGCAAGCTTTTATGAAGAAGGTTTGGGTTTCCAAAAGGGCAAACTTACAGAATCACTGCCACAAAAACAGGTAGGCCTATCTGGGGACTTTCAAGTTTCAGGTAAATTTATTTTAATTGTTCATATTTTCAGATCTCGGAGAAGAGCACGGCCTGTGACAGGTCATGTTCGTTGGCAAACACCGTCAGGAAAAAGCGTGATTTGATCCCCCAGTTCTCTTCGAAAGATGATGATCTCGATCTTTTCAAGGCTAATTCTCATATCAAGGGAGTTGTGGAGGTCGACGAGGGGCCAATTATGTTGATGGACTCCGAAACAAGACCTTTGCCTGGCGTAGCCCATATAGTGCAGCGTAAGTATTTGGACTCCTTATATTTATATGGGTACATCTTTATGCATTATATTGAGAAATACAACTACTAATTTCAGAGGCCTCTCTTTTCTATTTTTCTGTTGTCATTAGGTTATCTCTGGTATTGATGATCATATCTCCAGATTGAAATCATATTCCTCTATCTTAATATATCATTAATGGTCGTGCTAATGTTTTTAAGAACTACGATATCCGCTAGCTAAACAAATCTTATTTCTCTCTATATCTTAATAAATGAGTAATGTTTGTAAGAACAACAATATTAAATGTTGAAACTTGTCTCATAGACCCGACCACCTCATCATCCAGTATTTGGATAAAGGGCAGGGAATTTATTTATCCAGGTAACATGTACACTCACAAAATAGTAGGTTTAAAATAGTTTCACAAATGAATATGAAAGCTCGTTTTCACTTTTAAATTTATGCATCAGAATGCATGGAACTCATTTTTACTCACAGTAGGCCTTATCCATACAGGCATTGTTATTCTTAACTCTATTATTATCATCATTAAGTCACTGTTCAAAAGTACACAAGATATCAAATCACAAATCTTAGTTGCATTACAAAATAAAAGCATGAAATTGTTACAATCAAGGCAAGCATGACAACTTCAAAATCATGTAAACTTTGCAACAAAACACAATCAGTGCCCGTAAACTGTGCAAACATTACCACAAAACACATTCAAGCCCATAAACTGTGTAATCATTACCACAAAACACAAAACACATTCAAGCCCCATAAACTGAGCAAGAATTTCCACAAAACACATGCATGCCCAATAAACTGCAATCATTACCACAAAACACATTCAACCTCATAAACTGTGTAGTCATTTCCACAAAACACATTCAAGCCCCATGAACTGTGCAATCATTTCCACAAAACACATTCAAGCCCCATAAACTGTGCAATCATTTCCACAAAACACATTTAAGCCCCATAAACTGTGCAATCATTTCCACAAAACACATTTAAGCCCCATAAACTGTGCAATCATTGACACAAACAAATTCAAGCCCCATAAACTGTGCAATCATTACCACAAAACACATCCAAGCCCCATAAACTGTGCAATCATTACCACAAAACACATCCAAGCCCCATTAACTGTGCAATAATTACCACAAAACACATCCATGCCTCATAAACTGTGCAATCATTACCACAAAACACATTCAACCTCATAAACTGTGCAATAATTACCGCAAAACACATCCATGCCTCATAAATTGTGCAATCATTGCCACAAAACACATTCAAGCCCAATAAACTGTACGATCATTACCACAAAACACATTGAACCTCATATTTTATTTACTGTGCAATCATTGACGCAAAACACATTCAAGCCCCATAAACTGTGCAACCATTAACACAAGACGCATTCAAGTTCCATAAACTGTGCAATAATTGACACAAAACACATTCAAGTCACATAAACTATGAAAACATAACCAGAAAACACATTCAAGCCCCATAAACTGTATGTATAGCCACAAAAGACATTCAAGAACAAATCATTTTCAGTTGACACATCACACAGAGTCACTGAATTCTTTCCATTTAATTTTTTCATCTCTTCTTTATTGCTCTATTTTCTTTTAGATCACATATCAAACTCAACTGCAGTAAAAGGTATAAGAAAATCAATTAATGCTGCCTGTTTTGAAAATATGTTTGTGCAACATGCATTTTGTATAATGTTTTGATATAATATTGTTTTGACCGCCTGCTTGTGCTGCCCTATTTATATCAGTGTTTAGTAATCAGACATATTGTTTCAAACTGATAATTGAATTGTATTGTGCTTGTTTGTTTAGTCAGAAGGCTATCCAATCAAAAGTTTGATTACAAACAAACTTTTGACTAAAATTTAATTCCCCCCACTGTAAGTCATTGTAATGTTTCCTTAATATTGTACTATGTGAATATAGGCCTCTTGTTCATAATTTATTGAGGAAAACAAGTCTGTTTCTGAACCTGGGATTTGAGTGGATGTCTAACTGTAAAATGAAATCTTCCTCAGACACCAAGTCAACATGCAGAAGAACAACAATGAACATAATTTGTTGAATTCTTTTCCACAAGAAGTTATCCAACTTTTTCTCTCAGGAACAAAAACCGGCTTATCCCTTATTTATGTTCAAGAGGAAGTGTTAAAAATGTTATGTTAGTTTTAAAAATCTAGATTTGAAGCCTAATACATGTTTGTGGAATTTTTGAAATGTTTTGTTACATGTTCCTGTGACACAGTGTGACACAGAAACCAAGTTCAAAACCGTTTTTTGAGTTTTTACAAAAAATAATCATAAAATTTACGCTCTTGAAATAAGTAAAGTGGTCACAGTTAATGTTACTCTTATAGTCATAGGCCAACTTGAAAAATGAGGTTTTTTATACCTTACTACCCTGATAATTAACCTTTGAATTTTGCATGTCTACCAACTGAGTGTTGCATTTTGATAAATGGCCCCTTTTACAATTTTTCTCAATTTTAACCATGTGCCTGAAGCCTTCAACTGTTACCTGAACAGAGCATGTTTTATTTATATCATAGGCATTTTTACTAAACTTTTTGAAATTGCATTTAATTCTCCTGAATGTTTTATACAGCCATATTAACAATTTTGAAAAAATTGATATTGCTTATTTTGCATTGAAAACTTGGCATCATAATAATTGGCCATGATCTGCTTGTTTTGAAGTCTTTTTTTATGATTTTTGCCAAATTGATTTTAATTACTAATTACCAAAAACCTCTTTCATTAAAAATTTAGCCATAATCACACATTTTTCTTGTGAATTACTTTATTAAAAAAACTGGTCAAATTGGGGTTTTGAAGGAAAGTTAATTCTGCATGTAGTGACATAGGGCCCTACACCGTATGTCCGAAAAGGGAATCAACAATATAAATTCCAGTGCCTAATGTTAAAATATTCTTAGAAATTATTATAATTTTTTTAAATTTGTATTTTTGCAGATCAAAATTGCTGATATCTTCTTATATTTCTTATTTTTTCAGAGAGATTTTCTTCAACCAGTAATAAGGCAGCCTCATTGTTCAACATTGTCAGCATTATGTGCTCCATGACGTCATCAATCATACTGGCCTTGACCTTGCATTAATTAGGTCAAAGGTCAAGGTCATCTGAATATACTCAAACATGGTTGTGAGTGATAGTGACTGTGACTGCTTTTGTAACGAATACAAGCAGTGGTTAAAAGTTGAGTGTAATCAAGTTGTGATTATGTGAGAGCTCATTAATGATATATGTGTGACAGATTTGTAATTTGAACAATATTTATAGCAGGAGAGGAGAAAAAGTGTTGCGAATTGAACTTGTCGAGATTATGCAGTACTACTTTTAAATAAAACATGGTTTGCCTAGGATGTTACAGCCAATACGCTGCTGTAGTGTCGTAAAATTGTTTCTCTGACCAGAAAGGGAAATCAGGTCTGGTTGAGTATCGAATTTGGGATGTTGAAATCCAGCTCAAGCGGCCGTGGCAAGCCTAATTTAAAATATAGTACTGTAAAGTGTATATTGTGTACAAATGGTGAAGTGTATTGCATATTATCAGGGAAGCTGGTATCTGATATCTTTGAGATTTGAAATGGGATAAGTGTGTTTTTTAAACTCAATTCAATTCATTTTAATTCGTCTTGAGATTTCTTTTTCGAATACTCTCCGTTTGTTATATATATTAAAGCTCTTTCCGTCCAGTAGTTACTAATCATTATAAGTCCAAAGATTATGCAATTTTGTGAAAATGTGGACTATTTGATGTAGCGTACGCCTGGAAACATACTTGAACTGGACTATATGTTGATAAGATGTAGTTGACGTTTGTAAACTGAATCATCAATATGAATTTTGTGAGATTGCTTCGTATTTATTCAACGTTTTCTTGAACAATCAAACCATTCTTGTGTAGTTTGGTTACATTCCACTAGGTGGCATGATAGTAAGCGGTGTCCTCTAGTGTTTTATGACTGTACTTGATAAGCAATCATGACTCTATTTAATCATTGAAATGTACATAGTTTCAATGTTTTTCTGATTATATCAGATATTATTGTGTGTTTCTGACTAAAAGGATGAAGGTTAATACGTTTGCTGTTTGAACAACGTTTTACTGACATTTCATGTCTGCCGGGACAGAATTGTTAATTTTGAAATATTTAGTGTGAATCATCACTTAGCCTATGGCAGACTGAATAATAATTTGTCCCGTTTGAATTGTATAGCTACTGATTGTGAACCAGTTTGTTAGATTTCCCAGCTGCAGTTAATTTATGATATCTTTCACATATTCCCCTGTTGCACTGAAATGTTGCTGTTGCTGTTTACCTCTCCGTTCGCACAAGTTTTTCCTGGACTTCATCAAAAAACATTTCAACTTTTGGTGTCTCCATTTTGGATTGATATATTCCCATTTCTCACAGAATTCATTGAAGTCTTAACAGTCATAAAAATTGAAAAATATGAATTTGAATATAGTTTGAAGCATTTCCACCAGGGATACTGATCAGTGGTGCCCTCTAGAAGATAGGATATTTCTTCTATTATCACTCAAAATTTTCTAGGAATTTCGGCTATGGCTGTGAGATGATAGTTAATTCTATTCGATAGTAATTGTGGAACAGGAAAGCATTCAATTCTGAATCACAATAATGAAAACAATAAGTTGTAAACTAATTGATGAAGTCCTATATGCACCCCCCAATTGTTTGAATGGCCGGTGACCGTCGCTGTTGACTGTGGTCCAATTTTAACCTGCTGAAATAGGATGAAATAGGAACAATGATATTAAAATGACTCTGCTGAGATAAGAATGAATTAAATAGTTGCCATTTTGATATTCAGTAAGATGTAAATTGTTATGAATGAATGCAGTTACCTGTGATCTTGAGATGCTCGTCGGTGAATGCATGTTGTGGTGAAGAGGTACCATTAGTTAATGAAAAAATACAAAAATTAGTTATACTTAACCATATAATTGCAGATGAAGATCAGGTCACTGGAATTGCTGGATAGACCAATTTGTCTGGTTCTAATCATTTTTTTAAACTATCGGTTATGTAGTTAGAATGTTCTTTACCTGCTAACTTTGATTAAACCTTGTGTTAACTGTCCAAGTTGATTTAGTCGTTTGGCATGTTAATAATTTTCAAACACGAGCGCACGTCTTAAGCAGAATGTTTGAATTGTAAATAGACCTGACCTCTTGACCCCATCCCCTGTTGTTGTGTTAATGTGATTGGGATAATTGTTGATTTGTTGACAAATATTTTTGTTTTACGTCACTTTGTTACACGCGAGAGTGTTGATTTTTTGTTTCTCTTTAGTTACTGGGTTTTTTCAGCATCTGAGGTGAATGTTTTTTTACATGACCTTATATTTTAATGTGTGAATACTTGCTATGCAACGCTGTAGTATAACGATACTATCTTTTATGGACAAATGCTGAAGAAATAAGCCGTAAACTTGACGAAAAAAATTTGGATAATTGTTGATAAAATGACTTGGTGTTAGTTAGATTTGTCTAATAGCAAAGTATTTCTTACTGTATGCATTCCGTTTGCAAAATATGTAACTTTCACTTGTGTTTCTCCTTAATTTACTAAAAACATACAAATAATACATATGTCTTAATTAATATACTTTTTTAATGGTAATTTTTTCTTAAAATTTGCATTCATGGAAATTCATATAATATTGTCTAAATATAGAATGTGAAAAGCTAAAAGTAATTGGGAACTGAAGATTGAATATTGGCCTATTTTCCTAAATTTTCGAAATTGAAACTTTGAAACAAACCATAAAGAGTAATATCTCTTTTAATTTGTGATGTTGAGGACCAAAGCATTTGAATTCATCTAGTCTAAACTGTGTCTTTTTACTCATTTTTAGTTTTATTGTTATCTTACAAATCTGTTATTGGTGTTCTTAATATGCTTGCAGAAATGGTACTCTTGTGTTATTTATATTTATCTGTTAATTTATTATTTTATGTTTGTTTTATCAAGCAAGAACTCTTAACAGTCATCTCTGTGGAGTGGTTACTTTTTCAATGCTATAAGCTAATGACACCTTGCCATAAATCCCATAACTCCTCATGGTAGCAGAAGAATGGGACAAAATTTACATAACAGAATCTTCAAGCTAAAGACACTTCTTTGGTGTAAGGAAATAAAATACCCCCATATACTTTTTGAGATATCACAAAATTTTCGCTGGCGAGTAATGTGGCATTCTGCGTGTTTCGGCTGAAACTAATCACTCCACTTAAGTTGACTGTAATGATTATATTTTGGATGTTTGAGTCAAATTGAGGAAATTTTATATAATCTTTGGGCTGTCAGTGATTATCATATGGATGAATATTTGCTATAGTTATAAGTTGAGTGTATCTGAAATTTATATGAATAGTTATTGATTGTTTGAAAGGTTACAAATCTTAAAAGAGAGTGTTTCTATGCTGTTCTCACTTCCATAAGATCATATATTTTGAATGAAGTTATGAAAATTTCATTAATGGTGATCAATTCAAAGATTGCATGTTATTTGTACAACGAGAAAAAGAAAGTTTGTATACCAGCATGACAGAGAAAAAATCATAAGGTTGTATGTTTTACAAGTGAAAGCACAAAAAGAAAGGTATTTAAGACCTAGATAAGTTGATGTATATTCAGAGGCATTCAATGTTTATTCAATATTACTTGATTGAAACTGTTTTTTCAAGAAAGTGACTTCATCGGTGTCCAGAAACGAAAGACAATCTTCAACAAAACTTGAATTATAATCAATTTTTCAAACAGCATTGAATTATTTTTTATCATCTACCTCAAATTCTAAGAATAAATCATTGCGCCGTTGAATGGCTCTGAATATATGTTGGGTGGACAAAGAAAATTGTGTCAGAATATTTACCAAACCAAATTTCGGAATTATTGATCGACGCATTTCAAAAACATGCACTGTCTTCAAAAGTCTTGTTTTCAATTATTGATAGAAAAAATCTTTGGGAAGTCAATTGAAGCTGACATTCTATCCTTGATCTGTGACAAATTCAGTCTAAAGACAGATCTGAGTGTGTTGGTTGAAAAAATTGAATTTTGTTAAAATTTTCCAAAACTTTGGGCCTCGCTACCAAAAATACTAGTACTACTGATGCGCGAGTCAAGGGCCTCTTCCAGACAATCTGCATAAATTTGGCTTTGCCTCTGTTAATGAAATATATTTTTCTGAACAATTTTTGTTGTTGTCTAACTTAGGGTCATAAATAACTTTCTACCCCAAAGGGTTTACAATTTTACATCATTCACAATACGGTATTTAACTTACCGAAAAATGGTGCGAACAACTTCAAATTTCTTCCAAGTTATAAAGAACTAATAACCGCAAGTGCTTTAAGTGACTAAGACCTAACTGTGTAAGATCATTGTGGTGCCACTTAATTACTGTTGTATTTATCTGGTAAAAGTTGTATGTGTTTTGGTGCTCACAAAAGAACATTTTGGATTTCAGTGTGCGTAACAGTCGTAATTCATCTAATTTTAGAACTGGCAAATTAATTTTCGTATTTATGCCTGGGCACTAACCCATCACTTCTATGATGCAATTAAGGTCTAAAGAATATTTAACTGGATCAGGGTAATACTGTATCAATTTTTAGAGCATTATACAATTTTATAACTTGGAGAGAAAATGATTTTGAAGAATTTGCAACATTTAGTAGCGTCACATTAAAGTAACGGTGCTATTCACCATACATGCATATTTTTAAGAATAAAAATGGTGGCTAACACTCATGAACACCACAATAATAATTTTATATTTACAGGTGCTTTAACATATATATATCATATTATTATTTACTGGTGCTTAATCTAATAATTTAGTAATTTAATACATTTGTACTCATAAGAACTGAATCATCAAACATGCTATGGCACCATTTTTAGATCTCATAAAGCAAAGCTTTATGAGATCTATTACAATTCTGAAGTTCTCTGTGCTAATCTGTATCTAGTTGTCAATGAGGTCACTGTGACCTAGATATTGCAAAGGATTGTGGAAAAGCTATCCGCTCAATTCTTATTCTGGAACGGAGACAAGTCCAATGAGAGTTTCTCTTAGTTGGATTAACAGAGGACCATGGTAGCATCACTAAACAAAAACCGGGAAATTTTAGTTTTACTATATTTGAGTGCTGTTAATTTGTCATTTTGCAACACTCAGTCTAATATACACAAAAAAATGGCGCTCATTTCTTCTAAGTAGGTCACCTGAGGCATTCAGTGGTGACATTGTCTGCCTGAAATGAGGTCAGCAGTAAACATGGGCGGAAAATATTCAACTTGCTCACTAGGGGGCCCCACCTGGGAATGAGCGAGTGAAGGCACTGCAAGCAGCTCGGCCAATAGCAAATGTTCCAGCATAATAAGTTATGTCAACTTAATGAAGGACTACTGAGCAGAGACTGCAATCTTTGTGGAACCCACACCATAAGAAAAATTTGATCCATTGCACAAAAATTTGTTCCTAAACCATATGTAAACAGTCAATATGACAACTCAAAAGTCTCTACTAAATACATTGTAAGAATAATCTTTATTAAGTTTTATTTTGAAAATAGCCTTTGTAGTTTCTCATTTTTGGGCTCAGATGCAGTATCCAACAAGAAGTCACCAGACTGAATAAGCCACAGGATTGGCTGGAAAGGCGTGATTGTTTATAAGCCAATCCTATGGCTTATTTAGTCCTGGGGGACTTTCTGAATGTGAGAGATCTCTCTCTTCACCATTGTTTGGGAATAGGTCAGTCAGTTTTTTCTTAAGAACATTTTTTCTTAAGAACATTTTTGCAACTGAAGCAAGACCATATGTAACTAAATTATGCTTTAATATATATGTGACAGTGACAAAGACACTTCTTGGAGAGCTAATGGGTCAATAAAGACTGTCAGTCTTTTAATTTTCAAATTCTTGTTGGATAGTCGATATATTATATCCCAGTTTGCTGTGAAATGCATGCATTGGCAATATTAAATTTAATGTTTCCACTCTGACAGTCTTTGTGTAAAAAAGCTGTTTCGCACATGTGTGATGCGAGGGGCACATACCTCAAGTCAATGTTTCACCAACTGGGAGTGAGAACATTAAAGTTGAGAGGCAACTGTCACTTCAACCTAAAGTTTGTGGTATTCAACAGACATTGCCTCTCTGTTACATTATCGAGAAACAGTCCTTTTGTTCCAGATAAGGGTGCCGTCATAAGGGTATGATCATGTGATGACTCTGCGAAGTGGGGTAGAATTAGTCCAGCTACTGACATGCTGGTGTGAGCTGAGGATGGCTGCACAGAGGTCAGATTTTCTGAAACAGGGATGATCAACCCCACATACTCAATCATCCTGTCATTGTCAGGACCAACCTAGAATTACAGTAGTTCTCATGCAATGGTAATATAAACTTCTTGACTGCTCAATTTATAATGACATGTTGTCCATAATTCGGGCTCCAAAAATAACCTAGTTGCTCGTTCCAACTGCTGTCTTTATGAGATCTTTAAAACCGAAAGGTTCTAGTTAAAAGTAAATTTATATCTGACTTTTAATGTAATAATTTATCATATTTTGTTGCTTGTCCTGTTATCCTACTCTTGTGTAATGTCATAAAATCATATCGATTTAGGTAAATTTTATCAAAACATTTTGTTCGAAAATATTCATTTTGCCATTTCTCCCATTAACCGCTTGCGTATTGTTTTCTCGTTTTTGTATGTTTTCCTAGTCTCTCCTTAAATTTGTAATTTTTAAGAAATAAAAATTGTATTACACCAAGAAGAATGTTGTTCTTATTGTGCTTTTCTAATAATTCACCAAAGAGAATACTCCTATACTATTGGATGATAAGTTTCCCGCTTTTGCCTCTGATTGGTCTAGGCCTAAGTGGTTCCATGCCGAAGTATTTTAACTTTTTTAAGTGCATATTGATTTAATTGACATCAATCCAATCAAGGGCCTTCGTCTCAATGATTTATAATAATGAATTAATTAAAAAAATGTGTACACATGTATGTAGATTTCAAATGTGCACACATGTATGTAGATTTCAAATGTGCACAAAGGTATCTCCCAGGGAGTCTCTGAGCTGTGCATATATAAGTATGGAGGCAAGTGGTTCATGGAGGTTAGGGTCTAAAATTTTTGAGTCTGTTCACCCCGAGAGCTCACATAGAAAGATGCAGTTGGAGTTTCAAGTCTTACTGAGTTCCATTTGCCAACTTTGCAGCATGTCTTATCTCCAGATGGTTCCCTGTCAGTATCTAAATTTAGCAGTCAAGTATTGCCATGCAGTGGAAGAGAACCCTGGACCTAGAAATTACAACGATAGCATCAAACCACTCAGCCACCAAGACACATGGCATTGAATTGGGAAAAAAATCTTCACACCAATGTGCATCATAACGTTGCGGAATCTTTAATCAAGATTTAAGAGCAACGCAGGAATTGAAGTCATATAAAGTAACTTGATAAGTCTTGATTATGCACATTAAAGAACAGCAGAAGAAGTTAGAAAGTTCTCTTGAGGCCCGTTGGAATGTTCTCTTGCCTAATATCAGTCTTTTAATAAAGTGGCCAATCAGAGACCTCAGACCCAAAAATGATTAGTATTGGAAAATCTAATGCAAATCATGCTGATGATAAGCTTAAGACCATACTTACCACTAGGAGCAGCACTGATCAACTGCAGTGGCAATCACAGCCCATCAGTTCCCTCTGGTGTGAAATGTTCCATTGTTACCCACAATAACAAAAGTCAATCTAAAAACAGTAACATTAAAAACGCTTTTCAAAGCGGAGGCATTACAAGTAACTTGACTACATGTATGCACATTTAAGAACTGCAGAAGAAGGTGGAATGTTCTCTTGAGGTTTCCATTCCCTGCCTTGCCTGATATCAGCCTTTTATTACAGATCTCGTATAAGTGTGCCATGTTCCATGTGAATATATGCTCAGATGATGTCAGTATGGCAATACTGACATCACTATTGGTACTCCAAGCTTGAGTGTTGATTCCAACTGCTACCAACAAGTCGGGCTTATGGGCTGTCTAAGTGTGAATAACAATTGATTAATCTGCATTCATTGGCATGGTTGTTTGATTCAGTTGGAGCAGGTGAAACTGATATGTTTGAGCCACTTGCTTGATCCATCATGGACATTCATGGTGGTCCTGTTGTGAAATTTCTCCTTGAGGGCAGCAGCACCTTGTGGCTTTTCAGCCTTTTAAGTGAGATCTGCGCCAAAGAAACTGTTCAGAATTGATGACTGGAATGGGGATGATGGGGAGATTTTTTGGAAGTGAATGTGGCGGTGTTGCATGGGCATACTAGAGGACGAGAGATGGGGGGGGGGGGTAGTTATATATAAATTTGGGAAAAGGCCAGACAAGGAGGCTAAGAATTCGATCATCAAATAAACATTATTGGAAATCAGTGATAAGGATGCCCCCAAGCAAAAATATTATTTTTGCAAAGACAAAGCAGAACATATGATAACCTCTCAGACCAAAAAATGAATGTGAGAGTGAATGAATTTGTTTTTTTGTAAAAGTGCTAAAACTGATAGCAGTTATACACAAAATCCATGCATCATACATTGCTGGATATTGTAACTTTTGGATTTATTCAAAACATCAAACTGAATAATCAATGTTGAGCAACAATCTAACAGCTTATTGTGGATTTGTAATGGTGTGATCAGTATGGGTTCCAAGTGACACACATGAAACTGCGAAATATACCAACTGTGAAATCATTATGCTGATACTGACATCACAAGAGCACTGTGGCAGTTGAAAAGAACATGGCACACCTATACGAAATCTGTAATAACAAAGTGGCCAATCAGAGACTTGCATCATGACAAGTAAAATGTTGGTTCCAGTTGCAGGCCAGCATAGAAATCCCACAGAACACTGTCCTGCTACTCAAATCCATATTTTATTTGCAGATTTTTCGAAGGTGGTGCTCAAGGCTAGTTCCAGTAAAAAAATTTTTTGCTAGCTCTAGACATTCATCTATGTGAGTGGCCTAAAACATCCATTTCACATTTTGTCTTCATGAAACTCTCAAACTGGATGTCAACTTACCAGTACCAGTTGGAAGAGGATTAGTCTGCCTTTTCCCCATTTAAGAAGGCCGTTGGTGACATTGAATAATCTCCTGGGATCACCTTTTGCAGATGATATTGCCTCACAAGTGATCAAATTTTGCTTCGCTCAGACGTTTACGATAAGAACATCGAGCTCCTTTCAAACCAAGTGCGTTAGAAGACCAAGTTTTCTTCCAAGCTTGTTCCGTTTTTACCTTCAGCGAAGAAGTTCGCTGAAGGTATGGTTATCACCTAGGTCAAAAGTTGTCTGTCCTCTGGGCGGGCATCCAGGCGGGCGGGAGGATAGATAGTCTCCGGGCCAGGCCTCAGCCCCTATTGCATGTAATGGATAAAATTTGGTACACATGTAGCCTGTATGGCCTAGTTTTGCCTTTTGATGGTCTGATTGATGGATATTTTGTACTTTTTGAAATATTGAGAAAAATGTCAAAATATAACTTTTTCCTTTCCGGACTAGGACTCAGCCGCTTTTACATTGGACATGGATGAAATTTTTTACAGATGTGGCCTGTATGGTGTAGTTGTGCCTTATGATGGTGTGATCAATAGATATTCTATATCTTTTTAAATATTGAAAAAAATGGAAATGTTTTTTTTTTTCATTTCTGGCCAAAAACTTTGCCACTATTGCAATACGTGGATGAAATTTGTTACACAGGTCACTTATGTGACAAAGTTAATTGTGTCTTTTGTGGGTGTGATTCATGCATTTACGTTCAAATCGCTTTTATGGTGTAATGGTGTCCTTAAATGGTGTTTTTTTGCTGAAGGTTTGCTGCCATGCAGCCTATGTTTAGATATAATGGGAGCACAATAAATTTGACAATGCATGTTCAAGACATTGCCAAGTTTATTGTTGTTCAGTGTTGTCAATCTTGCTAAGGTGGCATACGATGGTCAGTTATTATTAAGAAATTTGATGTGAGAATAAATTTACTGTGTTATGCGAGAGTTTGATCATATTCTTGAATGTTTGATTTTTTTTATTTAGGCCTATATATTTCCATTGTCCTTCAAAGTTATTTAAGAGTAGTCTTTACCTAGCTGTGGGTCTTTACCTGCTGTCCAACACAAACTGTGTCAAGGCACAGTAGGGAAGGCCTGTGCATAGACCTAAGAATATCCAATAGCATAGACACTAGCTCAAGGGTCAAGAACCCTGGTTTGGGGTTCTTGGGTGAATGACTGGATTTTCTCATGGAACAACCTACTGACACACTAAACATTGTCAGCCCATTGAGCCAAACCAGAAGACCAAAGACATTTATAAGACTTCAATGCAATGAGGCAAATTCTCCTGGAAGCTGAGATTTAGAGTTTCAAGGGTGCGACCATTAGAAGGGGCGGGGGTGGATTTTTAAAGAAATAGCTAAAATTTATTGTGACTAAAATAGTTTAACTTTAAAAAAAAAACAAAAAAACTTCTTTACGTGTACATATCAAAAACGAACGAAAAAGTTTAATCCTATAAACCTATCATATTAGAGGGTGTAAAGTTTTTCGTTGATTTTTAATATTTATATATACCCATAAAAAAATGAAATAATTCAGATTATAGTATTGTATTACTATTTAGCAGACCTTTTGAGTCCTCTGGATGAGATCCAGACTCTCTGCTGCTGTGATCCAACATGCATACGTGTTTAAATTCTGTGTACAGTCTGGGACCTTTTTCTGCACCTACATCTGCATCTGGGTCATGCAAGCTCAGAGAGGTCTCTCCATTGTTCCAGGTCAGTGCTATAAGCTGCTTTACAGTACAACTTCTAAGTTGGCCTGCCCATTTCTCAGGAAGATATGTGTTGGTAATAGTTGGTTATTCACCACGGGAGAGGGAATATGTGATTTATCACCCGACGGCCTTAGCCTAAGGTGTGATAAACACATATTCCTGATACCATGGTGAATAACCAGCTTATACCATGAATGAAACAAACAGTCAAACAGTCAAACATGAGACGATAAGCGGACAACAAAGAATATGGGAGTTATCGCCGAGAAATACTGTCATGTGATTGGTTGACAGAGAGCTACAGAGGTGTCGAATGGTATAAGAGCTGATAAGCACATATTCCTGATCCCAATCCCATGGTGAATAACCGACTTATCCCATGAGACAAACACTCAAACAGGTAAACATGGGACGAAGATCTATGTGATTTCATACTTCATTGAATACCCAATTTCAACAATTTGGGCAGGAGAGCGCATTCACTGTACCCCTAGGAAATTTCTGTGGGGTTATGGCGTCACAAAAACGCATTACCCTTAACAAAACATAAGATAACTCTGATATAATTAGCACATAAAAATATTATGAATCACATCTGGTGGGGGAAAGGATGCATCCTAAAACTTCATCAGTGTTTATGGAGCATCTGTTGTGAGCAGTACTGTAGGCCTACACTAGGAAGTTGGCACTCACTTTATAGGACATGGCAGGACCATATGTTGAGTAATCCAATAGTGTGGATGGAGTATTTTACCAACACCATAACAATGTATACCTTGATGGCCAAGGGTTAGGGGAAGTACTTGAGCCCACAAGCACCACATGGATGTTATAAACATTCAACTGCTGAATCCCTTTAACATTTAAGGTCCCTTTGTTTGTCTTTTGTATAGTGCACTGTGTAGGTCCTGTAGAGTCAATTGTGGAGTCCTGACAAACTTTTAAAAGCGCAGTAGAAGGAGAGACCAGAAACATTTTGTTCAATTCTGTGGATGGATGATAAGCCTGTACGTCCAATATTTTCGCACTTGGTAGAATCTCAGGTTGCATAGGACATGTAGAGATCATGGTAATGAGGCACGGTGCACTCTAGGCACAGGAGAAAGTTCCTGTCTGACAGTCTTCCATACAAAGGAAAAGTACAGTAACTGGAGATACTGTACTCTACCTTTGTAGGCCAACTCCCCTGCAGTAAAGGGGAGGACCAAAAATTGCAAAAATTCAGAAGTAACCATTGTATGTGATTTAGCTCTCAGCATTTGCAATACAAAGTTGATTCCTTTAAATCAATAAAGGTTGCAGAGGTTGGTTAAGTGCAGTAGGTCACTAATCACACACTGTACTTTACCTTTGCAGGTTTCTCAGGCAAAGAATCTAATCTGGATCCCAGACATTCGAAGGCCCGTATTCTACCACTAAGCTCACAAACATTTTAGGCACAAAATAAGCTAAATGGCATTATAGAGAGGGTACAAAGTGACAGGGTCAACACTGAATTGAATAAATAAAACAACCAAAGTAGCATTTTTTCTTAATATTGCATCTCATATCTGATTTCACAATTTTCTTTCTATTCGGTGTGACTAACTCCTTCATGTTTCTGCATCAACAGGGCGAATTATACGGAGGATTATTATCAAGGACTTAGTCGCTTGAAACTTTATCCGATTATGCAGTACATAGCAGGTTTAATCAAATTTACCATAATTCTGCACTTCCTAAGTCAAGCCCCAAGTCTTTTCATTTATATTAATATCAGGTAGGAACAAAAAACAAGAATCCAAAGATTCATAACTGGGTTGGCCATATCTTATGCTTGAGAACCGGCAAATGAATAATTGCAACAGGCAATACAAATGGAGAAAATAATTGTAAACTTGCAAAATTATTCATAAATAATTTGCTTCTGAAAACAGTGTTGTTTTGTGGTCAAGTTTAACTTGTATTGGTATTGAGGATGTAATATCTATACAATGCAAGAGAATGAAACATTACCACAAAGGCACATACTACTCAAGACTTACAAAAAACTTTGACACCATTATTTTTCTTCTACGCAATGTTTATTTTTATAAAAATCTATATAACAAATCTTTATGTTCCCATATACATGACATAATATACATACATATATATATAGATATCTGCAATATCAATCTTTTGAAGCCAAGCTTCGTACAGGAGACGTAAAATACGGTATAAGAAATATATAGATCTATGTAAGAACAATTCAATAAGAGTTATAAAATGTTTTCAAGTACTGGCGCTTGGTCCCTAAATGCTGCAAGAGCAACAAAAGTCACACACAATACGATCAAGTGTTAGTTTATCAAGTGATAATCATTATAATCAAGTTTCATCAAGTGATAATCGGTGAGCAAAGGATTATCATATATTTCTCAAGTGTTTCTCAAGAGATAATTATATTACTCAGAAGATAATCGAGGGTTTATAAAGTACAAGTTAAGAGTTATTAAGTGTTTTTCAAGTGATAATCAAGAATTGAAAAAGCGATAATCAACTTAAATCAAGTGTTTATCAATTGTTACCTAGTATTAGATATTATTCAAGCGTTATTACGAGCAAGTAATCATCATCAAAATTACAAAAACTCAAGTTTATACCTCAAGTCTGCAGGTTGTCATCTTTAAGTGAAATACAAATTACGCGAATTACAAAATTATATATAATCATATTTGTCGCACATGTATAACATTCATTACGCTGTAAATCATAGCAACTGTTATCCTATTTTATTGCATCATTCGTACTGTAAATGTTCATTAAACCCATTTGAAGCGCATACTTCCAGACAAACATATATTAAAGCGAAGCATATAATTGTGTTGTATTAACATGATTAATGAAGATATAGCATCATTCACACATTTGCAGGTTTGAGAGTTTAACTTGAAAATTTCTTTTAAACAAATGCATACTTATCAATAATGGAAGAACTTCCGAAGAAGTATAATTTGAAACACATAACTGCCGAAAATGTTGTTTAACACAGCAGATCAGCATTTTCCATTTTCCTATATATATAACCTATTTCCTAAACATCTCATAAAGCAAATGATCTAACCCATTCAAGTAACCTTAGCAGTTGAAGCACCTTACTCGCTAATTATGCTATAGATTGTTTTGTTTAACACAGCCTTGAAATAACACACTAAATAGTATGTAATTACTAATAATTGTAACCCTGTAATCGAAAGTTAACTACAGAACAAGGTATATGATTACAATGCAGGTATAACTATCTTATTGCAACTCATTAGTAGTCAATGACTAATTAGTCTTAACCTGACTAATTAACTAGTCAATGACAAACTGATTAGTCAATGGGTCTTCCTTTATTAGTCAATGACTACCTCTTATGTCAATGATGGAATAATAACAGATTTTGTAAGTAGTCAAAGACTAATAGTCGCAACACATTGACAGACTTAGTCAATGACTGTAGTTAGTCAGATTAATGAATAATTAGTCACAGACTCTTTCACACCATCAGTCAGTTCAGACACTCTAAATCAACTATCATTAACAAACCACAAATAAACATTAAAAATATTCAAATCATTACAATGCACCATCGGAATATATCGCTGCTAAGCATCCTCAAAATTGCTGGACATACAAATCAAATGGGGTTACATAATTATGAATCAAGCGCAGTGTATATGAAAGCCGGTTAAAATCTTCGCCTCAAGGAGTGGTCATTAATATATTTGAACTTTTTAAGTCTCATAAAATATATTTAAAAGGTTATAGCCTATACTTGAACGTATGTTGAAATAAAAATCTGTAAATGTCTTAAAAACGTCTGAAGACACTGGTGGGTGTATTTTAAGGAATTAAAAAATAGTAAGTACTTTTTATAATGAGCAATGAATGACATAAAATCTATATAATATATGCTGATGGATTCGTCTCCCTCACATAAGTACTTCAATATTGTTCCCTTAGTCCTAAGTACTTGCAATAATGTTCTCACAAAATTAATGTTCCATTCAATACCTTGTTTCCAGACTTTTTAAAATCGTACTGTTGCTAAGACCTAAAAGAATCAGTTACTTATTCAAATGTTCCATGGGAGGAAAATACTTTTTAATATACCAAAAAAGTACTTGTTCTAATGTTCCAAATGAGCGGGGCATTTTCCTGATGTTCCGAAATAGCTAAGTACTCTTTCTAACGTTCCGTAAAAGGTAAGTACTAGCCTTATTGTTCCAAAAGAACAAAAAACTTATCCTAACGTTCCGAAATTGGTAAGTACATGTTTTTACATTCTAAACCTGTTCTCACTGTTCTGTGTTGTTTGCAAATGAACTAAACACTCATGAATTGTCTTTTATGCTCTCATAGAATAAGTACTCTTATTTAAATTCTAAAATATTAAATGTATGAAAATAACTTCCATCTGGTGAGCTCAGTACTACTAAGTCGTGTATACATAACACATCTACTCATAATTCAAGTGATTGAGATCCTACATGTACATTTTATATAAATATAATCATTACAAGTCTGTTTCAACCCACGACGACCACAATACAAAATTACAAAATCTAATTTCGCTTATATCCTTCACGTTAACTGTTGAACGACTAAGTACATTGTTCAATTTAATTGTTGACATATGGACTTCGGACCTAATTACGTCAAACTACATATACATGAAGTCAATCAGGTAATTTAGGCCATGAACACTCATTGTTAAGATTAACTGATAACCAGCCACACAAGTAACTTAATACATATAGTATATACCAAATACACATTGCTGTATATTTGATACTGTGGAGTACAGTCTCTGTCGAAACATGTTGACTTATAATTACTAATTAGTGAAGTTACCACAAATAGATTGTGATGAAATACAATGATATAGATGTTTTTACTCGATCGTAAGAGCTACAGGGTTGTTTTAGTTAATATAATGATAAATGATTCTAAAACGAGTTAAGCTATCACTATCTCTATAGACAGACAAACAAGCCGGATCAGTTACTTTCTAAAATCATTCAATAAAACTACTTCAATATCAACATCGAAACATAAAATGGTTAGCACATACAGTCAACCATAAGCGAAACTTCACAAAAATAAACAACCAATTCAAAACAAAAGATTGCTATCATTGTGATAGTTCTTGCGAGTTTATAAAAGAGTTCAGATCAAGTATATTCAGTTTTTGGTAGATCTTTATAAATCAGTTTTGATCTTATACTGTAAGATCATGTTCAGATCATTATAAAGATTTGGGATCGGCCTCCGCAGGCGGGACATCTTCACCAGGGAGTTTCTTCTCGCCGATGTAGTACTTGAACATCTCGCAGACGAATTCCGTGACCGTGACGGCGTCCGTGTTGACGCCGATGATCCTGCAGATGAAGACGCCGTCCGTTCGCAGGTACTCCTTGATGAAGGGGTCGACGTACTTGGCGTTGTCGTCGTTGATGGCTTCGAGGAGGTTCAACTGCTTCTTGATGTACCTCTTGCGGTCTTGTTGCGAGACGGTGCACAGGATCCAGCGGATGAAGTTGAGCACGGAGACGGCAGCCACGACGACCAACCAGAACCAGATCAACAAGAAGATCATCTCGTTGAAGAGATTGATAGATAAGACGCACTGCACGGTGTATCGCACGTTGTTTCCCAGCATACGGATGATGAAGTCGCACATGGTGACGCGGGGAAATCTAGCCGAGTCCATCCATTCCGTGCCATTGGCGACATTTTTGATGAAGTCGATCCCGTAAAAGTGGAAGTCCTGGCCGAGGAAGGCGTTCATCAAGAACAACTGCCCGACCAAATTGACGATGTACAAGAATTTACTCAGGAGGAAGCAGGCGCTCAGGTAGTTTCCAGTCCGGCGTCCGATGCAGCATATTTTCGTCAAGATGGCTGTCAAACTCAGCGTACATGTGCCTCCATAAAAGTTTCGGCTCGAAAGAAATCTGAAACAGAGAAGACGACCTGTGAGTTTAGCGGCCATTTGCAAAAGTTTATACAGCACGTATCATCCTTAAACAAGCACTTGGGATCATGTCTCCTGCAAGATTATTCAAATCGTCCAAAACATGTCTGGCAAACTTGAATAATCCCATATTGTCTGGATATTGTCTGGGCTTATGGGGTTACCTTATTCAAACACTTTTCACAGATAAAAATACATTTTGGGGAATCCAGAGATTTTTGCTGAGGTGGGAATTTTCAAGAATTCCGAACAATGTCTAAGGTTGATATCTTTTCAAAAACTTTAATTATAGATATATATCTTAACAGAGAATAAATTTAAATTCATTTTCCAAGCATGGGTCTTATAAACAGACATAATATTTTCAACCAAATAGATTGGTTGAATTTGGTTCACCTTAAGTAAATATTTTACACATTTTGAAATCTGTCTCTCCAATCAATAGCGAAAATTAATGAACTTCCTCCTTCAAAATATCAGAAAATTAAAATCACCACATAAACAACGATGAAAATAACTCCGTATAGTGAAAGTTTCATTTTCATTTAATTTTCATGGCCTTAAAGCTTCTAGAGAATTCCAGTTATTTAGATAAATGCTAACATTGTTTAATTCTGTTTAATTTTTTTTCTCCCCATTGCTTGATCTTTATGTTTAAATCTATGTTGATGTTGTTTTTCTCTGTTGTAATCTTTATATTTCAATCTTTATGTTTTAATCTCCTTTTCCATTTAATTTAGTCCATGTTATTTTCATTCTGATGATGGTCATTGTATGATCGAAAATTTAATGAAATCATGAAACTTTCACTATATGGAGTTATTTTCATCGTTGTTTACGTGAAATTTATCAGCGGTTTATGTGGATTTTGGAAAAATCACCACCTATTCTCAGATTAGTCAGATAATTTATGGTGTATGTCCAATGTCCATTCAATATTTCCCAAATGTTGCTCTATTAACAATTTCACTTTCGCATGTTAAAATATAATACATTACATTCACCATATATTTGAACATTGCTTTCTATTGCATTCTAAAGAATATATTTGAAGTGTGCTGCATTCCAAATAAAATACAAGTGTAGTATGATCATGCAACAAACGTCGTAAAAATACTAAATTAATAAATTCCCTGTTCATCCATGCAGACCACTATTCAAAACTATGATATACATATGATATAAGATGTCATCCCAGATATATCTGAGTTAATACGCGTACAATATTTGAAAAAGAAATACTACATAAGACAGCCTAATAGTTAAAATTGGAAGTTAAAAATATCCTCGGTTAGCTAACTACTGATAATGTAACTGTTCTAATTTTCAAGGATGTTTTCCGTAAAGAAATTAGTGGTTTCTAGAAACTTCTATTTTTTTAAACTTTGCAGCTTTGTACTATGTTTACAGCTAGCTTGTTAGTCTCTATATCTTAAAGCATGATAAATTAGCTCTTGTCAGAGGACTTTAAGTTGAAATTTCCTGTTTCTTAGAATTTTTGATGACAATGCTTTGCTTATGTCACACTATTTTCAAGTAAATTTAAATTGAGGGCAGTTGATATTCCACTTATTTACAAAGTTTCTACATAATATTATATCTGTCTGTCAATCTATCAATCCGTCGATCTATATTGTAAATTATCCGATGACCAGGATTGGAACACAAGACCCACCAAAGAACCTAGCGGCTCCTGTCATAGAACTTTACCAAATGGGCCATCAACTGCTTATCTATATAAAGTCTAGCTACCTTTAATGTGGTTTTATTTTTAATGGTCATTTATCATGATAGTATTCTTAACATTGAGATCCCCCTGTATGTAATTGTATAATAACAACTATACATGACAAAATCTGTTTTCTCACTATTACCATTTATTTTCAAATTTTGAGTGTGCAATCATGAATCAACAAATTTTAACATTTTCTTGGCATTCTGCCTATAAAATAAATAGTGAGCACAATATATGCTTCAATTCAACTCAAACAGGATAGCAAACAGGGGGGGTCACAAGTTTAAAACCCGTTCCAGACCAGCGAAGCATAACATTACCCCTGAAAACTGCATATTCCCTTTAAACCTAGCAATTTTGACTATCAAAGCTTATCTGCATACATATAGTTTATACTAGTGGTATATATTTAACTTAGAACCTCCATGGTACACTTGTTTAAGTGTCTTCGTATAATTTAGAATTTTGGAACAAGGGCCTATTCTTTAAAATGTAAGCGCAATTTGGAAAGTTTTTAAAATCAAAATGGCAGGTTATTCACAATATATATTTTCTCTTTAAATTTTTTAAGTATATTATCATGATTATTAATAATACATTTGTCTAACAATCTGTATACCTATCTACAATTAATGTAACTATGTATCTATCTACCTGGCTGGCTATATTATTTATCGATCTCCCTATCTATCTACCAACTTTTCTGGCAATCTACACAGTATCTGCCTAGATATCATTTATATGTATCTCTCCCAATCTTTCTACCTTTTATCTATCTTAAGACCACATATAATCTTTCTGTCAATCTGTCCATCTACTAATCTATCCATCAATTCATCCTGTGTCCGTTATACGGGGTTCAACATTTAACAATGTCATGGTCAGTCTAATATACTAGTTCAGTTAATAGCCCCTGGGGGACAAATACCTTAAATGAACCTTAAAATAATTAGCAATAGATTCTAGTTAAAATACCACAGATCATCAGGACAAATATATATTTACTTTGATGAACAATGTATATGTATGTATCAAGTCCTAAATGTACAGTTTGAAGTATTTTTAAGTACCTCATTACAAGTGCTTATTATTGATGCCCAAAATATAGAAGTATCCTCATACAAAGGGCAAGTTTATTTTGAAGCATTTGACTTGATACATTCAGATTTTGATTGAAAACTAATACTACAGGTAACAAAGTATGAAATATAATAGGCAAACATATTGATGGATTGAATGATTTATCTATCTATCTATCTATCTATCTATCTATCTATCTATACTATATCTATATATTTATTATATCTATCTTTCTATATATCTAATGAATGGAAGAATGAAGGAATCCATCTATCCTTCTTATGAATGAATGAAGCAATGAATGAATCAACTAATGAACCAATGAATGAATCAATCCATCTTTCAGATTCTTTCTATCTATCTTGCCTTCTTTCTAGCTGTCTGTCCATCAACAATATTCAGATAGATCTGTCTCAGTCTATCCATTTGGGATGATCTGTGAAATATTTACCCATCTATTTATTTCCAATACTATTCATCTTACATATCTAATAGTATCTATATCAGCTTTTTCTTCAAAATATCAAAGAACTCAACACAATGTTATTTCCTTTTCAAGACAGGTAATTTGACACTATCAAACTAGTTTTTTGCATACACTTTCTCAACCTAACATAAACTTTCTTGAATAGCTCCGGGCAAAAATCAACATTTCTAAAGGCGTATAGATTAACTGCAAAGTGAGAATTAAAGAGAGTTTATACTTGCTTAAAAATATTTAAAAGAAAAGGAAAAATCTTTTCAGGATTTACTCAACATCCTAGACTTGGGAGGAAAAAAGTAGAAAAATCTTGAAACTACAAACTGTATATTAAGAAGGCTTACTCGTAAAAAGCCAACAAACATTTCTTCCGAACCGCAAGATGTAAAACCAGTACAATTTAAGTGCAGTGTACTATTAAGCGTCTTAATTTTTTGTATAATGTTCACCAAACAGCATCAAATATGAGGCTACATTTACTGTCATTTAGTCCCCGGCAGCCATTTTGGCAGCCATCTTGGATTTCTCCAAATCTCTCAGAGGGGTCTATGATAGTATACCCTACATGCATAATACCACAAAATACACATGTACCTATATCATACCTTTCTGCTTTAAAGGTTGTAGTTACAAGGTTGAACAATGAACAAAAGTAACTAATAATAGACAGCAGATCTATAGCTCCCAGTTCACTATGACAATACGCGTGACCTTGGTAATAATATAGTCCGCTCTTTGTTGAAGTTTGTGTGGTCAAAACGACCTGATATGGACCTTTATGGACCTTCACAAAAGGTCAACAAGTACATGTGACCTCTGCTTGCAAACATTTCAAGGTGGCGCCACAGTAGCCTTCTTCAGGTAACATCAGTTAGGCCCTACTGCTTCTGGTTCTAAATGGTATCTTCAATCTTGTCTGTATATATACTTATGATACTCCTTAACTTATAAGTTGTCAAACTGACATTGTAAATACTTCAGAATTGAGTGGAGTGCCACTAAACTGCCAAGAATGATTTATCACATATTTATTGTCATCTAGTGGCTGTTTACATAATTGCAATTGGTATATAAAGATAATCAAAGATCATTTCCCCCATTATCAGCTACTTCTTGGCAACAATATCTTCGAAAAGGACAGTATTTTTCACATCAAGGAATGCCTTTTTTTTTTCAGTGTCTAATATTCGTCTACTAGCTGTTCACCCGTTAGGGTTTCTTGCTTTTCAAAAATGCACTGAGTTCCAGGTTCTTCCCAGGTTAGAGTAATGTGAAGGCAGGTCCTATTTGCAGGTTCCAGTGAGGTTTCAGTTATAGATGAAGTAAGGTGTATTGTTTGGAACTACTACAGCGTGGTGTACATCACTACATACACTGAGAGACTGGAGTTGTTAGAAAATATGATTTTCTAAATGCATGACGCAATTTAATTTCTGGGAGCTGGGAAGTTATATTGGACATAGAAGTTCAATCAGTGTGGAAAAAGATGCGGAATTTAGTGGCCTGCAATATAATATGCATTACTGGTCTTGATGTGGCAGAGAAATATATAGCTTCCAGATTTGTATGTTGAAAATATGTTTTTTGTGAAACTCCCAACAGGAATATCTGGTAACTGGGTAGATATATTGGCCATAGAAGATCAGTCTGCATATCAAAAGATGCGGAATTTAATGGTCTTTAATATTAAATGCTTTACAGTGCTTGTTGTGGCAGTTAAATGTACAGGTGAAATGTATTGAAGTGAAAAAACGTGTTTTTTTTGTGGCAAATTCCCAAGATATATTTGTGTAACTATGGAAATAATGAATGTTGATAGGTAAAATTTGCCCTATCGGGAACTTCAGATGAATTGACAGGCTTAGGAGTGTAATTTAAGATGTTATGGATTGAGAGAAAAAAGCCTTATGAGTGAGATGAGATTCCTGCTATGACTATTATTATGATTAGATGCTGGGAAATAAAGACCCCAAACATGGGCTAAATGTGAAGGCTTTGTCCCTCCTCTCTTAGCCCAGGTAAATTTTAATTAATTACCAGGTACAAGCAACAGTAACAAGTTAGCTAATTAACCTACTAAACTCACTTGAGCACACAAACACTCCTCCTGTATAATAGCCTATATCTAACACTACACAGTCCACACACACATGGATCTCATATAAACTAGACTGACAAATAGTGACAATGCTGACCTGCCCAAAAGGTCAAAGGTGAAGGTCAAAGTGTTGCACCACAGGTTTTTAGTGACCTCTGAGGTCCACAAGGTCATTTTTAGCCAGTGTGGGCATAATCTCATGGATCATTTGTGCAAACTGGTTTTGAGAAAGTCACTTTTGAGACCTTCCTTTTGTATAAATTAACTGATAGAAATGTCTTCTTAGCAAATTTGGAATTAGAGATTTTTAATTTTTGTTGAATGCAGCAGAACGCTGTTTAGTAGATGGATGATTGAGGCTTTACATCTGGCATTTATGCACATTTCAAGTTTGTTGGTAGGCTATATAATTAGACCAGGAGGAAGAAACAGCAACGAGGCAAAGGAAACTGCAGTGTCATTTTATGAACTCGGAAGAGCTGAAATCAAACCCATGACTCAGCTCTTGGAAGCCCGTAGTGCTAACAACTGAGCTAACCCTGCCTCCCCTTGGAAAAAATTGGGAAATCAGGTGTATTAACGGTATTGCTAGGGACTTTTCAATGAAAATTTTGAAAGAAGGTACATTTTTTTAAAGAAATGCTGTTTCTAATTGTTGGAATTTTTTATCACTTCTTTGGAAATTTCCTTTTTACCAGCCCTGATTGTAACAGCGTAGAATGGATCAGAAAGTTGATATGTAGAAGACAAAGTTATTTTACTTATGGTTTGTTTTGTATAAAAATAAATTAACTAAGTTAATTGCACAGTGTGCACATGGATTTCAAAAAGAAGTTTTCTAACACAGTCATGCATATTATACGTAACATTTAAACTAGACAATAAATAAAATCACACTGTAGGACTCGCCACAAAAAACTATTGGTGATTCTAGAAACAAAATTTGTGACATTGAAAACTAAAAAAATAACCTTCAAATTTTCATTTTAGCCCTTTGAACATTGTTATCCTATACTGTATAGTACACATGTTAATCAAAAACTATCAGATTACATAATAGGCCTACATAAATAATTACAATTGAGTAAGATAGAATATCATTTACGTTATAATTGAAACACTATCATATCAGTTACATAAATATAAATATTGACAATATTTCTATTGTTTACTAAGCCTACTTATTAAAATAATTATGTCAAGAGTACAAAGTTAAGTAGGTTCAATTACTTAATAGATCAATTTGGTTTCTATTTTGCAAATATGGACAAACATATTTTTGCAAGTCACTGTCAGGTAGATAGAATCTAATAGATGGATCGATAGATAGATAGATAGATAGATAGATAGATGGATAGATAGATAGATGGAAAGATAGACAGATAGATAGATAGCCCTCTATGAGAAACAACACAAGTTCGAAATAAAAATATTTAATTTTTAATTAAAATTAAATGAATAGTGAACCTTTCAGTCCAATTAATAAATAAAATCCAAAGGAACTATTAGCAACATTTACTTTGAACTAATTAGTAACACTAGGATATATTCTGAAAAATATGACATTCCATGTCAGTGATGACATCCTTAAAACTACATCAACATGTTCCCACGTATAATTTAACATGTTAGCATGTAGAAATAATGACGTGCTATTTCGAAATAATTATCCTATTGTCAGTAAAGGAGGAAATAGGGGCACAATTAAATTATATTATAATAATCCAATTTGTACTTTTTCAAATAATAGAAAAGTAACTCATGAACCCAGAAATTCATAATTTTGGCATCAATAATTAGCAGTTAATCTATTTTTAATTGTTACACTGTTATGCAACAGTTGACTCATTATGTAACTGTCAACAGTTGTTACATAATCAATTACGCAATACTCTAGCTTCTTGCCTAATTGCAATTGACCTAATTACCAAAAATTGCAATTAATCAGTTTGATAATTAGTTTAATAATTCACTATTAAAATTATGAGTTTACTTTTAATTATCTAAAAAGACAAACCCTGTTATAAATGTCTATCTACTTTTTAATGTCTATCTGGTGTTATCTTATCCTACCTAAGCTGACTACCTCAAATATCTACCTGTTAGCATTTCATATTTTTTGTTAAATATTATCTGATTTTATCTTATTATCTAGTCATATATCAATGTACTTATCTAATCCGCTCATCTTTGGATCAACTTAATTCTTATCTGTCACTGTCCATTTATTTGTGAAAAAGATATCTATAAGGGATTTACCTATCTATTGATCTATCTGTGATAATCTGTCTATCCATCTATCTACCCTATCATTCATTCTATCTATGTTTTTTTAAATCCAAAAATTCTATCTATTCAAGTATGGTGGTCAGCTTTTATCTGATTACTTTTTTGTCTTCTAAACTGACATGCATCTATTTGAATATCTATCTATCTATCTATCTATCTATCTATCTATCTATCTATCTATCTATCTATCTATCTATCTATCTATCCCACCAATCTTTTTTTCTATAATTTTCTCTATTCCTTTATTTTCCTTTGATACTGACCTGTGCATTTGGAGGGCCATCATGCTCATGGAAGACTCTTTCTTGTCTGCCAGCTCTGCCTTCTGGAACCCTTCAGCAATCCGGACAATATCATCCACATCAATGGAGGTCCTGGTGTTCAGAGATCTCCACATTAACCTCGGGATGTAGAAGAGGAGGGCTTGGGACAGGAGGATTAGGGGCACCCACTGGTAGTATGGAATCATATGTCTTTTTTCCTCTTCATGTTCCTTGGGGATGTGTTCGCCAAAGGGAAGGTAGTATGTATTTTTCACCCAGCAGTATGAATTTGCATAGGATTCCCAACTCCCACTGAAATGCGCGGGTACCCAGCATTGAATTGGGTCCCCTACAAACTGCTTGGAGCTGACAATTACAGCAAATATAATCAACATCACTGTTGTATACCTGTGGCTCAATTTGTCCGCACTATCATCGTCATTGTTGAACTTAAATTTCGAAGGAGCAATAGCCCCGAAAACTCCTGTAATACTTTCCATGGTGCTTGGTCAAAAGAAACTCCCGTTTCAGTCTTTCAACAAAAATGGTCTAAAACGACCTAAAATAACTCTTTAAAGTCCACGAAATAAGTCTGAGGTATGTGGATTAATGTCCACTATAAGTTAAGAGTATATGTTCCAAGTTTCCACTGAAAAATCCACTTGTTTCTAACTTTTAACTGCGAAAGGCCCAGTCACAAAAGATGCCCAAACTTTGTGTGACCTCAATATGCTGTCTCCGTGTCAAATTCTGCCCCCCCCCCCTCTTCAAAGGAAGGGTCCATTCTAATACAAGGGGGTCAGGATGAGGCGACACTACGAAAGTCCGGAAAGATTCCATGGAACTAACAGGGGCGGATTTGGAATAATTCGGATGACAGTTTAAAGTTGATAAAGTTCTTACCTATTTTGTATTAAAAGGGTAAGAATCAGTGGCGTCCCTATGGGGGGGCACGGGGGGGCACGTGCCCCCCATATTGGACCTGTGCCCCCCCAGGTGGCCCCCCATATGAACTTTCCAACTCTGGCTAAAATATACAATTAGTATTGTGGGTGCCCCCCCAGAGAATCGCGTGCCCCCCCAGGTGCCCCGGCTCGAGACACCCCATTTACGCCACTGGTAAGAATTTACTTTACCCCCCCCCCTCCTTTTTCTGACTCCGCCACTGAAATGCACATCACACATATTGTAAGCCATTGAGCAAACTGTCATCAAAGTCAATAATATTGTGGGCATAACTAAATCTTGGTAAATATAATTTCTTTTCACGCAGAAAAAGCCACTTTTTGGTACGTTCATTCATCTATAACTGAACTAACATACAAGAAAGTACTAAATTACTTTGATAAGATTATAAAACAACAATTTTGTTTGAACAGACCCTGTAAATGATCAAAGAATGATCAAAAAAGTTTCAATGTCTGGGATCTAAAAGCTCTTCAAATTTTGCCTACAATACAGGTCTAATTTAAGACCATTCAAGATCAACATAACAAAGAACTTTTTGTTTAAATGTATTTTGAAAAGTATTGAAAGTTATGTTTGCATTATCTTGGAAATACCAAACACTTCTGAAATTTAGTTCTTTTTAGATATTATCACTGAAGAAAAAGAAGCGAACCATATAATCACACATGTCAGCCAATTTTATTTTTGATTTCTTTGCTTAAAAAAGTAGCGTCCTTCTATAAAACCCGCCAGGCTTCCTTGGCTTTTTCTTGAATGCATGATTTCACCCCAGGTATTTACCCCCCCCCCCCCTTTGATGCCCCCTTCAAGAGAGAAGGGGCTTTTAAGTCACAAAAGGTGGGGGTAACATAGTCTGCACATTCATCATATATGCACTGATATAGGGCCTATTTAAAGTGATCTGATCCAGGTATTTATCAAGCCACTGGACTGTTTTATAATTGCAATTTTTTAATTTATAAATTTGTTATTTAATTTAATTCATTATGTTTTTAATGAATTACGATTTCTTGTTACTATCAGAAGATATACATTTGTACAGGCCATGTTTTCGCAAATACCATTGCAGTGTCCTCTATATCTTAACACTAAAGTATACAGGACGTAAAGCCCAAATCATCCATCCACAAATCCTTAGGCTTACAGCTAATCCTCATGCACACCTCATAAAATCTCCATTGACGCTGTGATGTTTATCATGCCATCCTATTGCGTAACTCTGTTTGGAGTTGGATTTTCAATGATTAGGGGCGGATTTGAACCCGTGACCTCAGTCCAGAGAACAGAGAGCAGTGGCTAACACTATGACCACTGCCCCCCCCCCCCATAGGTCTGCTAGAGTTACCTTTGTTGTCTGGTGTAGATAAAATTGACGGTGCATAAATTATTCTAGGGGTCATTTCAGTCTGGAACCAGACTGCTTCTTTCCCCATCCCCTTATTTATTACCAAAGCAATTAAAATCATTTAAATAACTGAATGCTCCCTTTTATAAAATACAGTATGCTCCCTAGGGTAAGATCTTTCCCCATCCTCTTATTTATTTCACAACAATTAAAAATGATTAGATTAATTGGATGATCCCTCTAATGAAACACAGTATGCTCCCTAGGATGAGTTGCAAGCACAGCTGTGGAGGCTTTTAATCAGAGGGACAGGTACAGTCTGGGGTCATTTAATGCAGGTAAGGGCAAGGTAGTTTTATAGGAAGGGGGGTGGGGTAAGTGGTAGCGGCTGTATGGGTATGTTGGCCTGACTATGCTGAGGACTGTTAGTTTTAGCAAAGTCAACATTCAATAAGACATTTAATTGAGGCGCAATTAGACAGGCAAAATTTCTGATCAATTTATCATTCCAATACATCCATTTGATTAACTCGGACAGGCATCTATTTAAAAAAAAATGTTTCAAATACTCTTTTTGTGGGAGGACAGAACTTTGCCATTCTTGTGTTCAAAAGCCGAAAAAGGGGCTTTGACTCCCCCTGATCATGACAGTTGCCAGTTACACAAATTTGTGATACCCAGGGTACTAAAAAGAAAAGTGCAGACCAGCTGGACAATTCAGATGTTGAGATTTGCCTTTAAATTCAGTCTTTCTGAAAGCTTAGAATTGAATGCAAAAATACTTATATTAGAAGCTATTAGATGTTTGCCAATAATTTTAAGAAACTTCCTGAGCGTTTAATTGGGGTTAATGGGCCATCGTTGGGTTCTGGGTTCGATTCCAGCTACGGCAGGGTCATCTAGACGGTTGTTGGACACCCATGTCCTGTCATTAGCCTGGATAGATAGATAGAAAGATAGATAGATAGATAGATAGATAGATAGATAGATAGATAGATAGATAGATAGATAGATAGATAGATATGGTAAGTGCAGCCCTCTAACCCCGTTCTAGGCGGTGTGCACTCACAAGGGTAGATGGAGGAGATGGATGAGAGAGCGGGAGTCATGAACATGTCATTTACCTCATGTGAGGGATCTTTTACCTACCCAGCACAGGCACTGATATAAGGGGCCGCCAATTTACCATCTCATCCGATCGATATCCAGCTGGGATTTTGCTCATGAAGGTACACTGAAAATTTTGGGTTCCCGACCCAGGTTCCTACCCAATACCCATGCAAGCAAAGACCTCTTCAGCGGAGCAGGCGGACACCTAAACCAAATTGATTGCGTAAATACGGGACGTAAACCCACAAAAATGTACCCGTCCCACATGAATTCTTTCTTAAATTGAAGTTCCACTGTATATGACCCATGGTTGTATACCCTTAAAAGATCCAGACTGCCACTGGACCACACATACACCAGCACCAGACACATAAATTCACCCCTGGACAGCTGAAAGGGGGGGGGGGTTGTTAGCATCCCAACGTTTTGGTGCAAGTGCGCGTCGTGAGGTCATTCACGTACACTTGGCCTGTCAAGAGGGGGGGGGGGGTTGGTTGGGATTTTCTGATGCAATACTTCATCCTCAATTCCTCATCCTAGTGCAAATTTATGATCTTTTTGTTCCAGGACCTGTATCAATAGCGTTCACAGAAAACTTAATACTTTTTCTTTTAAATAAAGTGTTTTGCAATTTTAGCTAATTTAGCATGTAGGCCTATGATCGATTAAATTTTGTCCGCACGATCCATAATTTAAAAAATACCGTTTATATAATATTTACTATAGAAGCACTATCAGAGGCAATATGTACTTTGCGATGGAGTACGAGTATGGATTTTGGGGCATTTTTCATTTTACGAAAAATAATCCGAATTTGATATGAAATGCATCATTTCAATTCATTTGCACGCGAGCAAATTTCAGACGTTGAAATCACCACAAAGACATAGGCCTACATGTTTATACTGGAAAATTGAAAAAGATTTAACAGCCAGCATGAACAATTTCACAATTACCTTTTTTTGCATAGCCCTCATGTGATAATTGGCATCATGCATGTAAGCAATAATTTTGGAGGGGGAGGGGGGGAGGTACCTCATTTATGTCATATTTTACCGTCATGAGCATTGTATTCTGATGCAATGTCAATCCATAGTCTTTTACCCCCCCCCCACTCCTCACTCCTCCCCCTGGGGGGGGGGGGTGTTGCTGAGCCGTATGAATGGGGGGGGGGCAGGGTTACAATTATTTGTCTGGTCAAAGTTTGTACTCAACTTAATCACATGCTCACAGTGGGTCTACACGATTTGAATTGCTAATGTCAATTGGCCAAGCCAGGTACAGGTAGATTATATAGTAAAGCTTCAGGGGAGGATAAACTTCAAGGATGAAGGGGGGGGGGGGGTGGTATTTGGAGTTTGCAAGCCACATACATATATGTGTGGAAATATTTTGTTAGCAATATTAATTTGCAACTAATTTGCTTACATATTTTAAGGAAAGTTGAGAAAAACTAAAATGTCTCCTTTTTTTAAAAGAATTGATTGCCATGCCTCCCCCAAAATAAGTGCATGTGGATCCGCCCAAAAATTCTAAATCTTATAAAACGAGGCAATAAAAAATACATAAAAACAAATTATACTGATCATGCTTACATGCAACATTTTTAAGACATGCGAAGATTTGAAAAAAAGTACACAATTTATAACATGTGCATGGTAGAATTTATTGTATGCATTTTGCACAGTCTGCACTAGCTTTTTAATAAAACATTCAAAAATATATGATGTCATAAACTGCATTTTATTGTCTAAGTGTGAAAGCTAAGTAATTACATACCTGTACAATTGAACTTCCTTTTCACTTTCTGCTTTAGGAGTTCATTAGATTTTATAATCTATCTATCTATCTATCTATCTATCTATCTATCTATCTGTCTATCTATCTATCTATCTATATATCTATCTATGTGATGTAAAATCTATGTTCAAAGTAAAGGCAACAGGGAATAACGATAAGGCAATGGGAAAATATATTTCCAGTAAATTTCTTCTTCTTTTTTTCTATTCTATTACAATTGGTAATCGCTTCCAGTAATATTTTACACTTCTTACTACAAGTTCTTAGTAAATTTCGCAATAGAACCTTTTGTGTTCTGAAACGGAACTCCAAAAGTTCTATCGAATGACGTCGTCTGCTCCATCCTCCCGCTCCCCCCACAAACCAAAAATGGTATGACCCAAAGTAAGTCGCAAGCTTCAATACACTTTCATGGGGTAGAGTTTGACCCTTTTTGGGAAGAAAGCTTAAGACGCCATCTTTAAATCGAAGGAGTTTTACCCCTATATTGACTACCATGAAGTTTAGCTGATTTTAAGGGTGAGTTTGTCTTTGATTATGACTTGTAGAGCAAAATATGAGTGAAAGTTTGAAAGCATCTTTCCTAACTGGAAGTTGCCATATCAGATTTGGTATTGGTTGGTGGGAAAATATATAAACAATACCTTGACTTATAAACTTTGATAAACTGTTAATAACTTGTTTATTGTTTATATAGTCTACACAGTTATTGAGTCAATACAGTGAACAACATTTAGAATTAAGATAGCTTTAAATTGAAGTTTACCTGTTGTGGAACTGTGATACACATTCATTGTGAATTTGTGTATTGGTATGCTGCAGTGATACCTGCTACAGTCAGACCTGGTATTGAGACCACTTGTGATTTGATGTTGGACAGTGGGGGTGCACAATTAAGGTCTATAAGAATTTATATAGTTTTTCTTTACTAAAAAATGTATGGATCCTTCCTAGCTTTTTAACAAAAGATTTTAGCATTTAATTGTTAGCCCCATTCACAGTGATTTATTGTTTAAATTAAAGACATGAGTATAAAAAGTGATTAATAACCATGCATTGACTTGTAAAATATATTTGTCATATTATATTTTTAATGTAAAAAAAATAATCACATTTGCCAATTGATTATTAGCTGCCTGTCTATCTTTTTACCTTCTTTTCTTTCTCTTTTCTAACATCTATCTACCTTTCTATCTATCTATCTATCTATCGATCTATCTATTTGTCTGTCTATTTATCTATCTATCTATCTATCTATCTATCCATCTATACATCTATCTATCTAATTCACTTTTTATTCATATATCTATCTACCTTATCTGTCTTATCTATCTTCTATCTCTTATCGATCTATCTTTCTATCTATCTGTCAGTGAGTGGCTTTGGCAAATACAACTCTAGCGCGCACAGAGCCTGTTTCTGGGATAAGGCAAGGGCTAAGTTAGTTTTAAATGCATCTGTAATCATGTATGATAGGCCTATATCGTGTTACTTGGACATCATATATATAACTCCATCAATCTATCCATCATATTTGCCTGGCTAAAGTTTTAAATATTGGAGTTGATTTTAATGTTGTTCTCACTTATAAATGACAATAACATTTCAAAATATAAATTCATAACCAATTATGTTATTTTATTTTTCAGAACTCCCCAACCACCAATCTACACTTTTAATCAGAAAATCTTTAACAAGTGACGCTACAACAATCCGAAAATGTTGACGACAATTTCCTTTCTGGGAGGGCTCCCCAACTCCAAGGGCCGAAAAGACGATGATGGAGCAGCCCGATTAAGTCACAGATACACAACCGCCATGTTGATTATATTTTCCATGATCGTTACAATGGATCAACTGGTAGGAGAAAGAATTCAGTGCTGGACACCAGTTCACTTCAGCGGAGAGTGGCAGGTATGTAATACTATGTATACCATTGATTGATTGATTAATTCTCCAGCTTAAGACAGTATAATTATATTGAACACACTCCCAAAACTGAATTCAAAGACTATATAGACAGGGTCAAATATAAGCAAAAAACGTTACTCGTCAACGGACTAGTATCATTCAAAAGTTACTCGTCCTCCCAAAACTTTACTCGTCCTCAAATTTATGACAATATTTGCAATGGTCCAAAGCGCAATGTTGACATAAAAATTTGGAAACAATTACCCAATACCCAGGCAGCACATATTTTAGCAATGGAAATAGACTGCCTTTTCAATGATTGACTTTGTTTAACTCCCTCCACATCACAATGTCATGCTCCAGGGCAATATGCCTTTAAGAGGCGGGTTATCCATTTATAAGAAGAAGAAGAGCTGCACATTGGGTGCCTTCTAGTAATGAGGAATTTGATTATTTGAAGATGAAAATTGTATGCATGTGCAGCTCTAGGAACTATGATACAGTTTCAGAATGAGGCTTTATTGTCTCAGAGAGAGGCACAAGTTGAGTAGATCAGACTGAGGCTGTCAGACGTTGTTTGTCTGGAATGAACTATTTTGTTATGTTGTGTCTGTTGCTGTTTATCATTTGAATGAACCAACAATATTTCCCTTTGAAGTTGGTCGTCTGACGGACTAGTAATCAAGTAAAGTTACTCGTCCTCCTCTATTTATACTCGTCTCAGACGAGCGGACGAGTACTAATCTTTGACCCTGTATATAGAGGGAGCCACATGTATCATACAAATGTTAGTAAATTGTTTTGATCAATTTATTTCCCAGAGCAAGACTAAATTTTAAATATGTTCACAATGGAAATTCAAAGAATATATAGAGGGAGCCACAGGTGTGGCACAAATTTTCTGTTTGGAAGTTGATCGCATGTGACAATGTGAACCAGTGTTTGCAAACAATTGTAAGTGCTGCAGAAACAGTCCTAATTTATTGATTAGATATATCAGTTGTTTCCCCTATTATTATTATATTAATTATTAATTATAAACAGAATCCCCCACATATAACTCTCTTAACCATGTTAACAAAGTACTGAAACAGCTGATAGCACTTGTTAAAAGCAAATATGTGTTAAATATACAAGACTATAAGAATCTGAAACCTTGATAAACTAATTTTAGTATTGGAAGGTGTTTTCAGAGGCCAAGTTGTCCCTTTGGGCTCATATATATGTTATAATTATTGATGCTGTAGGCTCATATAAATATATCATATGATTTATATATTATGATATGAAGGTCTTTTTATTATTTTTAATAGTATCTTTCTCACTTAGTTAGAATCAATAGTAACCTCATATTTTTGGTTGTCAATGTGATTGAGTTTTTAAAAAGCAATTTTCCTTGTTAATTGCTGTGAAAAGTGAGCACTTACATAGATTTATAACTCCGTAAGTTTCAACGTTTCAGCCTTTTAATTTTGTCCTTGTATAGTATGCCAAAACCTTGTGATTATCAGTCAGGGAAATTACCATCATATGAGGACAATTGCAATTCCAGCCAAGTCCTGGCCCTGACAGGATGATTGAGTGTGTGGGGTTGATCAGTTGGGTATCAGAAGAAAGTCTGACCTCTGTGCAGCCATCCTCATCACACAGCAGCATGTCAGTAGTGTGACTTAATCATGTTAATTCTATCCAATTTCACGAAATATTGCAAAGTCATCAGCAGCTGATGACAGTTCTCTTATTTCCCTGCAGCCTTCGGGTTCTTTTCCTCATTATATAATGGATAGGTCTGCCAAAATTTATGGAGTTAGTTGATACTGTGATACAACTTTATACCAAGTTTGAAAGTGATAGTTGCAGTAGTTCTCTTTAAATAGCCTGCCAAAGATGATTTTGAGCAATGCCAAAGTCATGGCTAGGACATGACACTTGCAGAGTGTCATGGGAGGGCGATGACAGTGCTAGGGTGATTGTCATGTGGGGCTGAGGACATTGATTGTCATCAGCTGGTGATAATTTCCCGGACTGATTATCACTGACCAGATCTGATTTGTGTTGAAACTTTAATTGCTTTAATTAATTGTCACTGAAACAGTCATGTCATTTCTCACACTGCAATGTCACTGCTTACAGCTGTTTTGCAAAAAACCTTTGAATGGACGGAAGAGAAAGCCTTGAAATTATGTATATTTGAATATATACAAAATCTTTGTAAAACTGGGTTGGAACAGATGATAGTCCTAATTATAAAAAGTCACTGAAATCAATGGTTGAAATCAAATAATCGTGATAAGCCTTTAGATAGATGGGAATATAATTATGTTTATTGCCATAATTGGTAGGTCTTATATATTGATATTTTTGATATTCAAATCACTCAGGAGGATAAATGGGCAGTATAAATGGCAAACAATGGCTGTAGGAATAAATAGCACATTTTTTTATGTGTAGTGTGATTGATTGGCAACTGATGATGTCCGTTTCTTAAAAATGTGTCTAAATAGCAGTAAATGCCTGTTCAGCTTCAGCTCCATAACATATTATAAGCCCAGGCATTGAATCCCTTGATTCTTGTTTATAGATTACTGTTTGTATTTCAGGCATACAGTGACACCTATTGCTGGGTGAAAAACACGTACTACCTGCCGTATGAAGACCATATTCCTAAAGCACATGAAGAAGAAAAGCGGCAAACGTTAACCTATTACCAATGGGTCCCGTTAATTATGCAGCTGCAAGCCCTCCTTTTCTATATGCCTTGTCTTATATGGAGATCTATGAATGACAGGTAGGTGTCGCCTCTAGAGGGGCAGGAATTTTCAAATTTCGTTTTGTCAAAACTAATGAGCAATGAAAATATGTTGTATAAAGGTTGTGATATAGTATAGGCATAGGAGGTCAATAAATTTTAGGGGGAGGGCTGCCCTAAAGATAAAGCCTAAATGATGAGTGGTGGTGAGCTTTTGGTTATTATGAGAGAATGTTGCTGGCAGAAATTCAAAAATAGTTTTTGTATAAACCAAATGATATGGTCTATGTATTCTTGCACAAGAAAAGTTAGATATTATGAGATTTTTCTTGAGATGAGACACAGACATTTAAATTTGAAAGTTTGCTGGTAACATTATTATTTTTCTAATGTGATGATAGAGCCACAATTGTTTTTTTGTTCGAAGGTGAGAACTAGATGTATATATATGTATTTCTATGATTTATTTTAGCTGGTCAACCCTAATTAATAATATAAATGAAATGCAATGAATTGATCAAAAAAATATTTTATTGTGGCTGTGCAAACTTAATCTCCAATAGTACTGAAGTGTTTTGTTTGATATTTCCAGAGCCGGAATTGACCTGGGAAGTGTACTTAAGATAATCCACAAGTTTCACCAAACGGAAGATGCGGAGAATAAAGAAAAGTACATCAGTCACATCACAGAGGTCACTAACAGGTCAGTGTAAAGTAACGGTTGTGTTGTAGTTGTAATAGCAATATAATTGTTTTGTTTGGATGAGATGTTAGGTTGGCTGTCCTTTATGTCAGTGTCTCACCTTATAAAAAAAGACCTTATCACATTTGTTGAGAATGGCATGTCCCAGACCAATCAGGTGCAAGCAAGTTGCTGAGTATGGTAATTAGAAAACAGAAGAGGCTGGTCCTTGAGACTCTATGACTGCCCAGTTGTTTCCCCTAAGCCAGTGTTTTCTATTCACACACTGCTATTGTTCAGCAGAGATAACTCCTCCCGTGGGAATGTCTCTAAAGTGACTGATTACTGGCCAGCCAATCAAAAGGAGTTGATTTCAAATATTCCCATGGATTATGAAAATATGTTATTGTCTACAGTCTTGCCTGAGTCTATTTCCCTGAGTGCAGTGTCTGTGCTTGGCAAATGAAATATCACACTTGTCGGCCTCTCCATTGAAAAAAATAAACGTAAAACTCATTTGTCTATTCTAACATTTATCAAAACAACTGTCAGTATGTGGATCCGATCAGATCTTCATATTCTCAACTGGCAGACTAGGGGATATTGATTGGTTCGAGAGGTGTTTCTTTTCAACAAAAGCCTCAAAGGTCTTTATTTATCGGGGGATTCAATTTAACTATGCTGCATCAAATTCATTTATTGAGATATAACGAAACGTGTCATAATCTTCTGTTTGCGTTCAGTTTTGCATTCTGTCACGACTCTCATCACTGTGTTAATCTGCTCTGTTTGCACATGAAGTATGTTTAATATGTGTATCCTTATTTGTCTAACACTTGGTCTAAATTATCTGACCCGAATGAGTTTGTTTTTGGGCTTATATTTGCTGATTTGACAAATAAACTGACAATGGCTCAATGCTAATCCTGGGTAAGGGTGAGCTAGGGTCGTTAAATGTGTCATTTGGGGTTGAAGGTCACAGGAATGATCTTATCTAGGTCAAATGTCAACTAAAGTGCAGAGGTGCTGGAAGTATTTTTTAGGTCAAAGGTAAAAATGACCATTTATCTCTCGTAGCCCGAGGCAAAATGTTTGAAGTACTGGATAGTATGTGCCAAGCGGTGTATAAAATGTTGTGGTCATTTCAAAAACAGACTGGACTCCCCCGTCCTCCCACAAGCAGCTGATTGTGGCCTAGTTGGTAATGGTTCTGGTAATTTGGCCTATTTTCTGAAGGTCTTGCGTTTGATTCCTGGTCAGTGGAGTTAGGGAACATTAAATTTTAGTTTGTAGACTTTCCCCTCACATGGGTAAATGTGTAAAACATTAAGGACTTCTGCTCTCTCCCCCATAGAAATACATAGAACGGACATGAGGCTCTGGCAGATGAAGCAACCAAATCCACCATCTTGGAACTGCCCTGTATCCTGGCACAATGTAACCGTGACATCACCAAGAACAGTGATGTCACTTATAACAATGGCCTGATGTCACATCACAATTAGTCTATTGTGACGTCATGTCTCAGGGCAGTTCAAATATGGCGGATTTGGTGACCTCATCTTTAGGTGGCATCATACAGCCTCATGTCCGTTCTATGTATTTCTATGCTCTCCCCCCATCTTATGATTTCTCATCAATCAACCCTTGACAGCAGCAAGAGTGCTGCAATGCTGCATCATGTATATATGTAGCTCTACCTTCATGCCTCCTTTGAGTCCATGGTGAATTCCTAGCCTATAAAGATGTAATAAAACAATTTGTATCAGTTGGAAATCTATTCATTCATTGAATAACTTAATCCTTAATTCTGTGATTTAGTGAACTGCTCATTTTACATCCATGAAATATGTTGTACTCTCTAGCAGTCACGTAACTTTTGTTCCGGTTTAAATTTCTTTTTTTTGGAAATTTCTTTTAGGATATTTTTGGTCTCATGTATCTTTTGAACGACCTTCCTATTCCACCAAATGAGCTGCTCTGTCATGTCTAGGAATTCTTTATACAGTAAACATTGATGCAGAACTGTAACACATCCTTGATTGGTGGAAAGGCATCATAAGTCACTAAATGGAAAATGTATGTTAGTCATGTCCTGGAAATGTACTGTCTAGATAGAATGATAAACAGATAGAAGGATCACCCTCACAAGCCAAGTACTTAGTACAAGCCTTGGCAAGTCAATCAACAGTCTCATTTAAATCTTTGATTAAAGTTCTGTTCCAAACTACATGGCCTGAGCAGCTGTTGAGTGGAGCTGACATTTCTTTGTGTTTGGTCTCCAGAAAATTTGATCGGTTGGAGGGTTTATCGCCAAATTTACAGAAATGTAGCTACCGAAGTGTCAGGGCCTCTCCCTGACAGTCAGAATGAAAAAATAGCAACAAGTTTTGAAGATAGATAGATAGAACTATATACACAAATATTTAGATAGATAGATGGGATGACAGTCAGATTCCAGATGGTTGTCAGGGCCAATAAGATGATGGACAGAAAAAGTTGTAAAAATGCCAGCCACTGCTGTGCTGAGTAAGGTAATGATCCCACTTGTGGCATTAATGGCTTAAAATAACATGTTGCGGACTCCTAACTTCCAAAATTTAGCAAATACAAAAACTCTTGCCATGGAGGGTGAACCTGACAAACTTTTCTGAGCATATGTTCCATACAAGGTCCTAAGTAACTTCTTTCAGAAACACATGCAAAAATGCATGTCAGATATCATGAACACACGCACATGGTGTTACATGTGACAGGCCATAAAAAGGTATGCACATGTAAGCAAACACAAGATGGCTCCAGAGTCAAGATGTACAGTTATTATTCACATAATCAGACATTATATCATGATAATCTTCTTTTCTCTCTAAATCTCAGCAAATATTGCAAGTTACTGTGTCTGGCTTTAGCAGAATAGCCAGACTAGTTATCTCCTAGATCCTTGTTTTATCAGAAACGCTGGTTTATCCATATCAAAAGTCAGGATTAGTTTTGCACTTTTTGGTAACTGTTATACAAAGACAAGTTATTTGTAAAGCGTTCCAATATATGGCAGTAATTCTAGTTTGGCAAATGATATGTGCTATCATAAATTTATATCAAGCTAGTCAAAATGATGTATTTAATAGATAGTATTTATATGAATTTTTGGTATCTATCAGTCTGGCCACAAATTCCATATCAGCATTCTATCTATCCATGATCCATCCGTCTATCTATCTTTTATCTATCTATCTGTCTATCATTCTGTCTATCTATCTATATATCGTTCTGTCTATCTGTTTAACCGTCTGTCTACCTTTCTATCTACCTTTCGATCTTCCTATCTGTCTATCCACCTACCTCTCCAGAGGAGCTAATTTTATAAAAAAATTAATCTGTCCTATTCTGCTTCATTTCAATATTTATCGTTTATCCCATATTTCAGTAAATCTCTGTAAATCTGTCTTGTATCACACATGTTTGCATTTAATATTCCTCTTTTTCGTGTTGGTTGTAAAACCTCACACCAGATTTGCCAGAACAATGCATCTATTCATGTCTCCAACTGAGATTTAGGGACACTTTCTGGACCACAGCCAATGAAATATGAAAATGATGTACAATGGCGTATGTGGGTGATATGAAAGTCCTTGCTGAGCTTGCTGTTTTTCATATTGCATAAATATTTCTAAATTCTGCATTACCAAATCACTGTCATGGCACGTGACCGCATAGCATTAGCAGTGTATTTGCAGGGTTACAATTTTTATAACATGAAAAAAAAAAATCAAATGATTTAAAAATGATTTAAATCAAATCTATCAAGTAAAATCAAATGAATCATGATTTATATAATGAAAATCACGATTTAAATCAAGCAACCCTGTTTATTTGATAGTTTTTATGTCACAGAATTCCATGAATTTTAAATATTTTTAGACCTAATTTACTTCATTAATCACAAGTTTCTGCTTTAGAACTTTATTTGAAAGCTTACTCTTGAAAGAAAAAACTTTGAAAATTCATCTTAGAAATAATCTGATTTAGTGGGGCGGCTTATCGCAAAATCGTGCATTTTGTGATAGACCTACCAAATTTGGCACAGAGGTAGAAATCAACTAAAGAAGCAAAATTAGCTATGGTGTCATTCTTGATTTTGGCTTATATCTCCATGGCAACGGTTTCCATAGCAACCATTAATTTTTTTGTGAATGTTTATAACAGAGCTTATATCTTAGAAAATATGGCATCAGTGTTAAAATTTATGATAGATATGTGTTGCTGAGAAGTATGAGCTGTTTTACTGTGGTTGCCATGGTTACCAATTTGTTTATTTTCAAGTAATCATGGATGTTTCATGACAACTTTACTGTATTTGAAAGTTTTAAACTTAGTGAAATTAACTGCACAAAAACACCTTCACAATGAACAAGCAAGTTATATATCATATTGTTTGCTATGGTCTTGGCTATGCATTGGTACCTGGTTTTACCCCCATTACCCTATAGTTACCCTAAAGCAGCCATTTTATGGCAATGAAGACTCAAACTTTGGTGGCCGTTAATGTCATACCAATTGACGATGGTGCGTCATTCAGACAATTACACTATGCAAGACAGGAAGTTTTTTTTACCAAATTCAGCACAGGGGTAAAGATTAACAAAAGAAGCAAAACTAGCATCTTCAATTTCCATAGCAACCATTCCCATAGCAACCAGTAAATTCATCATAAAACTTAATAAGAGAGCATAATTATCTCAGAAAAAAAGGCATCATTGTTAAATTTGATTATGGATATGTGTGGCTGAAAAGTATGTGCTATATTAGTATTGTTGCCATGGTTACCAATTTGTTTATTCTCAAAGAATCATGGATATTTCAAGATAAGTTTGTCCGAATTTGTAAGTTTTACACCACTTGAATTCTTCAACTGCCCTCCAATACTTTCATAATGAGCAAGCAAGTCATACATCAAATTTTTGGCCTTAGTTGGTCGGCTGTTATAGTCTGGGCTATATATTGGCATGTCGCTTCACCTCACCAGCCCAAATGAATCCTGCACAGTCATCTCTTAACTAAAAAATGCAATTTTAAGGTATGTCTTCAACACGCAAAAATGGAATAGAGGTACGTGCACAATCCTGGTTGAGATGTAAAATGGCTCAACATGTATTCCTTTTGGATCCTCAATGGATGAAACAAAAATCATCAAGTATGATCATGAGGAATCAAGATTCAAGATCAGCAATTTAGTTATTATTTGAATACGTCGTATATTGAGAACTATAACAGATAGAGACATGGGAATGGTATCAAAATATCTGTAACACTAAGTTTATATTCATGTTTCATAAAAATGTGGGGCCTAAACCTACTAGATTCCAAGTTATTTGCAGAAAACATGATTTTTAATGCTGCCATCTTGGATTAACCTCAAATAGTTCTTGTTCCAATGCCCGGTTTTATGGGGAAACTTTAGGAAAGTATTTTTATGATAACTAATTTGGTGCCCATGGTCCAGTCGGTATGATGCCAGACTCACACACGCAAGATTGTGGGTTCAAACCTGGCCAGGGCATGGAGGAAAAGAGCAGATCATCCTTGAATCGCTGTACCTAGATGGGAAGGTAGGCTATGGGCAGAGAAGTCAAGTCAAGTCAAGTCAAAGATCTTTTATTTTACAAGGGTTGCACAATCAGCATACATTGCTGTTTTACATTGCGGCCCTTTAAAAAAAAAAGAAGATATATTAAAGTAGTAAATGTATAAAAGTAAAACAGGTATATATATATATAAATCAATAAATAGTAAAAACGTATAAAAACAAAAACCATGAGAAAAATTATTTAGCGATAAAATATTGTTGTGGCCTGCAGGATAAAATATGTTTGATTACATGATTTTTAAAAACATGTAAAGATGATGAGGATCTTATTGACCTGGGCAGGTCATTCTAGTCTCTAGCACCAGTAAAGTTAAGTGTCTTTTGACCCATGTTGGTCCTACAGATGACTAGTTTAAGATTTGAAGCACCTCTGGTATTGTAGCCATGGGTCATCTGCTCAAACTTCTGTGTGATGTACGGCGGGAGCATATCATGCTGCGATTTAAAAACAGTCACACACCTGTGTAGCAACAGTCTTTCAGGAAAAGTCAGCCACTGTAGTTTGTTTATGACAATTCTTGTAGGTGTGTCATATGGGACATCGAGTATTATTCTCCCTCCTTTATAAATCAGTCTCTCAACTTTCGTTTGTAAGCCCTTGGAACATGTACCATACACAGTGTCACAATAGTCCACTAGGGGGAGTACAAGGGCATTATAAAGGGTAAGAGCTGTTTCCTTGTCGAGTAAGTTTCTTATTCTGCGTAAAATACCAAGTCGCTGTCGGAGTTTACTGCAGAGCTTGTCTACACGTTAACTCCAGGACAGATTGCAGTTGAAGTGAAGGCCAAGATACTTATACGTGCGAACATGCTCCAATGAGTTTCCATTTATGCTGATGTCTGGAAGCATGTTGTTTTGGAGTCTTTCTCTGTGCCAAACAAAGTCCATTTGCACTTGGAAATATTGAGATGTAGTTTGTTGTGTCTGAACCAGGCAGAGACAGCCGCAAGGTCCAGGGTAAGATTTTCCTTGATCATGTTGATGACATCACTTGATTTAGCAGCACAAAGTAAGACAGTGTCGTCTGCAATTTTTGAATGATGTAAAACTGATGGCAAGTCATTTATATACAAAACAAATAAAGTTGGGCCAATGATGGATCCTTGGGGCACGCCACATGTCACACTGAGATCTTCAGAAGTGCAGTTATTGTGTGCCACACACTGTTGTCTCTCGGTCATATAATTCAGGAACCATTGATATTCGATGCCCTTTACACCAAGGCATTTCAACTTAAACATCAGTGTCTCGAAGTCCACTGTATCGAACGCCTTCTTCAGGTCGAGATACACTGCTCCTGTTAGGAGGCCTTGATCCATATTTCTATAGATGTAGTCACTCACGTCCGTGGTTGCTGTGTGTGTAGAGTGGGCATCACGAAACCCGGACTGCTGTTCACAAAATATTCCATGTTTTTTCAGGTAGGCCACAAGCTGCTTTTGAACAGCACATTCGAAAAGTTTCATACAAACAGGTAAGACAGAAATAGGACGATAGTTACTGGGAGAAAGGGGATTGTTTTCCTTAAAGATTGGACTGCCTCTGGCCTTTTTCCACGATGAGGGGATGATGCATGTCTTGAGAGATGCATTCATGATGTTGGTTAGAGGTGAGTAGACCACCTCAACTGCATCCCTAAGTAAGCTTGCATTTATTTGGTCCAGCCCAGTAGCTTTACTGCATTGTAAAGTTCGTAACTGTTCTTAAAAGGATAAAAGCTGGATGAATTTCCTTAAACTCGAACACTTGATCAAAATTTGGATAAGGATTTCTGATTAGGAGTCCATCTTGGGAAGCAGCAGCAAGTTTAGTACCGATGCTGCTGAAGAAACAATTATAAAATGAATTTGCAATTTCTGACGATTCTGTGCGAGTTCCGTTTTCATCCTGCAACATAGTTACAGGGTCTTTTTGTTTACTGGGGAGCATCTCTTTAAGAGATTTCCACAATTTGTTGGGAGAGTCAATGTTCTGTGTTATAAAGTTTCTATAATAATCCCGTTTTGCAAGTTTACATTGTTTCACCACATCATTTCTGATGGACTTATAACGGGAGTACAGTTCACTGTCCTTGGATTTGATGGCTCGTTGCTTTGTCACATCCCTTTGTGACATGAGCTTTCTAAGTTCCCCTGTTAGCCAAGGAGTATCTGTTCCTTTAATCCGTTTTTGGATGAAGGGGGCACAAGCATTTGCTACATCACTGAAGAGGGACACAAATGTGTGCAGCATGTCATGGGGATCATGGAACATTTCTAGGATCCACCAAGGGACATACTGTAGTTGGCACACAAAATCGTCTTTACTGTAGTTTTTGTAGTTTCTCACATAGATTGTCCTGGCAGGTTTTCTGAGGAGTCTGCATTTGCGAACACAAAAGGGCATGTAGTGGTCGCTTATTGCGACAGGGATAACACCTGATTGGACAATGTTTTGTTTTTCATTTGTAAACATTAAGTCAATAGCAGTAGATGAGTGTTAAAGGTACAAGATTTATCAGTGATGGAACCGTGTGAGGCTGCCAGCTGCATGTCCCCCATGAGAGAGAGACTGATAAAGAGTGATCATGCATGTCGGCCAAAGTCATCATGTAAAAGTTGGCTAAGCATGAATTTGCAATTATCAGCGTTGAAGCAGACTATAAACCCCCACCTTTACTTTTACCTTTGACTTTACAATCATTACGATACAATTTGTGGTTGGGTTCATCAGCAGAATGACTGGACTATAATCACGGTCCAAGACATAGCAAAATCAATGGACGACAAGAAACAAATAAAACAGATGTTATCCTACTTGACTTCTCTTAGGCATTTGATAAAGGTTCAAATCAGTGTTGGAGTCCTCGAGGCCGGCCTCGGGGCCCATTTTGGTGGCCTCGGCCTTGGACTCGGTCTCGGAGCCTTTGTGCCTCAGATATGTGTCGAGGCACGTCTGAGGCCAGCCAAATAAATAAAGTACAATTTTGCTTGAACAGTCAAACAAAATTTTCCAGTCAGTAAATTAGTTTATCTAAGATAAGTTCCAAGTTATAAGCATGATTTGTGATACATATGAAATTATGAATGGACCAAACGTATTTGAATATTTTAAATTTTCCTTCTCTATTTGAGTCGCTCCGACGTTGAATATTGTTTCATGTAAATTTTAGTGCTAGGAATCGGTTGGTAAATTCATAATTGATTAATCGGGTACCTTGACCGATCGATTATCGATTAATAATCGATTATTTTCTTTACATATATATATAAGTAATTTTTTTCTTTAAATTTCTCTGAAAAACTTATGAAATGACATGAACGCATTGAACAACCTTAATCCCCTCTATCTTGTATCCTTGTACGTTCTACATGCTGATACATAAGATTGGATGTTTCAAAAATCAATTTTATGAAAAATGGTTTACTCAAACATCATCATCATCATCATCATACTATTAAAATAGTATGATTCACGGACCCCTTACGCTACTCCAACAAAACTACTGATTGCCCAGTTATGATAACTTGCAAGTACCTTTTCTGTATTCTCTACAATGTCCTTAGACGGTATTGAACTTTAAACTTGAAAAAGTGTCACTGTATCACTGTGTCTGTACAAGTCGGCCTATCACTTGCGCTCAATATTATCTCAAGATGTCGCCCTTGCATGGCACAGTTACCAACCCTGAAACCAGCTTATTTCAAAGACATAATTACAAACTGGTATCAAGCCCGAACCCTCCCCTTATAATATTACTATGGTTTTATTCTTTCCCCCTTTCACGGGTATTTTGCTTGTTTAGAAATAAAATGTAAACAACAGTTTGATCAGCCAAGATGTGGCTTTTTCTTCGTTTCAATTCTACATTATTCCAAAATAATCTGAATCAATCAAGTTAGTAAAATGTTACAGCATAATCAGCTAATTGGTTGGAGATTGATGTTTGCTAAATTGAAGGATCACACCATTGGCATCAATTGCTCAATTGCAATTCACTCCTTACAAGTTGGGGAAAAGCCTTTTGTGTTTCTTAACTGCCATTAGGGATTCTCTCAAGTCTGATATAGCTAATTTTGCTTACTTAGTTGATTTTTCAGCTGTGCTGAATTTGTACAGTAAAAACTTTCCTTTCATGTATGGCATTGTCAGAATCATCCTCCATAACTACTCGATATATAACATTTTACATTCACTTAATTTTGAGTTTTCATTGCCTTGAAAAGGCTAGTTTAGGGTTTTCCTGGGGTAAGGCTATGTACCAATATATAACTATAGACGGTGCAAACATTATGGTATATACCTTGCCTGTTCATTATGAAAGTAGTTTGCGGCATTTACAGTGTAAGTTGTGTGAAACTTACAATTACAGACAAAATATCTTGAAATTTCCTTGATTCCTTGAAAATAAACAAATTGGTAACCATGGCAACACAGTAAAACAGCACATATGCTTCTCAGCCACACATATCCACAATAAATTTTACACAGATGCCATAATTTTCCAAAATATATGCTTCATTATAAAGATTTACGAAACTTTAATGGTTGCTATGAAAATGGTTGCTATGGAGATATATAATGCAAAAACAAATATGACAATATAACTATTTTTGCTTCTTTTGTTGATTTCTACCCCTGTGGTGAATTTGGTACAGTAATAACTTTCCTATTATGTATAGCAATGTCTGAATCATACACCATGGTAAGTTGATATGACATTTACGTCCATCCAAGTTTGAGACTTCATTAACATGAATTGGTTACTTTATGGTATATATTGAGCATTGGGGGTAAAACCATGTATCAATACACAGCAAAGACCATGGCAAACAAATTGGTACATACTTTGCTTGATCATTTTTAAAGGTATTTTTGTGCAGTTGATTTCAATAAGTGTAAAATTACAAAAACAGTCAAGTTGTCATGAGACATCAATGATTACTTGAAAATAAACAAAATGGTAACCATGGCAACCACAGTAAAACAGCTCATACTTCCCAGCAACCCATATCCATCATCAAATTTAACACTGATGCCATATTTTCTGAGATATAAGCTCTATTATAAATATTTACCAAAACATTATTGGTTGCTATGGAAACTGTTGCTATGGAGATATAAGCCAAAATCAACAATGACACCATAGCTAATTTTGCCCATTTAGTTGATTTCTACCTCTGTGCCAAATTTGGTAGGTCTATCACAAAATGTGCGATTCTCCTAAAATATTACATTAAGCCGCCCCACTAATTGTTTGAACAAAGTATTATTGGTTTGGAATGTTAAAAAAGCATAATCTGCCGATAATTCAAATTTTTATCAGTTTAATATATTTTGTTCAGAAGATAATGACTTAATAAAATTGCACCTTTAAATTGTTATGATATTTAGATTTTTGTCTTACAAAACAATTGTTTGCGATGGACCTATTACTCATAAATATGAAATGTCAACTCCCATAAATATCTTGCCTGTTTCATTTGTTTATATTGAGCCTACATTGTGTACTGTAGGGTGTCCAATTCCTATTCCAAGTGGGTTATTTTGCTTCCAAGGGGGTTTTTCTTCAGACATAAACTTGGCCCACTTTCCTTTTACCCCTTTTGCAAACTGTACGATCATGCTGAAATTTTCAAGCTGTGCAAGCTTGCCTCTTTCTCAACTTCTAAAAGATGTTTGTTGTGTGTATGGTCCACCAACATACTGCAACTTGGTGAAAACTAAACTTCTGGCAAGAAAGCTGAAACATTTGGGCAGATGATCAAATATTTAGTATTGAAAACCATGGTTCTCAAAAAGATATGCCTTTTGAAATTTCATGAAATCTGGATCTTGAAATTTGAGCTAATGTTGCTTGAACCCCAAGAAAAGTTTGCGCGCTGTAGTGCCAGTACCTTTATGGTATTAATCAAGCAGGGTTCCCACAGTCATGGAAAGTCAGGGAAAGTCATGGAAAAAATAGTGGTCATGGAAAGTCATGGAAAAGTCACGGAAAATCAAAATATTTTGAAAAGTCATGGAAAATTCAAATTTTGACTACGATTCGCGCTAAAATTTAACACATTTGGGGCTTATGGTAGTTGGATGGTTGATCGGATGGCCGGACAGTGAACAATGGTCATCGCGTGAATTTGTTTCCGGGGTGAATCTCAACCTCAATGAGTAAGACATTAGTCATGGAAAATCCGAAAATTGGTCATGGAAAGTCATGGAAAAGTCATGGAATTCCCATCGTAAGATTTTGTGGGAACCCTGACCAAGCTAATGCCATTCAAATAATAGCCTGATCAGTTCCACTGTACCAAGAGGAGTTCTAAAGATGTTACAATATACCCCTTGGGTTGGATCTTATCCTTGTCCAGCATACTAAGCTTAGAAAGTGATACAAGTGGCCACCAATTTAATGTCTCATCTGTGCGACATTCGGCTGGGACTTTTCTCTCAAAGGTTCACAAAAAATACAACATCTCGATCAAGAAATCATTTTTGTAATAATATCTCTTGGTTATACTAAAACCGCTTTTTATTTTTTACAGATTCCTAACAAGAAGACGAGACAAGAACATCAATTTCAACCTCAGTCTCTCGTACATTTGTTCGAAGATATTCTTCGTATGTGGAAGGCGGCGTGGCAACTACTTGACGGCCCTGTACATCTTTGTCAAGTTCTTGTACATCGTGAATGTCGTGGGACAACTCTTCCTGCTCAACTGGTTCATGGGTTCCAGTTTCCACATGTATGGTTTCGAGGCCATCGCTGCCCTAATGAAGGATCAGTACATCAGCGAATCTAACAGGTGATTACAAACATGACAAAGATATTGTTGACCTCTCACTCCCAAGATGCCAAAGTGTGGTACAGCAGCAATTGAATATAGTTATGTCTCTTCTTTTTACAAGGCGTAAATTAAATATTAAATGTGAAATTGTTCAAACCAGTTCATAAGGCAGTCATATGAGATTTGAGATAGGCCCTACAACTCATCATAATTTATGAGTGATCTTATTTGTCGTTCGAAACTCAAAATTTGTTGTCGTCATGTACAGTATATATATATATATCATTATTAGTTTTATTACACTCTAATATTATTGCAGACTGCCATTTGAAAAAAAATGATGCCTGATTTATATCACTATTTTTCAGGATGATTATGAAATATTCCATTTATGCCAACAGTGAATGATAATAAAGTTATCAAAAAAATCTTTCTGGCATTCTAATCATTCTTGGTCCTCTCCTCTGCTTCAAATCTTTTCAATAATATTCAATTATTTCTTCAATTCTTCTCTTCAGATTTCCGCGCGTTACCATGTGTGACTTCAAAGTGAGATTCCCAGGGAACGTCCAGCGCTACACCGTCCAGTGCGTGTTGCCCATCAACCTGTTCCACGAGATGATCTATCTCTTCATCTGGTTCTGGATGGTCTGTGTGTCCGTCGTGTCTGTCTATTCCTTCATCGTCTGGTTGCTGAGAATGGTCGGAAACGTCGATCGCCACAGGTAAAGTGTTACTAATACCATATTTTCTGTATTGGAAGCACATCCCTTGATAATAGCCCACCCCCTCCATAAAGAACCAATTTTAATGAAAATTCCATCAAAATATGACTTTATCCAATTTTTTTAGTGCAAACAACTATTAATTGCTCGTCTCTTCACTACTTACCCACTGGACGCCTAATACAAACGATAGGGTAATTATGAGCATACATTTTACAATGTAGCCCATATTCCCCCATATACAGCCGTAGAGGCTTAGTCTATTTATGAGATTCTGAATTTTCTAAAATTAGGCAGATTTGAAAAGTAACTTAATTATATTATATTATGTAAAAAGACAGGGTTTCCATTATCATCGGTCATGGAAGTCATGGAAATACTTAGTCATGGAAAATCATTGAATAGTCATGAAGAAGTTAAAAGTGGCAAAAAGTCTTGGAAAATCAAATTTTCACCACAATTTTCGGTGAAAGGAAAGAGGTTTCAGAATGAATTGGCAGAGGAAGCTATCTCCAGATTTGCTTAGGGTATATCCCAACCTAAATGAGTAAAGAGATGGTTATTTAAGGTTGGAAATTTAATTGTGAACAGTCAAAAAATTTGAAGTAATCTCCATTCCCCAGGACATAAGTGGGATATAATTTGGCTATAGTGTAATATTTTGCTAAGATATCCTCATACTTGATCATGAATTAATTGATTCAATTTTCCTCACAGATTCATGAAGAGGTATGTCCAACACTTCTCCGAGAAGAGCCTGGTTGACAAGAAGAAGCTGTCTGCTTTCACCCAGAACTACTTGGGAGCTGACGGAGTCTTCCTCCTTCGATTGATCGATGAAAATACGGATGATCTGACAACTCACGATATCGCAGAAGCCCTTTGGCAGAAGTATATCACTCCCCATAAGCCAAAAGAACTTGTACCGACCACAGCGGAAAGTACGGCTTAAAGTGACAGTCCTGTTTGAATTGAAAGAACTACTTGCAAATTCAGTTCTGTGAATTTAAAAGCACTTCTTGAAATGACAGTCCTGCTTGAATTGAAAGTTGTGCTTTTGAATTTAATTTATTTGATTGAATTGAAAGCAATTCTTGAATTGAAAGCATTGTTTCTTGAATTGAAAGCATTACATCTTGAATTGAAAGCACTTCTTGAATGTACATTGCTTCTCGAATTGAAAGCAGAAATTCTTGAATTGAAAGCAGCAATTCTTGAATTTAAAGCAGCAATTCTTGAATTAAAAAAAGAAATTCTTGAATTTAGAGTTCTGTGGATTCCAAGCGTGTCTTATGTTGCAGAACTGATTTGATTACTGAGAGACTGATATTAGATATTATTTTAAAAATGTCATTTTGTACTTGAGTTGAAAAGAATTTCATTTATTTTCATATCCTGTAGATTTTTTTGTATTAGATATACTTGACTAACCCTTGAAAAGGTCTCATTTTATATGCATATTAACGATCTGAATATATTTTATCAATGAACTGTTGTGCAAATGTATTAGAACATTTTGAAAATGTGGTTGTATGTATTTTACTTTATATCTTAGGCCTTCAGGTCTTTTATAAGATGTCAATAATTACACTACGTTCTACAGGAACTGATTGTTTTAGCTGCCTATACTTTTAACAAAATGTTAAAAAAGTAACAATAGTTAATCTTTGTATTTCTTACTTCACAAAGTGACACAAAAGAACTATTTTTCAATTAGATTTACTGTCATAATATTTATATGTACTGCTACCTATTCTCAATTTTATACTGCAGTTTATAAGATTGTTAAATGAACCTATAAACAGACCCTTATTTAAGGGACATGTGGCACTGACAGGGTAATTGTCATTTTGCAAAATATTTTGTATTTCAAGCTATCCAAGTTTTACAGAAAAATATGAAAACTTGACAAAGTATGTTTGAAGGGAGATCTTAAAGTGATGAAAGACTTATAATTTGTACTTATAATATTGATTTCATGTATAGATCTGCATTTGAAAACTTTATATATTAGATATATTTTATATATGGTACGCTGTTTATAAATTTTATTATGTATGCTTGCAGGGGCGGATCCGTGTAAATTAAAGAGGGGGATGGTAATAAATTTAGTATTAGAGTGACCAAATATGAAATGAAAGCGTGTATAATATCAACATACATCTATCTGTCTATCTATATACGTCTGTCCATCCATCTATATCTGAAAAAAGGGGGGAACATGCACTACCCCTTCCCCTTTTCCTCGAATCTGCCCCTGACTCTGACGCAATAATAATTTGTATGCTGTTGCAATCAACATATCACATTCCATGTTTTGTATGTTAGCATGTAAACAGGACCAAATGTTTTATATAGAATTATTGCCTGATAGGAAAAGGATACTGCAGTACATGATGATGTGTGAATGTGAGAAAGATAAATATATATATTTGCTTGTAATTAAGGTGTTTATTGTGAGACTGTATCCTGCTCAGATGTGTAACTGTTGAACATTATGAGAGATATCATATATATATAAATATATTTTGTTGCTTGAAATATACTGCATAAAAGAGAATATGGTAATTGATTATAGTCATTTATTATCGATTGTTTAGTTAATTCAATAAAACCAATGTCATATTTTTATAGAAGATTCCTGGTTTTTTGGCTATTTTAAATTTAATTTATTCAAGATGATGTACAGAACCTACTGAAGAAGTGGTGTGTCAATTTAGTATAGTAGTAGTAGAAGTAGTACGGCATATATCCTCTTCAGCACAGTAGGAAATATAATTTACTGTAGCTGGTCGTTTGGGTGTAGTAGCCTATTTGATATTCTGTCATGAAGACATCACCTGGTGCATCAGCTTTGCTGAATTGGAAAACTTTTAACTTTTCGAGTCAATTGTCTCTTTATGATTTTAATATATTGTTTTGGTGTTAGCAAACGTTAAGTGGTGTGGAGGTTAAGGTTTCCAGAAGGTCTTGATATGAATTCCAGGCTTGAAAAATCTGATATAATGAGATGTATCTGCTTTAAAATGCTATGTCTTGGCATGTAGCATGTGAATGTCATCAAAGATATGTTTTGGACTTTCGGTCTATGTTTCATTCTTTGGCATCAACGTCATCTATTGCTCAGGAAAAATGGCTGGCAGTTTTTTGGCTCTCTCAGACAGCTTGACCAGAAGGAGAAGTGAGAATTTCAGTTCTAATTGGTTGCGTTTGTTTCAAATAGTTTGGAAGTGACTGGCATGACATCGAATAGTAATCCTGCAAACCAATATTTGTTGAAGAGCTCTATGATACTCCCAACAGACTCGCTCACTAGAGAGACTTGTCTCTTTGGCTTGTAGTGTTACTTGCGGTAAACTAAACTTGGTGACATGATACAAACTCTCAATGTGGAAACACAAGTTGCAGTGAAATTTCCCACATTTCGAAATACATTTGGTCAATCGGTCTTTCATCAATGTTCCCAGGGATTGAGCTGATTCACCAATGAAATGACCAATCAACTCCCTTTGTGGTTGTTTGTTAATAATAATAATAATAATAATAATATGGATTTATATAGCGCTAATTTCAGTAAACTGCTCATCAGCGCTTTTTCAGATCAAATCACTTGTAGGAATTCTGGAACAAATGGGTTTTTAGATTCTTCTTGAAGCTTTCTAGTGTTTGTGCAGTTCTCACTCTATCAGGCAAAGTGTTCCAGAGTTTTGGGGCTGCATAGGAAAATGCTCGATCTTCAAACTTATTTTTGTTGCATGGAGCAGGTTCTGCTAACAGCAGTTTGTGGTTGCTTCGAAGGTTGTGTTCTCGTTGAGATTTTACTTGAATAAGTTCTTGGATGTATTGTGGTGCCTGGTTGTTCATTGCCTTCCACGTAGTTGTCATCAATTTGAACTGAATTCTTGCTGTGATTGGTAACCAGTGCAGTTGTTTCCTACTCTGGCTGACACTCTCGTGTTTTTTCAACCTTTCAATTAATCGAACTGCCGAGTTTTGAGCAACCTGAAGTTTATTTAACAACCGGGTAGCAGTGCCATGCAACAGTCAATTTCCGTAATCTAAATGAGGAGTGACAAGTGCATTGACAGCAGTTTTAACTATTTCCTTGCCCAGGTTTTTTCGGAGTTTCGACAGGTTTCTTAAATTGAAATATGCGTTACGACACATTTTGTTGATCTGCTTCTCCATGGTCATATTTTTGTCAAAGAGCACTCCTAAATTGCGGACGTGGTTGGCAATTTTGATTTCAACATCGTCAACTTTGATAGATGTCATTTGAAGTTTCTTCAGTTGGTTTGGTGCTCCAATCAGAAGAAGTTCAGTTTTATCTCCATTATTGCACAGCTTGTTGTCATGCAAGAAATTTCTGATTTCAGCAATACAATTTTCCATTTTCTGTTTTGCATGTTCTTCACCCAAAAAGGTTGGTTTAAACGACAGGATAAGTTGCTCATCATCAGCGTACTTCTGATCGTGAACTTGATTTCGTCGAGCTACTTCACTAACTGGGGCAACATAGGAGTTAAATAAGATTGGTCCAAGTTTGGAACCTTGAGGAACTCCAAAATTGAGAGGAAGTTTGCTTGACGTTTTATCATTTATTATCACAGACTGTGATCTTTCAGAAATATAAGATTTGAACCATCTTAAGGCTGCACTTTGCACACCATACCTGTTACGCAGTCTTTCTAGCAAAATGTCATGATCAATCGTGTCGAATGCAGCAGACAAGTCCAACAATACTAGCATTGTCATAACTGTAGGTGTTACATTTTAACAATTACTCATTTCGAAATTAATGTAGGCCTATAACGTGTAGACATGTGTAACAGGAATGCAGAGGTCTTGATTGGCATTGTGGTATTGCTGAACATACAAAAACAAAAACAACAGAATATCCTGGATGCTGGATGATTAAACAATGCAACTATGAGGATATTTAGACAGTTTGCGCTTGTTAAATAATTGAATAGCCATGTTAATAATAAGCAATATATGGACGAATATAATTACAATGTATATATGTTTTAATATAATGTTCTGGCAGAGGTACATTAGAATTGAAATTGATATATTATGAAAGCTCAACAATCTGTTGTATCATCTTCACAACTTTGCCAAAACCTAAATGTTTTGTGTGAGTTTCCTCTTTTGGACTATCTCAGCAAAAACAAGGTGAATCTAAGACATCTTCAAGAGGTCTCACATTGGTGTCATGTGAGACCACTAAGACAACAAAAGGTGTTCGAAAAGTCTCAAGTGAGTCCCCTAACTCAAGACATCTTCAACAGGTGTTGGAGAGGTCTCATATGAGGCCCCTAACAGAAGACATCTTCAAAAGGTGTTGGAGAGGTCTCATGTGAGGCCCGTGACACAAGACATCTTCAAAAGGTGTTGGAGAGGTCTGATGTGAGACCCCTAACACAAGACATCTTCAAAACATGTTGGAGAGGTCTCATGGGCGGCCCCTAACACAAGACATCTTCAAAAGGTGTTGGAGAGGTCTCATGTGAGGCCCCTAACACAAGACATCTTCAAAACATGTTGGAGAGGTCTCGTTTGAGGCCCGTGACACAAGACATCTTCAAAAGGTGTTAGAGAGGTCTCATGTGAGGCCCGTAACACAAGACATCTTCAAAAGGTGTTAGAGAGGTCTCATGTGAGGCCCGTGACACAAGACATCTTCAAAAGGTGTTTGAGAGGTCTGATGTGAGGCCCCTAACACAAGACATCTTCAAAACATGTTGGAGAGGTCTCATGTGAGGTCCCTAACACAAGACATCTTCAAAAGGTGTTGGAGAGGTCTCATGTGAGGCCCGTGACACAAGACATCTTCAAAAGGTGTTTGAGAGGTCTGATGTGAGGCCCCTTATATAAGACATCCTTCAAAGGTGTTGGGGAGGTCTCATGTGAGGCCCCTAGGACAAGACATCTTCAAAACATGTTGGAGAGGTCTCATGGGCGGCCCCTAACACAAGACATCTTCAAAAGGTGTTGGATAGGTCTCATGTGAGGCCCCTAACACAAGACATCTTCAAAACATGTTGGAGAGGTCTCATGTGAGGTCCCTAACACAAGACATCTTCAAAACATGTTGGAGAGGTCTCATGTGAGGCCCCTAACACAAGACATCTTCAAAAGGTGTTGGAGAGGTCTCATGTGAGGCCCCTAACACAAGACATCTTCAAAACATGTTGGAGAGGTCTCATGTGAGGTCCCTAACACAAGACATCTTCAAAACATGTTGGAGAGGTCTCATGTGAGGCCTGTGACACAAGACTTCTTCTTCAAAAGGTGTTTGAGAGGTCTGATGTGAGGCCCGTGACACAAGACATCTTCAAAACATGTTGGAGAGGTCTCATGTGAGGTCCCTAACACAAGACATCTTCAAAACATGTTGGAGAGGTCTCATGTGAGGCCTGTAACACAAGACATCTTCAAAAGGTGTTTGAGAGGTCTCATGTGAGGCCCGTGACACAAGACATCTTCAAAACATGTTGGAGAGGTCTCATGGGCGGCCCCTAACACAAGACATCTTCAAAAGGTGTTGGAGAGGTCTCGTTTGAGGCCCCTAACACAAGACATCTTCAAAAGGTGTTGGAGAGGTCTCATGTGAGGCCCCTAACACAAGACATCTTCAAAAGGTGTTGGATAGGTCTCACGTGCCCTGAAAACAAGACATCTTCAAAAAGTTTTGGAGTGATCTCATGAGAGGCCCTTAAAACAAAACATCTTCAAAAAGTGTTGGAGAGGTCTAATGTGAGGCCCCTAGAACATGACAATCTTCAAAAGGTGTTAAAGAGGCCCATGGGAGACTTAATACATGCCTACAAAGCTAGGGATATATAAATATTCATAGGCTTTGACATGAACTCCTGGGAGGTTCTATAGGGGTTTGTCACTTGAAGTGCTTTACTTGTTCAGTGAAGAAAACTGAAACAATCAACTATGTAGCACAAAATAACTGTGAACCAAGTTGATGTTGATTAGCAAACCATTTAGGATTGTAAGTGCATTAACTCATCATCTTTAACAACAAATGCTTTGTGTATCTAAGTTATGTTTATTTCAGCTTAAAGTTGTGTTCAAAGTGTTGTTGTGCTATTTTCCTCAATGTTAGGATACACATGTATTAAAGTCAATGAAAACCAGCAATTAAGGGGATCAGTGAATAGAATAGATATCACACCTACAATCATTTGCAACCCATGCAGGCTGGGCCCCAATGTTCTGCTGATCTTGCAAACGTACTATCACAGGAAGTGACTACAATAATTTTATAGAATTATTCCTCATGTTTTGTACTGAAATTTCTACCACAAAGAAGTCCAGAGAAGTAATTTAGAGAACTCATAGTGAATTGTATTGTGGCATTTGAAAGGTTGGAATCATGTTTGAAGCCCATTGAAATTTGGCCCAGGGGGAGGCAGATCATGTGTTGGAACAGCCAGCTGTAAACAGAAGGCTAAATAGGAGTATTACTCTCTTATTAATGACATTATAATATGTTAACTGTGTTAGATAATTCAAGTTGGTCTAATTCTATTTATTTGTTATGCAAGCAGTGGATGACACTTTGTTAAAATGTCAAAAAGTGATTTTTTGTGGAACCCTCACACAAGCAGACAGCCACATTTTGCATGGACAGTGCTGCCACCCTTTGCCGACTGTGTTAATACAAGGCATCTTCAAAAAGTGTTGGAGAGGTCTCATGTGAGGCCCATGACACAAGACATCTTCAAAAGTTTTCTCTTGTGAGGGTGTTAGACAGGTCTCATGTGATGGAGGATAATATATTTTTTACAGTTTTTAATACATTTGATGGTGGTTTCGGAAAAACATTCTTGGTAATACCCTGGCGAGTGCGCCAAACACATTTGCAGATCCCAGAAGCACTTCAAGGCATCAGAGCCTTCGACTGGTCTAAAGAGACTGAAAGCTAGATCTCCTTATCAGTATTAACTGTATGTTTAGCTTTATAATTTCCATGACCTGCTGCTTGCTGCTTTGTGGCCCCATGGCATTGGCCAATGCAAATTATGCAATCATCAATAGGTTGGTATTGTTGCCAACCAATCACTGCCTATTGTTTCCTTCTTTGCTGCGTGAGACATATATATATTTTTTAATTTATCTATCCATCTATGCATCATATGTCTTTGTATGTAGGTATCTATTTATCACTTTCTCTGGAGTGAAGAAATCTCTAAAAAAAATCTCTAAAATTAGTTTGCCAAAATTAATCTCTGCATCAGTTGAATAAGGATATTTTCATTCATTCATAAGACATATTTTATGATAGTTATGATGATAATCATTACCAATCAATTAGGCTCCAATTAATGAGTTGGCACCATGTGTAGCTATGATGTAATTAATCGTTAGGTGGTGCTTTGGGAATAGTACACCCCCTCCCCTTGCCCCAAGTGGTGACATATGCAACTATGACTTATTATGCTGGTATGCCTTGGACCATTTGCAAGAAAAGCAATATTGTCCAGCCAGCATGAAGTATAAAGATATTATAAAATTAATGGTCTAATGACTATTTTGAAAAAGAAAAAGGACTTTGGATTTGTCTGGAGCTGTTTATTTTCGTTTCACTAAACTTTGAAGGTAAGTCCATTTTTGTACTGTTATCATTTTGGGGGATTTCAATGCTATCCAGCAAATGTATCCATTTCTTTAAATTTGCTAAAATGTTAGGGGTTTGGGGAGACCCTAACGTTGGTCTATAATTATGCAACATTAAAACTGAAGATGTCAATTGCTGCCTTTTTTTATTCAAGTAAATTTCTGGTTACAAAATAACTTTAAAATGTTTCAGTTAGAAGTTAAAACCATTATACCTAAAATATTTGCTAAAATGTCATGGTTTAAGGGATAAAGCCTAAATTCCATTATTCAAAATTGAAACTAAAAGTGTCAATAGTTGCCTTTCTTGTGAAAGTACATTTTTGGAATAACTTTAAAATGTTTAAAACCAAAATAGCCATTTAATATAAATTGCTGTGGTTATCCATTAAACTTCAGTTGAATGTATGATTATAATTAAGCTTTAGAGCTTTTATATTTTGTACCATTTTCCATTGAGCTCCACCTTACATGACACTAAATCCATAAATTTAATATTTAATCTGGAAATTTTCTTTAAACTTTTCCAAAACCTTAATGATAAAAACCTATATTCAGCTTTGGAATCTATTTAGTTATATAAAATTTTGAAAATTTGAATATTTATATGGAGGCCTGTAGGGCTTATAAATTATGGTTCCTCATAAAGTCATTCATCAAAAGTGTACCAAGCCAATTATAAATCTGAGTACTAGTCTTCAGTATATGATAATGATTTAATCAATTATGAAATTATAAATGGATTAAAGAATCACTTTATGGGATTACAAGGTGTCAGAACATACCGAATTGGATTATGATCATGTCTCAGAATTGGATAACTGTCAATCAAATGATAATTATTATGATAATTCTCTGTAATGGTGGCCTCATGCTGTCAAAGTGAATTCAATTCCTCACCAATGTAAGCTAATGTACAGTATATATATGTTAGGCATATGATTATCTCCAGGGCCAGCAGAGATATTTGAGATCTTTTTGCCCAGAAGTTTGGTTTTCCCAAGTATCTACAGCATTGATGACCATACAGCTGTACAATATTTCCACAACTCCCAATTGGATTGATATGGAGAACAAGCCCAAAAACCAACCAGGGTTGTTGCATGAGCTTTATTTTTTTAGAGTGTACATAAATTAAAACTTGCAGTTTACAACTGACTTACTTCACACTGTGGGTTCATTTCTGGCCAGATTCTTATATTTTTAATTTTTAAAAGCTGCTTTTTTAGTTTTTGGTGTAGATTTAAACAGTACTCATTATGTCTTAACAAATGCTACAAAATATTTCAGATGTAGGGCATTGTAGGCCTATAATTATAAAATGCAGAGACAATGAATGGGTTGTTAAATTCCTTAAAGATTTAATGAAAAGTTATATTTTTGTGAATTTAGAAGACACTTGATTGCGTTGAGTTTACATCTTTCAATACTTTTCTGAATAATTGGCCTTTCAGAATAAATGTCAGAAATTATTTTGAAGCTATGGAGAAAAAGTCAAGTAAAAACCAGTCAAATATCCTCCAGTTAAGTTATGCGAGTTATAGATTTAATTTCTGTGAATAAAATTGGTACCTTCACATAATTTAAAGAGAAGTTTTGAAAGACAAATTGGATGGACTGGTACCATTGTAAAAGTCTAACAAGATTATATGTGCAGATCAATTCTATTTTATGTAAGAGATTTTAAATGTATTAAATGCACACTTTTAACATTGCATGCGTGTAATAATTTTGGGCCATGTTTTTATAGATATTTAAGAAAGTGCTAAATTTATTGCTTAGCAACACATATAATATCATTGTTTTTGTAAGAAATTACAAACACTTTGCTTTCTAGTTGTGACAATGGCTTTGCTAAAAGTTTAAACCCCTCCAGAACTGTTGGATTGATAAAGTCTACCAAAATCTAGAAATCCAATGCTATTTTACCATACTTGTTAGTATTTAAATTTTTAACAGGACATTGAAAGTGCATGTGAGAAAAACATGTAGACTTAAATCAATAGACCAAATCAAGAAATCCAACCATATTTTACCAAAATGTTTAAGCAGGACAGTTTTAAAAGTGCATTTAGAAGTAGGTATTTCAATAAAAGAACTATTTTCAGTTTTCAAAGCAGATCTTTTTGGCGAAAGAAATAGTTAGACATAACAAGTTTAGCAATTCTGTGTTCCTGCATGGCAGTCAAGTCACCCCCTGATGCCCTGCAAAACCACTTCCTCCAAGAATACAGGCTTTTATAGAAGGTTCTGTTTACTGAATGTGCAATTTTCACAATAGGCCTAAGTTGTAATGGATCTGCAAACTCCCTTTAAATCTTGTTCAAATTTTCTGTTGGATAGCATTTGCTCTGGCTTACCATTTAATGCATTGGTAAAATTGAACAGAACAACCCTTTATTCTTTTTACCTGACAAAGCATGAATCAGCATGAAGAAGGCACAGCCATTGCCTCTTACAATCTGTGTCATTTCAGGCAAGGAATGTTAGGTGATTTGCATTTTGAGAATACATGTACTTCCTTTGGTTTTACATCTGAAATACATCAACAAAAAATAGAAAAGCTTATTGAAAAACGGACTGCAAAGACAAACTTGTTCTTAAAAATTATCTTTCAATTATCAAATTTTCAGAGCAACTGATAAACCCTCAAAAGCTTCCCAAGAACTCTCCAAGACCCCCAAAGAACAGCTCAAGACCACCAAGAGCAACTCAAAATCCACCAAGAACCGCCAAGAACATCCAAGACCCTCCTCTTGAACAACCTACTTCACCATAAGGAATCATAGACCTCCTAACTTCTTCAATTATGGAAAAACTTCTGGGAACAGTTGCACAGATTGGAGACTCCAAAGTCAGATCAGACGATGATTTTGTTGACAGACTGAACCACAGATACACTACTTTTGTCTTGGTGGTTTTTGCTATAGTTGTATCAACCAAACAATATGTTGGAGAACCAATAAACTGCTGGTGTCCAGCTCACTTCACTGACAACCATGAGGACTACACCAACAAAGTGTGCTGGGTGTCCAACACATATTTTGTGCCTTTTAAAACAAAGGTAAGTCATGACTTTAAGATGATAACTTCACAAAGTGTAAATTTCACAGTTAAATGGTCTTATATTTTTCCCTTCAAATAATGTAAATCTGTATAATAGACGTCCAATGCTGCCAATGGAATACATCAATTCCTACATGTTCAAGTGATTATGATTTAATCCTTCACAGTTTTGTCCAGACATTTTACCCAGAGAAACCTCTTTCTGATTCTTTCTTAGATCCCAATTCTGGTTCCTTTCTGTTATAATGCTTATAGTCAGTTCATAGATGCATGGAATAAAGTCCTGTCACCCTTCTCCTTATAAATATAAATTCAGTTATACATTTCAATTTCTTACTGAAATATGTGCTATTGCATTTCAGGTGATTCCAGAATTGCATGAACCAAAAGAGATGATCGGATACTACCAGTGGGTTCCTATGATCCTGCTCATCCAGGCACTCCTCTTTTACCTTCCTTGTATGGTGTGGAGATTCTTGAACAACAAAGCTGGAATAGACGTGAACAACATCGTTGAAGCCGCTTTCGCTCTGCAGCACAGTGCTTACGCTGAAAGCAGAGACAAGACAATAAGATACATGTCCAAGCATATGGACAGGTATCTTGGGTCGACTAGAGAGTATCGTAAGGGATGCTGGACTAACTGCAAACATTTCGTATCGAGGAATTGCTGTCTCTTTTGCGGACGACGTTACGGGAATTACCTTGTGTCGTTGTACTTAGTCGTGAAGTTGTTGTACCTCCTTAACGTCATCGGGCAGTTGTTTATGCTCGATGCTTTTCTCGGCACTGGTTATCATCTATACGGAGCGAAAGTCTTGTTACGGATGATTCACAATGAAGACTGGACGACGAGCGAACGATTCCCTCGTGTGACGCTCTGTGATTTCCAGATGAGACAACTAGGCAACATCCATCGACACACTGTACAATGCGTCTTGCCGATTAATCTATTTAACGAAAAGATCTTCATTTTCCTTTGGTTCTGGTTGATGTTTGTGGCGTTCGCCTCCATCATGAGTTTCTTCACATGGCTCGCGAGATCTTTATTCAGATTAGATCAAGTCAGGTACATCAAACGTCACCTTCGGGCCAACGACAAGTTGGAACGAAACGGCGACAAGAAGATCGCTGCAAAATTTGTCGCTCACTACTTGCGCCAAGATGGAATCTTAGTATTGCGGTTAATCTCCATTAATGCTAATGATTTAGTTGCCTCAGAACTGATTTGTGAACTTTGGAATCATTATCGATCAACGAGAAATATTTTCAATGGACGGAAGACACAAGAACAGAACAGTGCAGATGTCTAGTGTCAATAGTGTCTTAATGTCCCTCCAATTTCTTATGATAATATAAATTTGGAGCAGGTGTGCACAGTGCTGCCTGTAATTATTAAGTAAGTGAAACGAGTGATGTTTTGTCATTGGGTCAATGCCAAACTGCCCAAACATCCAAACCAAACTGCTTGTGGAAGCATGAATTCTCATCCGATGAGAAGAGGACATAATATTAATTATTTTCTCATGAAGGACAATATGTTAGGCATTTGGGATAACAATGGATACCAATTTTCCTCGTTGTAGGCCTACTCAGAGTTAGGTATGGGTCAAAGTCTTTGATAAGTGAAACACAAGTCCAAAGTTATTTCAATAGGAAGGAGGTGTTAACTTACTTATCAGAGATTTTGATCCATACGTAACTGATGGTAGAGCAAAGAAAAATGGCGGCCACTGGTATCCCACATGCCTCTAATACCATCCTTTATGACCCAATATGTTTTCACATAATCTTATGAGCATCCTTGCTTCCACAAGCAGTTTAGTTGAGGATGTTTATTGACCCAACGGCAAAGCATTACCATTAACCATTTCGCATACTTACAGGTGGCACTGCAACAAAGGAATTATGCAAACAATAAGTTTCTATGCAGGCATAATATTTATCATGTAGAAAACCAGGTGTCACTGTGTTAGTAGTTGCACTGACTTGAATCCATCTGGTGAGGAAACCTTCACAATCCGTTTTGTTTGTTCGTCTGCATGTCACTCATATTCATCGCTATATCATTATTTACATTGTAAAATGCTCAATTTGCCAATGAATAAGCTGAGAGACTTTCGACTGTATTACTTTCATAATGAAATAAAACACATTAAGTTTACTTAATTTCTGAAAGGTTCTGATATGTTGCAGAATACACTTCGTAAAATTTTTTCTTAGAACCATCCACGATAATACAAATTTAAGAATTGAGCACTGAAAACATTTGGTGTTTATTCAGCAACAGATTGTGCACATGCTTGACTTTTTACAGCGAAACACTTTGATATAGAATTAAAGTGGACTGTGGCACTGTGAAATGGCACTTTGTGACTCATGATAGCCGATGAAGTGTCATCTTCTCTACTTTCAGCATGGGAAACATAGAGGCTGTTTGATTAGTCATGATCAAGAGTAAGCCATAAATTTGACTTCTTATAACAAATTTTAGAGTGAAAATCTGATGCATAATCCTTTCGTTTGGCTGTCACCAATAAGTGGGATAAGTCTCCTTCAATCAAATTAAAGGACGAGGGTCTAGAGGCTGCAAAAACCGACCGGTCAGCAATTACTGACCAATTCCATATATGGAATATGGGATTCTCGAAACTGTTTAATTCCTATCAAATGATTGGCTAATAAAATTGGTAATTAAGGCTCTCAGCCAATGACAGGAGGGGTACATATATGTTGCTATGAGATTACACAACTAAGCAATTAGCTAATTTTGACTACAAAGAGAGTGCCGATTGCTTTGATACCAGAAACCTAATTACCCCTCATTGAGCCTAATTGAAGGTCATTAAGAGAAATTTACTCCCATTTAAAAAAAATTAAAAACTTTCCTGGTAAAATAAATTTTTTATCAAGGTTGTCATGATATTGTATATAGTGTAAATGAGAAAACCTGAAAGTTTCATCAAAATCGGGTGAAAATTGGCCAAGTTACATAAACTCAACAGCAAAAGAAAGTTGTCACTTGATTTTGGCTTATAATTTTGCAAACATTTTTTTTTTTACATAAGAAATTATATGGTATTGTTCCTATGATCAACTAGCCTCTTATTGCCAAAAATCATTCAGCTGTGACCATTTCCTGTATACCGTTAGACTTGTTTATCCCATTTCAGTTTTTGCAATAAATATGGCATTACCAACAAGTTATGCCAAAAAAACGGCGCCATTTTAAACAATGCCTAAACAGATAAAAGGAAAGCGAAATATTAGCAAATCAATTCTATTTTTGAATTTTACAGGACAATTTAAAAATTTGAGTTTTGCAGATTTGAAAATGTTGCAGACAAAATCATTATGGTTTGAGGTCTTAGAATTGAGCTTTTTAAATAACATTTTCAGACAATATCACTATGTTGTCCAAGAATCGCCACAATTTTTTTCAAGGCTAAATTCACTGTTTAAAACAATTTTTTGCGGTGTTGAATGCCATATTATTAAAATCACCTTAACATGACCGGTATGCAATTTTAAGATAAAAAAATGAAATGCGTCAATGCGCCAGATGTTCAGGATTATTGAGTCCAGAGATGGACTGATCAAACATTCCAGCAAGAAAGATCCAGGTCGATAATTCCAGGTAAAGTTTTTCATTTCAGAACTGGAACGTCATTCTGAAAATTTCCAACAGGGGGTGCTGTAGTCTGGGACTAGAACAGTTCCATCAGTAGATGCACTGTTATTTCTTTCTTGTAAAAATGTTATTAGGGAAGAAATAGGGGTAGAAAACAAGTGTTACTTTCCTGAAAGTATCAATGTGATACTTCCAGTGCTGTTTTGACCCTAAACATTTTATAAACCCTATTGAGAGATGAAAACAGAGACCTCATAAGAGCAATAGATTAACTTGTTTTCAAGTAATTCTATTGCTCTTATAAGGTCTCTGTCATCATTGCACAATTGGATTTATACAATTTGAGGGTTAATTTAACAGCATAACAATTCCCACTTTAATACTTCAAGAAAAGTAACACTTGCTTTCTGCCTATTGCCAAAATTGATGGAAGTTCATGGAACCATTGGAGTCCCACACTACAGCACCCCCTGTGGGAAATTTTCAGAATGACGCATCAAATCTGCAAAAGTCAAATTTTCAAATTGTCCTGTAAAATTCAAAAATAAAGTTGATGTGCTAATTTTACGTTTTCCTATTATCTGTTTGGGCATTGTTTAAATTGGCGCCATTATTTTTGGCATAACTTGTTGGTAATGCCATATTTTATTGCGAAAACTGAAATGGGATAAACAAGTCTAAAGGTGTACAGGAAATGGTCACAGCTGAATGATTTTTGACAATAAGAGGCTAGTTGATCATAGGAACAATACTATATAATTTCTTTTGTAAAAAAAAAAAATTAGCAAAATTATCTGCCAAAATCAAGTGACAACTTTCTTTTGCTGTTCAGTTTATATTCCAAAACACAATCCACATTATCTCATTAGCATGCTTAGAACTGGTTGCTAGGTCATAAAAGTCATGTGATTCTCTTGACCAATGAGACAGGAAAATCACATTTGACTGAATGTGCACAAATAGAGATGTTTTCGTTAAATATTGGCTTTTTGGCATCTTTTTAAAGTCGGAATTTTAGCTCAGTTGGTCAATAGTTCATCTTGTAAACGAATTGTCCAAAAACTATTTTGGTTGAAGTGATAGTTCGCCAGTTACAGGTATTTTATTGAGAGAGATGGGAGGTGTTCACTCTTTGAAGGCCAAACCCAGAATGATTGGGGTGCCTTGGAACCCTGCTTTTATATGAGGTCCCCCTCCTTTAACATTGAAAGTATTGGGTTTGATCATGACAAATCATCAGCATGATGACACACAAAGTGCCATTTTCACAATGCCACAGTCCACTTTAATTCTATATCAAAGTGTTTCGCTGTAATGATGTTGTATTATTCAAATGACAAGAGCAAATTGGCCTCCATGATTGTCAAGGTATTGAAGGTAAGTGCATGCATTTGTCACACGATGAAACAAACTCCTAGCATTATGTATACAGTGTCACTTTGATAGAAAAGGAGTGGACTGTTGCACTGTGAAAATGGAACTTCGAGTGTCATCATGCTGATGATTTGTCATGATCAAACCCAATAGGTACTTTCAATGTTAATTTGATTGAAGGAGACTTATCCCACTTGTTGGTGACAGCCAAACGAAAGGATTGTGCATCTGATTTTCAATCCAAAATCAGTTACGACAAGTCAAATGGCCTTCTCTTGATCATGACTAATCAAACGACCTCTACGTTTCCCATGTTAAAAGTAGAGAAGATGACACTTCATCGGCTGTCGTGAGTCATAAAGTGCATTTTTCACAGTGAACTGGGCCTCATTTTTTCTATATCAAAGAGACAAACTGTAATTGAACCTGGGCAAATTAAAGGAAAGCCTGAATTTTATGTCATATATATCATGGAGTCACTGGTCTCATTTTCCACATTTATAATGTAAGTATATCCCAAGCGGCACAATACACAACGTTGCTAATTGGTGGATAGCTCGTCTGTTGGTCACATAGAAATGCATGTCAAAAATTATGTTGCAACAATGTGAACACAATGTTGCGGTCTTTATATTTGCTTCACAACATCGTTACAACGTCATATCTACCATACAATTCTATGTAATTTTCACAAACATTACAATATTGTCACAATTTTGGTGCAACAAAGATTTGCTCATTGGGATTTGTTATTTGAGGTAAATCTCCACGAAGGTCATGCTAATTCACTGTAGTCCTACACATATTTTATGTAATGTGAAAAGCTTTTTTGGACCAATAGAATATATGTAAGTTATAAAGTAAGTTCATCGTCCTTAGTTCCTTTGATGCAAATTGATGGCTCTCAGAGCAATTTGCTTTGTGCAAACGCAAAAAGCAAAATAAAGGGTTATTTTTGACAGAATGGTCCAAAGGATGATTGTTGTGTGTGAGTGTGATGCTGATCAAAAAATATTTTATTAGTAGGCCACAAACAGAAATCTATTTCTGTCGCGCTTCATTTTTTCTGATAATATCTGTTCTCAAAATCACCTTATTATTTATTTTCTGAATCAATGCTTCAAGTGTATTAATTTATATTCCAACCATTTTTTCACCAGTATTTCAACATGGGCAAGGAGTTCCCCTGGACCTCTTTCTATCTTTCTATACAGGCAAGACTAAAATGGGAACATTTATACCAAAAAATAACAGCAAAGTCCCAAGGGACAAAAAATGAAAAATATATGATATTGCTAATTTGAGGATGTGTTCAGGACTCTGTTGCCACGTAGAGATGTGTGGTGGAAGTTATGTTGCCATTATGTGAACACAACATTGAGATTTTTTCACAACATTGTGACAACGTTGCCACAATGTCGCATGCTATAACGTCATACCTTAGCGTCATTTCTACCATATTATCTACTAAATTTAGACCAACATTGCAACATTGACATGATATTTTTCACAATGTTGCCGCAACATAGACAATTAGACATGACCATTGGGGTAGGCCTATAATATTGCTAAATTCCCATGAGTAGAGTATGGGATGATGACTGAAGCAAAATAGTTTTAAAATCTATCAGTCATAAATAATTGGCTGTCTCTGAGAAAACCATGCGGGGGGTGAAACGTGGCCCGAGCCGGATCTTAACGAAATTTTCACCAAACGCCCTTTAAACACAATGATGAAGGTAGGTGAAGTCCGTTTTTCTGTAATTTCAATTCTTCCTTGATTTTATCCCACTTGAAAATAGGGTGTCAAGTGTGGCGCAAAATTCCTTTAACATGGGTTTCAATGGGAAAACATGCCAACTTTAGCACTATAGGAACCAGAGCGCAGCGCATGGTTTGAAAATTTTATGATGGAGGATGATTACACATGACTTGAATATTCTAAATTCACTTTTTGTTGCGTGGAACACTCCTTCATAAGCCAGATATAAGCATTTTTAGATAGCGGAGGGTGGCAAATTTCTCTGCTTTTCACAAAAAATTAAAAAATACTAAAAATGTCATAATTCTGCTAAGATTTGTCCAAATTTGACAATTTTAGTGTCTAACTATATGTTTTGGGCAATTCCGCGCCTCTTGGGATGATTTTAATTTTGATTGGAGGTCAAGGTCACTGCTTAAGGTCAAGGTCGATTTTTTCTGTAATTTCATGATATTTCAAGTTTTAGTCCCAAATAACTATCAAAAAGTCCCATAATATCAATGCTTATTCAGCATAAACTGATTTTATAAATTTTTAGCTATATGTTAGTATCCTAAACTGTATCAAAAACCTGATTTTGTAACCATAGGGGGCGCTTTCAAATTTTCGAAATTTCATAATTTTTCCAATTTGCAGGTTAAATATTTTGAAGATGTCCATCGATCATTGTGCCTTAATAATTCAGAGTTCAATGGATTACTGCTATTGCATGAAAGTCAAATAAGGGATTCTGGGTGAGAAAACAGACCTTAGAATATGATATGAATGTTTTCGGCGGCCATTATTGAAAATTTTGTCATCTCAGTTAATGTCAAAACTAATAGAGATAACAGAAAAGTTTTTGTTTCTACACCTATGTTTTCAGGGTCAAGGAATAAAACAAAAACATTTTTATCATTGCATGTTATGTAATATACCGTATTTTCTCTATTAAACGCCCAGTGGGCAGAAGTAATGATGATATGGTCAATTAATAATTTTTTGCATAAAGAACTCAGGATAAAGTCATATTTTGATGGAATTTTTATAAAAATCAGTTCCTTGTGGAGGGGGGTGGGCTTTTATTAGGGGGAGTGCTTTTAATAGAGAAAATACGGTATGTGTAATTTGGCTGCCACAACAACAACAAAAAGTATCTTTGCTGATATCTGCGGAGGTTACAGAAATATTGGAATAATTCTTAGGTTTATACCTATGTTTACATGGTCAGGGAATATGATACAGTAATTTTCATGCTCTATAGATACGCTTTCAAGTATGGGAGACGGGGGCATGTTGGTCCGATTTTTTATTTTTTGGCTCAATCAAAAAGATCTCTAAATATTTGAAAAATCTCTTTACTGACTGACATAGATCTGAACATCTACACTACAGTTTATCACATCAAGCAGAGGACAGATGTTTGGCCGGATATCTCAGCAACCTGAAGCCCCTCAGGAGAAATACACATACCTATGTATAGCTTAGCTCTGTTGTAATATGAATATCACATTTCTGTGATATTTTGGGGCTTTCTTGTTCGATATTTGCCAATTTATGATAATTTTAGTCCAATTTCGCACAATGTTGACATTTGTGACGCTACCAATCTGACACACAATGGGCAGATACGTCACAAAAGTGCACTGCAGCGCCACCCCAGGCTTAGTTATAGTCAATTGGTATCAGCAGAACAACCAATCTCATGGTATTGATTTTTATGGACTGCACAAACAATGCTAAATTTCTGTTACAATGTGAGATGTGACAAACTGTAGCCTTATGCCAAACCAAGCCAATCTACCTTCAATAGTTGTGGAGAAAAATAAATTTGAATTTTTTTTTTTTTATGGTCCGACATGCCCCGGACTCGGGGCACGTTGGACCTTAATGTGGGGCAGGTTGGACTATGGTACAAAAGTCCACAAAAGTAGAAGAAAGTGAATAAACGCCACAATTTATTTTCACAGATCACAACACACACTTGTGTGTCATTGCAGAATGATTATATCCGAATATTTAGCCAAATAATTTTAATAAATCTTGTTTCAGCTAGAAAGGCTAGCAGATTAGTCAACTGAATTGATTTTGCCCTCATATTGTACAGGAATGACTTAGGTGCTCTATTCAAGTTAGAAATTATCCAGCTGGCATTTTGCGGATTATTTTTTGTCAGTCAATCGAGTTTACAATGGCCCAACGTGCCCCGGCCATGCTCGTCCAACCTGCCTCATCCCAACCTCTTACAAAAATGTGCATGCCTCACTAACAAGTTTGAATTTAAACTCGGGAAACTTATATCAAACTTTACTTAAGTAGTTGACAGTTTCAATTTACGAGACTTGTCTGACTTGATCCCCCATATTTGAAGAAGGGTAACCTAGTCATTGAGACTTGGAAAAAGTCACTTTTTATGCTGAAAATGAGGAAACCTGAAATAGAACTCACACTTTTCCTTCTATGCTCATGAAATATTTTGCCAAACGGCATACCACTAAAGGTCTCTATTTAGGATTTGGATAACTGCCCATGTTTTAAAAAATATATATTGGGGATGGTCCAACGTACTCCGAGGTCCAATGTGCCCCAAGGTCCAACGTGCCCCGAGGTCCAAAGTGCCCCGGTCTCCCCTACACATGCAGTCGACACACAGTCGTCCTGCAAATGCTAACAGTATCAATATTTTTGCTTTCTAATATGCTCATATAAAGGTGCACAGAATTTATTAGCATAGGGGAGAGCGGGGCACAGTGAGACGGCAGGCACAGTGTGACAAAGCCCGTAGCGTCTGGCTGGTACTGTTAACAGATCAACTCTCTCTTGTATAGAACAAAAAGTAGGTAAGTGAAAGACTGTCCTATATCCTGAATGCCTACACAGCATATCGGGAGTGGAATTTCGATATTTTGGTTTTCAGCCAGAAAAATTGAATAATTTTGCTAAACGGCTTCTTGTTATAATTCCCAAGAAAAATGGTAAAATGCAAATCAATTGCCAGGGATTCCAACCATGATTATTTGTCTTAGTTTAGTGAGATGATGAACCACATTACAGGCATTCGGTCCGCAGGATTCAAAAATCTTATAAAGAGAGCTGCGTGAGGCACAGTGAGACAGCTTGAGGCGGGGCACAGTGAGACATCACAAAATACACTAAAAACGAATTGAATATAATGCATAGCTCACAATTCACTATTAAAAACAAAATTCCTGCTGTAAACTACTGATTTTAGTGAGTCACATCCAAAGGGAAGCATCAGAAAGAAATTTGATCAGTACGCAACAGGTTCGGCAGGTTAAATAAGTTAAATGTGTCCTGTGCGATGTAGTTTCGAAACATGCTCAAAAAAGGACTTAAAAAATCACCTGGCCAGCTGCTTTTATGAGAGTAAAGTAGTTTCTGTAGCAACAATTGATGGAACAATTCCGTAGATCCTGAGGATCGGCAGTTATGGCAGAAGGTTCCCTGTCTCACTGTGCCCCGCCTGCTGTCTGACAGTGCCCCGCCCACGGGGCACAGTGAGACACCTATCGAGCATGGACGTAGCTCAAAATTACTCCAAACCTGTAAAAGGTAGGAACCTGAAACTACTAGACCATATACCCAACATCATTATCTATAATGTGGACCTGATCTCATTTAACTTGTTACTTCCGACATTTTGGAACACTTGAAAATAAAAAAAGTGTCTCACTGTGCCCCGCCCTCCCCAACCCTTCACTATCATGTCTATCAATGACTGGTATTTTAGCCACGGCAAATATGCCTTTGTGGCTGTGCTATTGCCTCTTATCAGAAATAGATAGACTGTATTTTGTGTCAATAAATATACAAAACCAAAAGTACATGTTTGTTCAGTTTTAAAGCTATGATCAGGCGAACAATTCAAGACAAAATGGAAAATATTATGTTGGGAAATTTTTTACGTATGTCAAACTCATTTACATGCTAACGTGGTGCATAGAAACTATTTGATCAGAGGTCTTTGCAGATCAGCGTCCCAACTTGTAGCTGAATTCATTTTCAAACTATTCATGTGACATAGGCAGGCCACTTTGCAGTGGGCCTTAACTGAGCCATAAGGAAGGTTGTTGTTAACAGAACTGGCTTGCAAGAATAAGGAGCGACCCTTTCACCCTTGCCGGATAAGACTCAGCTGATTTTAACAAAAAGTTCCTTTAGGGAGCAGGCCAACAATATGACACTGAAATTGTATTAATTTCATCATCTTTAATTGTGGTAAGGTCAAATATCACTTTTTTCCATTCCATCAAGCAAGCAAAATGGTAATCAAAAGACATTGTGTGAAGAATCATTCCAATATTCCGCAGATATCAGACAAGATACTTTTTGTTGTTGTTGTGGCAGCCAAATTACACATATATTACATAACATACAATGATAAAAATGTTTTTGTTTTATTCCTTGACCCTGAAAACATAAGTATAGAAACAAAAACTTTTCTGTTATCTCTATTAGTTTTGACATTAACTGAGATGACAAAATTTTCAATAATGGCCGCCGAAAACATTCAAATCATATTCTAAGGTCTGTTTTCTCGCCCAGAATCACTTATTTGACTTTCATGCAATAGTAGTAATCCATTGAACTCTGAATTATTAAGGCACAATGATCGATGGACATCTTCAAAATATTTAACCTGCAAATTGGAAAAATTATGAAACTTCGAAAATTTGAAAGCGCCCCCTATGGTAAAAAAAAACAGGTTTTTGATACAGTTTAGGATACTAACATACAGCTATAAATTTATAAAATCAGTTTATGCTGAATAAGCATTAATATTATGGGACTTTTTGATAGATTTCTGGGACTAAAACTTGAAATATTATGAAATTACAGAAAAAATCGACTTTGACCTTGACCTTAGGCAGTGACCTTGACCTCCAATCAAAATAAAAATCATCACAAGAGGTGCGGAATTGCCCAAAACATATAGTTAGACACTAAAATTGTCAAATTTGGACAAATCTTAGCAGAATTATGACATTTTTAGTATTTTTTAATTTTTTGTGAAACGCAAAGAAATTTGCCACCCTCCGCTATCTAAAAATTCTTATATCTGGCTTATGAAGGAGTGTTCCACGCAACAAAAAGTGAATTTAGAATATTCAAGTCATGTGTAATCATCCTCCATCATAAAATTTTCAAACCATGCGCTGCGCTCTGGTTCCTATAGTGCTAAAGTTGGCATGTTTTCCCATTGAAACCCATGTTAAAGGAATTTTGCGCCACACTTGACACCCTATTTTCAAGTGGGGTAAAATCAAGGAAGAATTGAAATCACAGAAAAACGGACTTCACCAGCCTTCATTATTGTGTCTAAAGGGCGTTTGGTGATAATTTCGTTAAAATCCGGCTCGGGCCACGTTTCACTTTACTGTACAACCTGCATGGTTTTCTCAGAGACAGCCAAATAAACTTTTTTTTCTCACACAAATAACTCCTAATCCTGTTATATTTCATATGCATCCCTTTAATTTCTGCAAGTACCATCAAATATGAAACAGATCAACCCAGATTTTACCCAAGATTATCTTCACTTCAATATCATCAAAGGTCATCCTTGAAACATTTTCTCTGCTGGTTCAACATTTGCAAAACAAACTTTTAAGAAAACCAAAATCTGGGTAATTTCCCTAATCTGAACTTGTTACTTCAAAATGCAAATTTCATGTTAACATCCGTTCATGAGATTTGGAGATCAACCCTATTAACTTCCGGTTGATGACGTCATAGTCACTGTAACCATAGAAACAGACATCAAGCTAAAGACAAAGATCACCAGATTACATCATAAATGGGTTTCATCATGAAAGAACATGTATCCCTTTGACAACCATATTTAGAAGCAATCAAGAGATTTTTGTACCTTTTTTCTTTTTTCCTCTCTTTTTTTGGACACATTTGATCTTGCACTTGTTTTAAGTTGAGAAGATGATAGGCTGATGATTAAGCATAACCAAAAGATAAATTGTCTACAACCTTTAATATGGTTAATTTTTAAATAGTAATAGAACGAAAATATGAGCCGATGGAAATTAAAGGGCGGCGTAAGCACCACAGTGTTCCATTTAGGGTTCTGAAAATGAAAAATGGTGTGAACATAAAGAGTTTAATAGGTCTTTATATCAATGTTTCATTTATCAGTAAATCACTGACGCCGCAGATTTGTCACAATGGAAAAAAGGCTTGTCAAAGAAGACTAACTAACGTAAGCACAAACTCTATCCCTTTGTTTCTCAGCCCAAGAATGACAAATAGGTACTTATAGAATCGCAATGGCATGTTCCTTGTGAGGCAATATCCCTATCCATGCCAAGTTATTCTCTTTAACTCACATGCAATTTGTGAGGTCAAATGCTGCACTTTCAATGCTGTCGGAAGTTCTTATTTGGTACAAGTCTCCTGCTGAGTCACAGCACTCTCAATATCAACATACAGGGAATTTATATACGTGTATGTAAAACAGGGAAGAGGGAATTCAAATAGAAAATGGCCAAGGGACAGGAAATTCAAAAGTAAAATAGCCAAGGGACACAGAATTCGAAAGTGAATGACCAAAAGACAGGGAATTCAAAAGTAAAATTGCCAAAGGACAGGGAATTCAAAAGTAAATAGCCAAGGGACAGTGAATTCAAAAGTAAAATGGCTGAGAGACAAGGAATTCAAAAGTAAAATGGCAGAGGGACTAGAAATTCCAAAGTAAATGGCTGAGGGACTGGGAATTCAAAAGTAAAATGGCCAAGGGACAGGGAATTCAAATGTAAAATGGCCAAGGGACGAGGAATTCAGAAGTAAAATAGCTAAGGGACAGGGAATTAAAATGCAAAAGGCCAAGGAACTGGGAATTCAAAAGTAAAATGGCCAAGGGTCAAGGAATTCAAAAGTAAAATGGCCAAGGGACAAGGAATTCAAAAGTAAAATGGCCAAGGGACTGGGAATTCAAAAGTAAAATGGCCAAGGGACAAGGAATTCAAAAGTAAAATGGCCAAGGGACAAGGAATTCAAAAGTAAATGGCCAAGGGACTGGGAATTCAAAAGTAAAATGGCCAAGGGACTGGGAATTCAAAAGTAAATGGCCGAGGGACTGGGAATTCAAAAGTAAAATGGCCAAGGGACTGGGAATGCAAAAGAAAAATGGCCAAGGGACAGAGGGACACAAAATCCCATCCAGAGCATTCAGGTACATTTTTGCATTCACATATTTTAACAACTGTATATCTTACTTGTTCTTTCAAAATGCAAGTAATCACACAACAATACTTGGCATGAATAATCATCGAATACTCCCATGCTATTTGTAGGTGTAAAATGTCCGCATCAAATCATTTATGAGGCTGCATAAATGTACATGTGCATGCATTAAATACATTGTCTTGATATTTTAGATACAAAAGCACAGGTCATAATACTTATAACAGCTTATAATTTGCATGTAGCCACAGCATTTTCCTTCAAATGGTCTTTTTATCATTGGTTAACTTCATCTCCTCTCGATTTTACGGTCTTCATTCTGCGCCTGCTGCCCTGTGTAAATACCAGGGTCTAAATACCATTAAATTTTACTCTCCTATGACAGATTACAGCAGTGGAATTACAATTGATTACATCAAATTTACCAAAATTCTCCTTGTGAGGGCATATCCCTGCACTTGCTATGTTATTCTTAATGCCCATATGCAGTAAGTGAGATCATATCCTAAACTTGCCATTTTATTTACAAATTTCAGTCACTGAGACTCACTGAGTCATATCACCCTACAGTTATGTCACAAGTTACCCAATAACAAATTGGCAGTTCATTTCTATGCAATGAAAAAAAGGGTTTGTGTAAAACAAACAAATGAACGTTAGCAGGTGTCCATGCAGAATTTTGTGCATATCAGACAAAATTTTTATGGGAAATAGACAAGTAAATTGTCAATCTTGATCAACATTTTGTCTAATTTTATCAATGAAATGTCAAAAATATAGATACCTTTTGTCTGAATTGACACTCAAACCTTTTTTTCAGTCTGTGAAAGGTAGGGCCTGTGACATCATTAATGACTCCTAACAGTTGAATGTCAGCTATAAGCCTGCAACAGTATTTTGGAAAATATACAGAGATCACCACTCAAGCGTTGAACAGGTAAAAAAAAACTTACTCAGGGCTTTGCTAATCTAAAAAATACAGTTTCATGTCATATATACATAAATTTGTGTTGTATATTTGAATACCATACACTGAAAATTTTATGTAAATTCAGACAAAAGATAGGTGTACTTTTGACATTTCATTTATCAAATCACAAAAAAAAAATTAAATTGATCAAGATTGACAATTTCCTTGTCTATTTCCCAAAAAAATCTTGTCCAATATGCACAAAATTTTTGGACGGACACCAGCTAAAGTTTGTTTTGTCTGTTTTACACAAACCTTTTTCTCAGTGTACAATACTGTACATGCTACAATACACCCTGTCTTTCCCATCATTCATTGTATAATTGGTTAAAAGTCAAGAAATGACTCCGGGTATCTTGCATGCATATCACGACTCGATTAATCCTCTTGTGAGATTAAAGCTTAGTGTATGTGCATCGCATCCAAGGAGTCTTTGCATTAATTAAAATACACATTCACTTTTACCTTGGTCAAGTTTGCATTTGGATCCCATAAGTGTCTCAGGGCTCAATGTGAATAGGCTAAAATGGCTGCCATGGGAACAAATTTACTTCTTGTTGTCTGTGCTTTGGTACTCGTCAATGGCCAGGTAAGCCCAATTTATTAATTTAACGTATTTAATATTTCATTTCAGGTGTCTACGTTAGAAACGTATAATTTGGGAATCTCCTTGTCTGGGTAACGTGAATTCTGTCGCAGTACACGGATATCCTTTTCTTAACAATTGATCAACATTATAAGAAGTTTGCCTGTTACAGTTGACGGATGTCATGTGGTTACAGAATTGCACTGACATGTTCCTTGTGAGGTCATATCCCAATCCATGTCTTGTTATTCTCTTTGACTCATAAACAATTTGTGAGGTTATATCCTATATTTTAAATGCTATCAGAACAAGTCACCAACTGAATGTCAATGAGGTCACAAATTACTCAATGACAAGTTCGAAGTAAATTTTGATGCCATGGATAGGACATGTTGTGAGGTCATTGATATCCACACGCAGCTGAATGTAAGAACTCATCATTCGTTGACTGTGACATCACTATAATGTTGAACAGACGAGTTAACTTTAAAATTTCTGTGAAATAGACCAAATGTACACTGAGGTCACTGTCTTTAAGTTGCACTGAATGAGAGAAAGGTTTGTGTAAAACAGACAAAACAAACGTTAGCTGGTGTCCATTCAAAATTTTGTGTAAATTCAGACAAAATGTATGCATATTTTTGATATTTCATTTATCAAATCATGCAGAAAATTGATCAAGATTGACAATTTCCTTGTCTATTTCACATAAAAATCTTGTCTGATATGTACACACAATTTTGGATGGACACCAGCTGATGTTCTTTTTGTCTTTTTTTTTTCCCAGTGTGTGTCCTATCTTGACCAAATGTATTCCTGTCCATGATCTTACTGGGTATGTTGATGAGGTTGTTGATTAGGGTGGTCCACATTTCAATGGGAAAAATCAAATCTCCTAAAACCCCAGATTTGAAATTGGAAATTGATGACCACATGCAAAATTTCAGCCAAATCGGTTAATATTTAGAGGTGGCACAAAGCCTTTGAAGTTTATAATGTAATTCCTCATTCGCGCAATTGAAAAATTGGTCAATTTCCCAGATCTTTCTCAGAAGTGAATTTTTTTTCACGTTTCTCTAGTCTAGCATGATATAGTTGGGATGGCAAAGTAATATCTTGGGGTTATTTTGATATATTATTCATAGCAAGTGAAATAAGTGCCTGTTTTCGTGAAAAAATGCTTGATAATTGACCTATATGTAATATCTATGCTGACCTGCTGCGAAACTTTGTAAGTCAAAAAGAATATCAGGACTGGATTTAAAAAAAAGGTTATTTGATGAAAATAATTGGCAGTTATTGCAAGATTTGCAAATATTGATGATTTTGAGGTCTGCTGATGGGCAATCGCATGTTAAACTTCAATGGCTTTGTGCCACCTCTAAATATTAATTGATTTTGCTGAAATTTGTACACAATGCCTTCTATCTATGTAAGATCAGAATGCAAGATTCAAATTAGAGAAATTTAGAAGAAAGCGTTTTTGGACCACCCTACTGTTGATCAGTTGATGGGCTATTGTGCCTTTCCATCCCTAGGTAATTTTATACTCTTGAATTCCCTGTCCCTTTGCAATTTTACCAATAGCACTTTTGAATTCCCTTTCCCTCAGCTTTGAAATCTGATGAGGTTTTAACTTTTATTTCCTCCTCTCCCTTGGCCATTTTACTTTTGAATTCCCTGTCTTCCATAAATCCCATCCAGAATCACATAAATCGATCAGTCAAAACTTGACAAAAGTCAATGTCAAATTGACGTTGTTTTATAACCTCAATCTGAAGACTTACATCACAACTTCACCATATGCCTACTGGGCAGTGATTGCATGACATGGAAAGGTGGTCAGCTGGTCTCAATCTTGACCAAGGTCACATGCAGTCACCTTGATGTGACTGTGAGCAACACCAACTGAGGGCATGTAAATGGCTGAGAAACATTTTAATCATTGTCAGCAATTTTACTAATAATTCATGTAAGGCCCAAAAGAGTTTGTGATGTAACTGTTCAGTGCTCACATTTAGTGTATGCTGTTATTTTCAATCAAATAGTACATGTTATTACTATTTGACAGTTGCCTTCCATTGATGTCCTATTCGGATGATGCTGTTGTTGTATTACATGATGATTTCATAATTGTAGATGTGTATTTTTTTCTTGGACATGTATTCTATAGGGGAAAAGTGAAAAAAAGTTACATTGCGGCTCAATGTCTACAGTTATGAAATCATCTGTTAGAGAAAACTTGCCAAATGTAATCATTTTTTGCACAATTCGTTCGATTCTTTGGTTATCTACATGATCAACATTCAGTCAGGGATTTTATGCTCTTTTCAATTTTCTATAAAAATTTATTTTGATAAAACCAAGATGCTACAAAATGCTGCTCACAGTGCTCAGGAATTCCTTCATCTAGGCAATACAAATCTCAGGTGTGTCAGATAAGGCGATTAAGAAGCTTTTTATTTTAGAGGTCCAGTCTGTTTATCATATGATTATCATACTGTTGTAAACCAAGTAAAGTCGTTATGATGAATTATATATATCATCCTTAATTTGTTGCAAAACATGTGGGTTGAGCTTCCGGTGGAACAGAACCTCAAAGCTGAGGGTGTGCCGCCATGCAGCCTATGTTTTATACATCATGGTTAGAAACAGATAGTGTTGAACCAAGACATTGTACATTACAACCATATCAGATCATAATCTGATGCATGATTTACGGCTTGCTCTAGATGTATATTTTCATAAATTTGTAAAGGAATTATGATATGCAGTGCACCAGCCTAGTCAGAAGAGAGCAGCAAGCACATGGTAGATACATTGAGTACGTTTGATTCATCAACTCTTATCTACTCCAAACTACTCCGGAAGTGACGCTTCTACTCAGAGAGTAAACTACTCCAATGTTGGTCCAAATCGAACATGAAGGAGTATTTTAAATCGTCATTACGTGAGGATTCTCCAGCTATTAGCACCGCCCAGTTATTGGCAATTACACCGTAAATTGACACCTTCAATCGATTGCTTTGAAGTTTTAATTGATTTGATTGAAATACAGAAATCCACCAAAAAAAAGGGCGATCTGGCACTAAATCAAAGCTTCTGAAGTGTCATTTATTGATGTAAGCAATCATATGTCATGGGATATGGAGTACTTCCGTTCTACTCCAATATATACTCTGATCTACTCCCAGAAATCCAGAACGAATGACCTGGAGTGAACTACTCTACTCCAAGAGCACTTTAGAGCAGCAAAACCAATGTACCCATAACAGTCAACATTGTTGAAATGGCGGTGCATGGTACTACAGTCACATTATTCTCAAAATTACAAACTGCAAAGCCTCTGAAAACCTTGGAAAAATCTTTAAAAAGCACAACAACTCAATAACTACCATAAATGTTGAATTTTCAAATATTACTTATTGATATACTCGTAATAGGCCTAATACAACTTCACAGTTAAATGCAGCTAGGAGTTTATCAAATTTAATGCTCATAGGCTAAAACAAACATGGCAGCCTCCATTGCAAAATGACAACATGGTGATTAAACTTTTTTTTTTTAGCCGATGCCCAGGCCCTTAGCAATACAAGATATGTGAAGTAACTTACTTGCCACAGGCGGATATATGTTCACCACCAAGAGTCCACCAGGTGGATTTGTCAATGTAAATAAGGAAACATGTGTGAAGACACATCATCAAAGTTTGTGCACTTTTGGGGAAACCCTGGGCTAAATTTAGACATGTTGGGGAAATGTCAGTGTGACCTTGCTGTAGCTGAGATTCCCAGAAAAGGCCAAAACTACACTGTGGCTCTTTTAGCAGAGGAGATCTTTTAGAGCTGCCAATAGCACAGATCATCTGTCAGATGGTTAAATAAATATTATAGACAGACAGAAGATCTGTAGACAGGTATATAGGTAGAAAGGCTATAAAAGAGATCAGTGATGAAGGAACTTGCAGCATTGAATTGAAGCTGTGAATAGAATTCTCATCAACTCCTCAACAAATCTCTTTTAAAAATCGAATTATCTAGCAAAACAAATTATAACTACAAATATCGGCTATATTTTTTTCCGAAAAAAATTTTCTTGTTAAACCTTCAACCGCAATGATTATTCAATACATCCATGACAAGTGTTGGAAGGATTGTTAAACAATTGCAATTTTCTACGTTCGGCGACAAATTGATCTCGCATAATTATGTCTACAAAAATGAAGCAAACGAAGAAGATGAAAAGTACAGATCATGTCAAGAAAGATTACAGATGGTCCATCAGTTATGAAAAAAGAGGACAATTTCGCTGTGAAAAATGCGCTTTGTCGCTTAAGATAGCTGATGATGTGTCTTTATAATCTCATTATCATACTTCAAACATTGGAACTCTAGAGGCTTTCTGATTAGTAATGAACAAGAATACGCCATTTTATTTGTCCAAACTGATGATGTAATGTGAGAATCATAGGGGAGAGGGGGCACAGTGAGACACTTTTTTTATTTTCAAGTGTTCCAAAATGTTGGCAGTAATGAGTTAAATGAGATCAGGTCCACATCATAGATAATGACGTTGGGTATATTATCCGGTAGTTTTAGGTGCCTACCTTTCACAGGTTTGGAGAAATGTTGAGTTACGTCCATGCTCCTTAAGTGTCTCACTGTGCCCCGAGGGCATCTGCTGCCATAACCTCTGGTCCTCAGGACTTGTAGAATTGTTCTATCAATTGCTACAGAAACTACTGTAATCTTATAAAAGCAGCTGGCAAGTAATTTTTTAGGTCCTTTTTGAGCATGTTTCGAAACTTCATGGCACAGGACACATGCACGAATTACTTAACCCTTGTAGCCGCAATGGGGGCCTCGGAGGCCCCCCTGGGACTTTTCGCTTTTGTATCTCGCACAATATTTGGTCAACCGCATTCAGATTTCTGTGTAATCCTAGTCCAACTAATTTAAAACAACATCCAAAAGTTGAGACTGTATGAATATTGAACATGATCACTGGCTAGAGTTTAAGCATTTTTCCGACACAAAGCCGCAATGGGGGCCTCGTAGGCCCCCACCCTTGTGTGTGTCATATGAATTGTTGATGAATACTGCACCTGTGCTGCCACTTATAACAGATCAAATTAGGTTCAATACAGTCACTTTTGTATGTTTGGAGAGCTGGTATTTGCCTCTCTGTCCATTTCAACAAAATAAAAATGATATTCATTTGCATTTCGAGTAAAATTTGTATAAATTTACCTTAAATCAGGCCACATTCACCTTTTAGCGATCTAAAACCTCCAAAAATGGATTCAGCATCATCAAAAACCCCTATAGTGATGATTTTGTAAATGTAAGCTGGTGTGATGAAGGTGCAGGACCTTTATTATTACAAATAACTGGCTCGAAGTGGACCCCTGAAAGAATGGATCTTGTAGGGCAAGAGCCAAAATGGCCATTTTCAGTGCTCCTTTTCTCATCTGTTGCAATTTTTTAGGCCACAAAATGGGTTGTAATGAAATAAGAAGGCAATCCCTATCATTTACAGAACAGTTTGGCTTTAAAAAAACTTGAAAAATACTGCATATTCCAAAAATGAATCAAATTGGCACAAAATTGCGAAAATTGGATGGAACATTATTTCATATTCTTAGCTATACGATTTCATTTGTTCCCAATTTCACTGCCACTATCCTCAAATTTGACTTAATTTAACATACTAATACTACTTTTGATGTTAAATGTTTTAACTTTTGTATATTTTTGAGTTGAGAAGGGGGGGGGCCTCAGAGGCCCCCATTGCGGCTTTGTGTACCCAAAATCCGTTGCGGCTACAAGGGTTAAGCTGCCGCACCTGTTACATAGGCCTACTAATCAAAATTCTTTCGGATGCTTCCCTTTGGATATGACTCACCAAAATCAGTAGTTTACATCAGGCATTATGCTTTTAATAGTGAATTGTGATCTATGCATTACATTCAGGTCGTTTCGAGTGTATTTTGTGATGTCTCACTGTGCCCCGCCTAAAACTGTCTCGCTGTGCCCCAGGCAGCTCTCTCTATAAAATTTTTAATCCTGCGGACCGGATGCCTGTATTGGGGTTCATCTCACTAAACTAAGACAAAAAATCAAGGTTTGAATCCCTGGCAATTGATTTGCATCAAATTATTTTTCTTGGGAATTATAACAAAAAGTCGTTTAGCAAAATTATTTACTTTTACAGGTTAAAAACCAAAATATTGAAATTCCACTCTCGATATGCTATGTAGGCATTCAGGATATAGGACAGTCTCTCCCTTACTTACTTTTCGTACTACAGTAGTCAACTTTTGAAGTGGATCAAGAATTTACCTATAATTTATATTAACACAAAAAAATATGAGTAAATGATCTTAGTGCAGTATGTTGGTGTGATGTCTTGGCAATGTTTTGGTCGACAAAACTTCATGCTTCACTAATTTTTTACCCTTCAAAACAATGATTGTTTGTCACAAGGTGCAAAATGGTCTGTAACACTAATAAGCAATGGCGACCTTAATTGAAAACAGGTTATCATTTCTTTTGTAACTGTGAAATAAACCAGGCATTGTTTTGTTAACTCAATTTAGCTCAACTTTTGATTTGATTCACTGTTTTCAAAAATCTGTGGCTTTTCCAATGGATATGAACAATTTCACCAAGCGGGGGAGCCACCGGCTGGGGCATACTTCATCAAGTGACTGGAGAAGATTTGTTTTTCAATCATATTTAGTGGACGATTGAGGACTTCTTTTTTTAACATTTTCACAGTTTAGGTTCCTTCTGTCCAATTCGACATCGTTTGAGTGACCAAGGCTCTGAAATCACCACTCAATTTTGGTGCTGCTACAGTGTATTCACTAGTGTGTGACAAGTCATTTTGCACCTTGCTTCAAACAATCGTGTCTTGTGACCATCAAAGTCACTGAAGCCTAACAATCTCGTTCAAGCACATTACCAAGATATCAAAGTTAACATTTCATGCAAAATTATGCAGCAACAACAACTGATGTCAGAATTGCTACGATGTAAATTCTTGATCCACTTCAAAAGTTGACTACTGTATATAAAAGAGGGTTGATCTGTAAACGGGTCAAAATTTGGTAAGTCTGAAATTCTTGTCTCCGGTGTTTAACAATAATTCATGATGACAGAAAGGCACACGGAGGACTTCTTGATGTCATTTGTCATAGACAAGGATATCAGCAAAACTTCTGACACAAAAAATATGTGGAAGGCTATTTTTATCTCATCCAAAAATAGCATTGAAGTGGCCAACCCCCCTGAAAATGGCCTGTCTCCACCAACATTTTCTTTGAAAGATTGCATCACAAAAACTTGTACAGGATCCTGATTCAATTAAACTCTTCCATACATGGAGACTTGACTATCACTCTTCTAAAATATAGTTTGCAATTTCTGAAATAATATCCTGTATAAGAGCAGGAGGTTGTTGTGTCAATGTCTCCAATATTGCGTCATTAGCATCACAACAGTTTGGTTTCTTAATAAAAATGAAAGGGACGCACATTCTGTGAGAAAACCTTGTGTGTGACGTTGTCTGAGAACCAAAGAAAATAACGGCGCTATCTGTAGCTCTGTATCATTTATGCAAACCAAAATATTTGAGTATTTCTGTTGGCATGTCGGTTGTCCTATCTTAATTTGTCATTAGCAAACGCCTTGCTGCTCTATTTTGACTGCATACTTCTGGACCAGAATCAATGTGAACGTGCTTCTGGTGTTCATAAGATCATTGCATGCACAAATTGCGAGATTGCCAGTTTCGCTCTGGTCCCTACAAATATTTTTATCTTAATTATCATTAGCATCACGCCATCATTAGCATCACTACAATAAATGGCTTCTTTCCTTTACCTCACTAAAAGTCTGTTGCAGGTGACAGGAGTTGAAATTGTGTTCAATATATATTATCAATTAATGTTTTAACAAAATATTACACCGAATTTTTGCATTTTCCTTGCATCTGACATGCTTAGTATTAATTTTGATGCTTTTCTGAGATTAATAATCAAATACGGGGTGTCAGTGACATTTTACCATTGTCTAGCACCTGAAATATGGTTCAGCAAAGACATTGGGCACTGGAGGGGTAGTGCAGATCATCTTTGTTATTCAGAATCCGAACTATTGGTGAAAAGAGTATTTTTGTTTCTTTTTTGTAAATTTCTAGTTCAAGAAAATGTTCTATCTTAATAAGTATTGGTCGTAGAGACCTGAAATATAGCTCAATGTTTGCAGAATGGCCACTTTCCCATACGTTGGTAATACATTCTTCAGCTCTAAGTTGTGCGGATTTCAAGTTATAGGCATGATGCTAGTGACACTCATATTCGGTATTTAATTGACCAAAATTCATTATCTCAAAAATAATTGGTGCTAGAGACCTGGAACTTGGCCTAAAATGTGCAAGCTATCTGCCTAATCATTGGTAATAGATTATTGAGTCCTAAGTGGTCGGGATTTTTTTGTTTTAAGTGTGATTTTAATGCCAGTAAAAAAACATCACAGCTGTATATATCACCTCATTACAGATCAGCAGAGCATTTGGGACCCTTGGACATGACATTGCAGTGATAGCTGATTGTTTGACCTACCTAATGCCAACTTTAAAAGTCATTTCTGGACCAAAAAAATTTTCAAATTTTTTACAGCTGAAATTTCAAGGTTTTCAAATTTTGACCCAAACAGTACCAGCTAGACCCTACGGGCTTTGTCTCACTGTGCCTGCCGTCTCACTGTGCCCCGCTCTCCCCTATATGCATATAGTCCTTTTGTTTATGAGTCACCAACAATCAGCATTGGTCTCCTTAGATAAAAAATTAATTACAATTGAAAGTATTGGTATGACCGTGATATATATCATCAGCACCATGAATCAAGGAGGGCTATCTTCATCTTTCATGGACTGAACTTGGTTTTTCACAACTTTGTGGAGACAAAGAGATTTAATAAATTTCCAAACATGTTCATATGTGTCTGGGAACTTTTTCCAATCTTGGAAGATAGTCAACTTGAAATATTTCACACACTTTGTACACTAAGTGTGTACTTAAAAGTTATTTATTTTCCCAAACTAAGTCTCCATATCAGAGTAACTTTCCTGTCCAAGTTTTGTGTCTTTTCTTGCATATTTAAGTCCAATTTTCTTTTCAAATGTAACTCATTGGCATGCACCACACATGACACTACAGCATATTTTCTAATCCTATTAAAATGTAAAACTCAGCCCTCAAAACTTGACAACATGTAGCAAGCAGCACCCAGGAAATAAGCATTAAAAGAAGGAAATCTCCAAAACTATTTCATCTTCTTTTGTAGCTGACCCAAAATGATTCAATGAATGAAAGTTACTAAATAACATGAAGGGACAAAATATTGCATTCAGTGTTTCAAATGCCCTGTATTTATACACTGGCTGGGTTTACAGTCAGTGGCGTAACTAGGGGGTCTCGAGCGGGGGCACCTGGGGGCCGCACGATTCTCTGGGGGGGGGGGGCATCCTCTATACTAACTGTATATTTTAGCCATGCAGAGTTGGAAAGTTCATATGGGGGGGCATCTGGGGGGCACAGTTCCAATATGGGGGGCATGTGCCCCCCGTGCCCTCGTGCCCCCCTGCCAATAGGGACGCCACTGTTTACGGTGTGTTAATTTGATATACAAGAGGAGTGGGCTGCTGCGCTGTGAAAATGGCACTTCATGAGTCATCATACTGATTATTTGTCTTGATCATACTTTCAATGTTAATTTGATTTGAGGAGACTGATCTCGCTAGTTGGTGACAAGCAAACGAAAGGATAATGCATCTGGTGTTTACCTAAAATCAGTTATGACAAATCAAATGGCCTTCTGTAGATCATGGCTGATCAAACAGCCTCTACTTTTCCCATGTTTAATTTAGAGAAGATGGCACTTCATTGGCTATCTACGGTTTATAGACATTCTGGATTTCGAAACCTCATATGGACATCCTTGTCAAAATGTTTTGGAAGAACGTGTCTAGACCTTTTGTCACAATGGTGTCATATCATGTCAACATGGGCTTGTAGTTTGGGGCTTAAACTTCTAGCCTGGGTTGTAACATTTAGATCCCCTTACAGCATATTATTTTAATTATTGCATAAATTGGACATCTGCATCCATATTTATGAACAAACGCACAAATACCAAAGGGGAATGCAGGTCAAATGTAATTCCCTCAACAATACTAAACTCCAGGTACACTGATTCTGCATACAATCTAGGTTAGCATTTTACATGTAATTATAATCTGTACCAAGATTATATGCTGCATATTGTAGATTTAAAAAAATGTTTCAGCTTTAGGTAGACAATGTTAAGATCAAAACTGCCAACCATGTCCACTACTTAGGTGAGCTCTTTGACAAAAATATGACCATGGAGAAGCAAATCTTCAGAATGTGTTGTAAGGCATATTTCAATTTGAGAAACTCATCGAAACGCCAAAAAAACTTTGACAAGGAAATAGATAGAACTGCTGTCAGTGCACTTGTCAAACCTCATTTGGACTACGGAAATGGGCTTTTGTATGGCACTACCACCCGATTGTTAAATAAACTTCAGTTTGCTCAAAACTCTGCAGTTTGATTAATTGAGAGATTGAAAGAACATGACAGTGTAGGAAACAGCTGCACTGGTTACCAATCACAGCAAGAATTGAGTTCAAATTGATGACAACTAAATAAACAATCAAGCACCACAAATGCATCCAAGAACTTCTTCAAGTCAAATCCCAACAGGAACAAACCTGAGAAGCAACTACAAGCTGCTGTTAGCGGAACCTCCTCCATACAACAGTTCGAAGATTGATCAGGCATTTTCTATGCAGCACCAAAACTCTTGAACAGTTTGTCTGGAAAAGTGAGAACTGCACAAACATTAAAAAGCTTCAAGAAGAATCTAAAAACACATTTGTCTCGGAAGTCCTACAAGTGATTTGATATGAAAGAGCGTTGATGAGCATTTTACTGAAATTAGCGCAATATAAATCCATATTATCATATTATTATAATGTTACAGCTGGGGTCTTGGGGAAATACAAGTGCTTGTTATGTCATTCAGTCATCAGTGAGGACATTTCAGGTCCTACCTTCATTGTAATGAGTGCCGGGCCCTGCAGGGTCAGCTTGTCACTGTGAGACAGGTGTTCATTATAGTCATGTGACTCATTCAAGGGTTTAAAACAAGTCATCCTTTCACAAATTAAAAAAAATACACCCGATGGTCATAACCTTTTTTTTCTTTTACTCCAACTATATGCTGTTGGTCAACATACATGTTTTGAAAGCTCAGAAGGACAAAAACAAATAAGACAGACAACAGTTGACAAGTTAATCTTCAAAAGTGATCAGAGAGTATGTCTTACGGGTTGACATTACAAGGCCACATGGTTTTTACAAACAACCTTTTGACATAAGTTCTAAGTCAGCAAAGATGACATGGCATCCAGGATTGCTCAACAACCTCAGATCCTCAGATACATCCAGGATTTGTCATGTCTTATGTCACTTATTAATACTTTGGTTGAAGACTTGTCGAAGGTCTACATATAATCTGACATGAAATTGGATTACATATTCAGACAGGGTATTGTTGACCTCGACATGATCCTAAAAGCTTAAAAAAAAAGATTTTAAAATAACAATAATAGAAATTTAAGTATAGTGTTGATTTCAGCAAACTGCTCGCCACACTGAAAAAAAGGTTTGTGTGAAACAGACAAAACGAACGTTAGCTGGTGTCCGTCCAAAATTTTGTGTAAATTCAGACAAAAGGTATGTGTATTTTTGATATTTCTTTGATTGAATCAAACAAAAAATTGATCAGAATTGACAATTTCCTTGTCTATTTCACATAAAAATCTTGTCTGATATACACAAAATTTTGGATGGACATCAGCTAACGTTCATTTTGTCTGTTTCACGCAAGCTTTTTTTTTCAGTGCAGCTCTTGTCTTGTGACCCAGTGGGCAATCTTGACGTCAAACAGACATCAGAAAAACGTCTTGATGTTCCCTCTGACGTCAAAATAGGTCAAATTGCCCACAGGGGAGTAAACTCTAATTTGACTTTGAGATTTATTGTGCAGCTTTCTATTGTTGTCAAAGCTGCTATAAATCCATTAAATCTGGCAGTTAGTTCCACTAGCTATCCCGGCTGGTTACATTTTATGATCTAGGACCGGGTTATATTTCTGGTCCCTTAAACCCATGTCAGACTGTAGTTTCATCCTGTGCAACTCACCTTATTATGTGGTCCTGTTGTGCCCAATCAGTGCATAAGATGTAAAATTACAGAGTGTAAATCATTATCACCAACCCATCCTGCCCTGTTTTTGTGATATCAGGCCAGACATAGGCCTAATTAATTTTTAGCTTCACTGATACACTTTTCGAGCACTCGAGGCACTTTTTCTTAGGTTGGTCGGTATGATGAAGAAAAAGGTGTAATCTATATCATATCATGTCAGTTAAATAAAAATTGTGGATGATCTCTTTTTTTTTTTTGTAAGCAGAAAATTTGTGGATTCGGTCGTTCCGAGAAGATAAAATTCAGCGAAGTCTGGCCTAACACAATGTATCATATATGCTAATAAATCTTAATTCTTCATGCGTACTCATGCTAACAAACAGGTGATGGTCAGCGAAATGAAATTTGAGATCTGGGCTTATGATTTTGTCGGCACTTTGCCAATAATATTAATTCCCACGCTGGACAGGATACTCTCACCTGCATGTAAACAATGAACATTGTTGTCCTGTTTTGAGGCCAGTCAAGGTCCCTTTTCATGATCAGGAAATTGTCGTCAGTGCCAATAGTCCACTCACCTATTGGTTCCTATCCTATCCTTCTAAGCACTTGGCTTTGGGACCGGCCCTTTAGTTCGACTGGTTGGATAGCAGACCTTTTTAAAGGGGAATGTGTTCTGTGGTGCATTGGCCTGTGGCTACCCAGAAGTAGCTGGTTTAAATCCCAGTCGTGGTGGCAGGTGGCATAAAGGTGAGATTGTTGACTGCAGTTTGTCAAACATCTCAGGATATTTGGGGATATGGTATAGTGGGGTGGGTAATTGGTACAATAGGTTGCTCCTAAGCACTTACCTTGGGGGAGCCCTTTAGGTCAGCTGGTTAGATAGCGGATTTAGCAGGCCTTTTATATAAGGGGAAAGTATTTTAGAATGTATAATTTTTTCTCCTCTCGTACTGGATATTTATTCATTTGAAAATTGGATTCTAATAATAAGATTTTCCAAATTGAACCTCCTGGAGATGTCCAGATAGAAACAGCAAGTTAGTTTTGACTTTCCTGAATGTAAGTGAAACAGAATATTCGAATAATATTATAGTGGGCATACACACCTCAGTGAGTGAATGATAGCATTATAGGCCCATAGTTTGTACTGGAGACTTATTATGGGCTATAGCATCCTTCTTTAACTTAATGAGTGTCTTCGGGTCATTAATTATTTTTACTGGTAATAGTACTAGGAAAGACTAATCTCTGTCCTAGTTTTTTGTTGGTATTTTGCAACATCTTTTTAGACATAATTAATTTCATTTTCAGAACTATGGAGGACAAGGAACGATTCTACGTGCAGGCCAAAACGGACAACCAAGAGGAGATCCGTATTATGATGAAGGACCCAGGAGGCCCCCTCCACCACCTCAATATTCACCTAACAGCTACAATGGAAACAGCAACTACAATAACAGGCAGAATTATAATGGGTATTTATTTTGATGATTTAACTTTTAACATAATTATATCAGCAGGCAAAATTACAATGTGTACTTGATTTTATTTTTAACATAATTATATCAGCAGGCAGAATTACGATTGGTACTTGATTTTACTTTTTTCATAATTAAATCAACAGGCATAGTTATAATGGGTATTTGATTTTAACTTTTTGTATAATTATATCAACAGGCACTATCAAAATGGGTACTATTTTAATTTTTTTAATATATCAAGGGATAAATAACTGTTTTGCCATTGTTGCATTGAAATTTTGCAAAATAGGGTTATAGATTGTTTAATTATGAAATTTGAAAATTTTCTGTGAATGGTTTCTTCTCCTTCAGGTATCCAGCTACAAGACAACAAGGAAGTGGGTCGCAATACAACTACAATCCTAATAACGCCCCCGGAGCTCACGCCAACACTTACGACGCCACTCCACGTTCTTACGGAGTGACTCCATTCCACGCTCCACCCGCGAACAACTATCAACAACAGAATCCGACGCAAACTCCGACAACGACTACCACGACATCCCCTAAGATAATCCACCGTCATAATCATGAAAAAGATGAGGATATTCCGGACATAGATGAAAATTCTGTCAATCAGGAAGCGTTGGAATTGACAGACTCCAGTTCAAATAATGATACCGATGATTATGTTGATATCGAACCGAGCCACATACATGCTCATGCACATACTCATGCACATGAAAATGAAAAGGGACATTATGTGAGTATTTTTTGTGAGATTTTGCAGGATTTTTACTTATCTCTATGTGCCTCTGTATATATCCAAAGTATCTAAACAGTTCAACAAAAGTAAGTTCCCCTTTAAATAAACCTGAATATCTCAAAGACGCGTGTATATGTATATCAACCCAAAATGTGTGTATTTGTAGCGTAGTAGCATTATTCCTGGCTTTGCCAGCAGCCTTCGAGTGAGCCTATCGGGAGCCAACAACTTGGGCATTATGCTTCATCAAGTGCTTGGAGAAAATTAGTTTCTTAATCACATTTGGTTGACAATTGGTTTACTTCTTTTGTAACTTTTTACTGTTTGGGTTTCTTGGATAACATACAAAATAATTTGAGTGGAGTTTGAGTACCTTTTCGTAAAAAAAACTGTTGGACAAGCCAAATTTTCAAAAAGAGGGGTATGTGGACTCAGGGTCTTCTGGCTCAGACAAAGATGAAGCAAATAAGCTTCAAATACAGACACAATGTGAATATGTAGGCCAACAAACTGATCAACTCTCTATTTGGGTCAAAATTTGATAAGTCTGAAATTCTTGTCTCCAGTGTTTACCAATAATTCATGATGGCAGGAAGACAAATAGAGGACCTCTTGTTGTCATTTGTCATAGACAAGGATATTTGCAAAACTTATAACTCAGAAAATATGTGGCAGAAAATTCTTATGCCATCCAAAAATAGCATTGAAGTGGCCAACCCCCCTGAAAATGGCCTGTCTCCACCAACACTTTCTTTGAAAGATCGCATCACAAAAACTAGTACAGGATTCTGATTCAATTAAACTCTTCCATACATGGAGAATTGACTGTCAGTCTTCTAAAATCTAGTCACCAATAGCTGAAATAATTTTCTGTATAAGAGCAGGAGGTTGTTGTGTCAATGTCTCCAATATTGCGTCATTAGCATCACGCCAGATTCATTTCTTAATAAAAAATAATGGGACACACATTCTGTGAGAAAACTTGAGTCGGATGTTGTACTGGAACCCAAGAAAATAACTGAACTATGTGTAGCTCTGTATCATTTATGTAAACCAAAATATTAGAGTATTTCTGTCGGTATGTCAGTTGTCCTATCTCAATTTGTCATTAGCAAACGCCTTGCTACTCTATTTTGACTGCATATTTCTGGACCAAAATCACTGTGAACATGTTTCTGGTGTTCATAAGGTCATTGCATGCGCATATTGCCAGACTGCCAGTTTTGCACTGGTCCCTAAAAAGATTTTTACTGTAATTATCATTAGCATCACGCTGTCATTAGCATCATGTCAAAAATGGCTTATTGCCTTTATCTCACTAAAATTTTGTTGCAGGTGACAGGAATTGAAATCAGTTGAATATGTATTATCAATAAATGTTTCAACAGACTATTACATAACATTTTTGCATTTTCCTTGCATCTGACATGCTTTTTATGAAGTTTGATTCTTCTCTGAAACTACTAACCAAATATGGGGTGCCAGCAACATTTTACCATTGTCTAGCATCTGAATTATGGTTTAGCAAAGACATTGGGCACTGGAGGGAGTAGTGGAGATCATCTGTATTTTTCAGAATCCAAACTATTGACAGGAAGAGTATTTTTGTTTGTTTTTTGTAAATTTCTCATTCAAGGATTTGTTCTATCTCAATAACTATTGGTCATAGAGACCTGAAATATAGCTCATTGTGTGCAGAATAGCCACTTTCCTATTTGTTGGTAATACATTATTCAGCTCTAAATGGTACGGATTTCAAGTTATAGGCATGATGCTGATGACACACATATTTGGTATTTTAATTGATCAAAATGCATTTTCTCAAAAATAATTGCCATTAGAGACTTGGAACTTGCCCAAAATGTGCCAGCCACTTGCCTAATCATTGGCAATAGATTGTTTAGCCCCAAATGGTCAGGAATTTTTAGTTAGAAGTGTGATTTTAATGACAGTCGAAAAACATTACAGCTATGTTTATCACCTCCGTACAGATCAGCAGGGCATTGGGACCCTTGGACATGAAAGCGCAGTGATAGCTGATTGTTTGACCTACCAAACGCAAACTTTGAAAGGCATTTCTGGAGCGAAAAATTTTCTAAATTTTTTCTGCTGAAATTTCAAGGTTTTCAAATTTTGACCCATTTATAAACCTGTCTTTATAACTGCGAAGAAGTAAACTCGCTTTGCAGTAGGGCATAGTACTGCATACTTCCAAACGCTGGCCTCAGGTTTGATTCCAGCTCGCCTGGACCTATGTTGGACGGCAGTTTCAATCATCCTTTGCCTCATTACTGTATCGGATCGTCCTCCTGTCCTTATCAGCCTACCAAATGCATAAATATAGGATGTATCACTAACCTGATATTCGACCATCTTCTTGACTGCCCAACTTCACCTTCACTTTCTTGCGGTTGCCACTGTTAGAGAATTGTAATTTCTGAAATTATCTTCATGATTTTGAAGAGAAATTAAACTTTTGAGCTTAGCAATGTTTTTGAAGTTTAAAACAAATCTGAGTAATTAAAATCCTGATCTTTATCTGTTGGTTGGTTATACTTGAACTTGTTGAGCAATTATTTTGTGCTATTAATCATTATTCACACAATTGTGTCAATTCTTTGGTCATCACCAAGCAATCAGTGATGTTATGCTCTTTTCAATTAATGGTAATTATTGCTTAGATTACAACTCATATTTGAAATACAAAAATTATACTTAAATTGTGTAGAAATTATAAACTTCTGACAAGCATTCATGTTGTTAACCTGCCATCTTTTCATCTAATAGCATGCACAAGGGGCACACAATGTAAACACAATGTTGGTAATTGGTGGAGGGCTTGTATTTTGTCACAAAAATGTATGGTAGAAATTAGATTTTTTCACAAAGTTGTGACAACGTTGCTACTAAGTCGCAATTTCTGTCGCATGCTATTGTCATATTGATATGACTTGTCAATGTTGAGACAACATCATTTCTACCATAAAATTCTGTGCCTTTTTCACCAAAAATGAGACTTAGTCATGATGTTGTCGCAATGTCAATGTTACTGCAACATGGGTGTGCTCATTGAGGTACAATTATTTTCTCTTTTCCAGGGAGCTTTCCATGCATCTTCCATAACCACAATCCTTGTTTCGTATTGGACAACTGACAATCCCGAAGGTAAATCCCAGTAGCGATGAAACCTGTTATAACTATATGTTTTAATGGAAGATGTCAGGTTTCATCAGACGAATTTCAAAAACTTTTTTAGGAGCTTTAGTTCATTCACACTATTAACTAGAATTCGCACTGCAAGCGAAATGTCATGAGTTTGTGCAAATACATCCTGAGACTTTATTCCCTAGTATATGCAGGTTTTATCATTTATCGTGAACGCTTTAACCACTGGTTCTTAACTTGAAAAGCATTATTCCAGTTCCTCGTCAGAGAATGAGTGGCTTTCTTTCAATGTAATTATACCTTTGCTTGTAGTTTAAGAATGATGCATTTCAAATGTAACATTCTGATCAAGGTCTAATCTTGTAGACCGTTTCGCTGAATGACGTCTGTATCGGCTCGCCTGACAGCATCACAATGGCCCACAATTTCAGATTATGTCACAATTCTTATTCTATCAAAATTTTATAATATTAACTTATGATTTAAACAATTATGTATTCATTATATCCAAGAAGCATTGCTGAGTTAATTTAAATAAATATCAAGTACTCTTGCTATTATCTTCCAGAGCTATTCTTCTCCTGCTTGGGTATAGCTGCCCTGGCTGTGTTTTATGAAGGTATGGCAGCTCTCAAGGATTGGCTTCTGGTCAAATTTACCAACAACTACCAGTCAAAGGCAAGCTGTAGGTAAGAAAGAATTTTTAGTGTTGTAGTAGTGGGCAGCCAGAGATTATCCTTTGGGTACTAAAAGGGCCAATAAGTATAGGTTATTCACCACTGGAGAGGGAATATTGTGATTTATGACCAGAGGGTTTTAGCCGGGGTGTGATAAACACATATTCCTGATCCCATGGTGAATAACTGGCTTATGCCATGAGACAAACACTTAAACACGAGAGGATAACTGGACAACAAAGATTATGGGAGTTATTTCCCTAAAAATTCCCTGAAATACTGGCAATTGATTGGCTGTCGAATTGTATAATGTGCATTTCTTACTCAGTTTCCATCTGTCAACATCCCTGGAGATTTTCCACTACTATTGACTTACTAAACTTCAGCGTATTCTTCAGAGATAGAGATAGAGATATATATGATAAGTGCAGCCCTCTAAGCCCAGTTCTGGGTGATCATGAGGGTTGATTGATGAGATGGGAGAGAGAGGGGGAGTCCTCAACATGTTACACATTTACCCCATATGAGGGATCTTTTACTTGCCCAGCATAGACACTGATACCTTGTGCTAAAATTTCACTTTTTTCTTCAGAAAAACCTTCCACTACTGCGGCCTCCACTTGGCGAAATCCATCGTCTACATGATCCAACTGACCAGCGCTTACTTATTGATGTTGATCGCAATGACCTACAACATATTCTTGTTTGTCGCAGTTATTTTAGGCTCGGGCATCGGTCACGTATTGTTCAGTGTAATTTCTTATCGTTCTAAAGCAAGTGCTAACATGTGAAAAGGAAGGTCTACTATAACCACACAAAGTGTTTTTTGTAATAGTGTGGTTTAGAGATGTATTTTTTTGGATGCAACTGGTTGAGGGGTGGCCGCTGCTTATCTCTTATAATTTCTCTTCATTGTTTAATTAAAATGTATGGTAAACATTTTGTGAACCCTTGAAAATGTGTAACGACTATTTTAAGCAAAGAATTGTTTACATGGTTGATGTTCCCCTGCAACTCGTACTGTAGAAACACTAATATATCTATGACCAGCTCCATCAAAATGAGTTCGAAGTTAGCCTCCTGTCATATTCAGTTGTGAGAATGACTTTATTCGAAACATAATAATTCGAAAAATGGCATTTGAATTTCCCACCATTGTTTGGGAAGGTCTTCGAATATCAAGAATTACACTATCCATTACATTTAAATAAGTCAAAATCAGTTTCTTGCAAAAACGGTTTTAAATATTTAGAGAAAAAGAGTTTTTCAACAGCGTGGTACCAAGAGATAAAAAAACATCAAAATTACACCATTGACACAATTTTCTCATTTCTGGTAAAAGTTTATTGTATACTCATTTTGGTGGAGCTGGTCACATAATTTTATAATGTCCTAATCTCTCTTTAACACATGCACTTTGTATCAATGTGACAACGTTGTTCATAGAGGTCTATTCAAGTGCAATAACAGACACTGGATTTCTTGGTTAATGTCATTCAACGATCGATCGTACGAGCTAATTTTGCCTTACAATTTCACTCGTTAAACCCTGCTACTTATTCAACTGATACTCCTTATTATGTATTTACAATATTTACAAACTTTTTGTATCTTGGAACGGATGACTTGCTCGGTGAGTGAGAAAATGTACTCAATCACTTGAAAAATCATATTCTATAAACTCTCAAACTGATCACACAAAATCCACAAAAAAGTAAAAATCTTCGGAATTTTAATATTTGAGGACCAAAAGTATTAACTTTTAACATGTACTATATATATATATATGTGTGTAATTATGATTTCAAAGGAAAACAATGGGTATATATATATTTACGTACATCTAGAATTGTAGTTGCATGACTGAAAAATGTCAGTTTACGAAGGACAATATTATAGATAGTACAAATACATGTAATATATTTCGCCCTGATTACTGTACGGTCCACATCACCTTATAAATCATTAAGATTTTGTTAGACAAAACGGTACCATTGGTTGATCAAATTGAGATACCCTTGAATAAAATATACGCAAATCATAATTTTGCAATTTCAAAATGAAAATGAATGTCAGTGTAAAAGATATTAATAAAATTCATAAAAAGGAATTGTTTCATTTCTTTGGTATGCGACTCTGTATCACAAAATATATTCCTGATACTATGATGAATATAGCCGGCTTATACCATGAGATAACACTCTTGTACAATTCGACACCTCTGTCAGCCAATCACATGCCACTATTTCACTGCCATAAATCTCATATTCTTTGTTGTCAACTAATCAGCTCACGTTTGAGTGTTTGTCTCATGGTATAAGTCGGTTATTCACCATAGGATCAGAAATACGTGTTTATCACACCTCGAGCTGAAGCCATCCATTGATAAATCACATATACCCTCCAAGTGGGTGAATAACCTATGACGTCCTATGTACAAACATATATAACATGCAGAATAAGTGCCAACCATGACCGCAACTTAGGGGTGCTCTTTGACAAAAATATGACCATGGAGAAGTAGGTCGACAAAATGTGTTGTAACAAAATTTACGAAACTTGACAAGAAAATTGTTAAAACTGCTGTCAATGCTCTTTTCTCCTAGACCGAAATATGCCGTTGTATCTCAAGCAGCCGCCAGGCAAAACTTTGTTTTGAGTCAGATTTTGTCGGACTACTTTTCACCCCTTATTTGGACTATGGAAATGGATTGTTGTATGGCACTGCCAGCCGATTGTTAAATAAACTTCAGGTTGCACAAATTTGGCAGTTCAATTAATTGAGAGATTGAAAAGATAAGACAGTATCAGCCATGGTAGGATTCATAGGAAACAACCACAAACAACTGCACTGATTACCAATCACAGCAAGAATTCAGTTCAAATTCACGACGACATGGAAAGCAATGAACAATCAGGCACCACAATACATCCAAGAACTTGTTCAAGTCAAATCTCAACAGGAATATAACCTGAGAAGCAACCGCAAGCTGCTGTTAGCAGAACCTGCTCCATGCACCAAAAATAAGTTTGAAGATCAGGCATTTTCCACCCAGAGAATCTACTTTGCTGGAGTGGCATTTTCTTATGCAGTACCAAAACTTTGGAACAGTTTTCCAGAAAAAGTGAGAACTGCAGACTAAAGCAATTAGCGCTACATAAATCCATATCATTATTATATTATATAGTTGACAACAAAGAATATGGGATTTATTGCAGCAGAAACTGGCTTGCGATTTGCTGACAGAGGGTTATAATAGGCCTAATCGCATTTTAGTAGCATGTAAAAGAACATATTCGGACAGTGAACTCTATCAACTACGGAGATTCTTTTATGTTACCCACATGCACCTACATTGTATGCAACATAATAATCCAATATAATGCTATCATTTTGGTAATTATGGTATTAGTCACGTTGTCATTTGGTTAAACCTGTCATATCTGTACACTGTCATCATCATCCATGGACAATAATCTTTTCTTACATGTCAGCAGCATGTCCAACCTCCAACTGTCATCAAAAGAAGACCTTGTTGTTTAGATTCTTTGAAGATGGTGCAATTGGTGGAATCAGAATAATTCATCCCACTCACGATGACACAAATCTTCAGAATTAGCGGTGAAGTAGGTCACGCATCTCCACGTCATGTAACTTGACAATGTGTTACTAGTATCCGGAATGGACACATATATTGTACATGTGTTCGCTTTTATGAGAATTGCAAAAAAAAAAACCTTTCTTTTACAGGTTAGGAGAATATTTTAAGACAGAAAACGACCAAGGATATTTTTAGTAATCTCGATTTTAAGATATTAGTTCATAGCCTACCATTCAACACCTCTGTCAGCCAATCACAAGCCTGTATTTCACTGCAATAAATCCCTTATTATTTTTATCCACTAATATCATGCTTGACTGTTTGACTGTTTGTCTCATCGTATTAGCTGGTTATTCACCATTGGATCGGGAATATACAGTGCTCCAAAAAAGTTATGGGAAAAAAGCAGTGGCCCCCATTTTTGCCTCTAATTTTGAAGAAAGGCATTTCCAGTGATAATTATTGATGTTCTATCCTTTCAATGCACTTCTCCTAAACAGATCTGGATAATAGTTTCATGGTTTTATGCTATGATATGGATATGCCAGTGAATCTTGGTGGGTGCACCATTTTTTGCCTTCAAAAAAGTTATGGGAATTTTTCATGAAACAGTCAAATACTGAAATATAAGTATGAATTATTGCTTTGTGGTTGTCACGTTAATTTCTAGAAGTAGAGAATTGACTCTGGGCCCATTTTGATGGAGATCCTGGGGTTACATTTTCAAAAAATATGTATTTTTAATGATATAAAGTATGTTATTACAAATAATTCTCAAATTGATATGTTGCCCATCGAAATGCCAATTTAATTCGGGAAATCTGTTGACACAGCATTAATTTCAAAATTTATTGGTAGGGGCTTCTGTTTTCATTTAGAAAAATGCATCTTTTTAAGCCAGGACAGAAGTTAATTCAAAGTTTATGTCAACAGATGTGTTGGTGCTGATATTCAGCATCAGGAATTTTCAGCAATTTGGTATTATTTGTGGTGAAACTGCACTAAAATGTTACTTTTGTAAGTGAAGAGGTTGTCCAGGTAGTTTGAATGACAAAAATCACAGCACCTACCACTTTATACACGCAAGAATTATTTGCACTCCAAAACTGCAAAAGTGGTCAAATGCTTCCATTGCATCTTTCCATGTCCATGGTCATATGTTGCACAAATCACAAGTTCACAAGGTTCAAAGATGAATTTCACTCACCATCCTTCAAATTGTATCAATTGGAATGATACAGAAAAATTAACTTTGGCTTTTATAGCATGTCAATTTTTTGTCCCATATTCCACTAGTTAGCAACAGATACCTCAATCATTCATGTTTACTACCTCATCCTTTTGGAAACTTTTGAAACATTATATAAAGGCACTGAGACGTGATGACAACCAATTAAGATGCTATACCAAGTAAAATAAGGTAAATGAAGATCATTTATAAGCCTATATTATGCCGTTAGCTATTATCTTGCTTTAAGATGTTCATCATTCAGGGGACTGCCCATCTTCACTTTACAGACACGACTCATACATGCTCAATAATCATTTGGCTAACATATTTCAGCAATACCAGAGCATTGAGTAGGCTACAGGATATATTTTTAAGAACATACTTAATTTAAATGGTATTTCATTTCAAAATAATCAATATCCATTAAAAATGACTAGAAACCGTTGTTATTAACATCTTTCAAGTTTAAACAATGCTGAATTTGACCAATATAGTCTGATAACATATTACTGATGTCACCTGTATAAGAGAAATCATCTTTAAGTTGTTATTTCTGAAGAAATAAAATTTTTCCCATAACTTTTTTGAGGCCAACATTTGGAAATGCAACCAAGAATCTCCTGCCATACTGGGTTTGCAGATTAAAACAAAAAGGTAACCTGGTATATCTGTTCATGAGATGTCTATTGAAAGGATAGAAGTGCAATAATTGCCTTCGGAAATTTATTATTGAGAAATTAGGGGCAAAAACAGACCCATTCCAATTTTTCCCATAACTTTTTTGGTGCACTGTATGTTTTTATCACACCTCGAGCTAAAGCCCGGGTGATAAATCACATATTCCCTCCCCCGTGGTAAATAACCTATATGTACTTATATCAGATTAATGACATTGTAGATATGTGCAACGGATCGTTTCTCCAGTTAAATTACAATAAATAATACGTCATTATATTTATTAACATCCTTTTATTTCTATTGTCTAGCGCAGGGAAGGTCAGGTTGATTTTGCGACACCATTTTCTTGTGTATTCACGCTGTCACTGTATACCTGTACATGCAGTAGATCATCCACCATTAATCATGTGTATATTCCTCTGACAAACAATGTACATGGGCGGTGCTGCGACTCTATGAGTGCTTGTTTTTATCACAAAACATAATAAAAGCATCAATGATTGGAATATGGGCCTATAGTTCAAATTTTTCTTTTAAGCAAACAAAGGAAATACAATGTAATAAACATGGTTCCAAAGGAAATACAATGTAATAAACATGGTTCCAAACTAAATTACTATGGCATGCAGTCATATGTATAGGTTATTCACCACGGGAGAGGGAATATGTGATTTATCACCCGAGGGCTTAAGCCCAAGGTGTGATAAACACATATTCCGGATCCCATGGTGAATAACCGGCTTACACCATGAGACAAACACTCCAACAGTCAACATAAAACGATAAGTGGGCAGCAAAGAATAGAGGAACTATCATAGTCTATCGCCCTGTAATACTTGGCATGTGATTGACTAACAGAGCTGTCGAATGGTATAAACAAACTAATGAACTAATTTTTGCTATGGACCTAAGAAGAAGAGGAAATCAACAGGTTACTGTCAATGATGTGCAGTTTGCAAATTAAAGATGAAATACATTTTTTCCATCGGACCGTCAATCTGCAAAGAGCTCGAGGGGATACTGTGATTGCTGTTGGTTGAGGTTTGCCATGAAATTTCGAGTGCAGGAAGTCCTTCAGTAAGGCTTCCTGTTCCTTTGAAAATTCCACCTTAGGTGAAATTATAAGTACTCTAACCATCAGATGAATGGATGGACGGATGGATGGATGATTTTGGACTTTCGTCCTGTATTTATGTCCTTGTAGGCTAATAAGGACAGGAGGAGGACACTGCCATGCAGTGAAGGATGATTGAAACAGTCATCCAACATAATAAATTAGATGGAAAAAGCCTCCTTACCATTTTATTCAAAGAGGAATATGAATGCATTACATTGTAATGTCTATACCAAGACACTCCAGTCTATCGGAATTTTTTCAAAAATAACATCAACTACTAAGATAAGAAAATAATATTTATTATGACGTAAATGACACCAAATTAAAAACAGAACACTCGTATTCAATGACATTTTACTTGCAGTAGGCACACATAAATACACGAATGCGAAAGAGACGATTGAAACAAAAGTCTTGTCAACATCAATGAACGACAAAAAAGAAGCTGTTGAAAGAGATCAACTGTCGGTTTCATTTGGAAGTACCCTCACCATGCCTCTTCGGACTTTTCACTTTCTTCTGAAAAATAAAAGAAATAAAGTGATATTAAATCATGTGTGTGACTGTGTGTATAAAGTAATATTTTTTGTTTCAGTTGAAAATTAAAGAGGCCTCATGACAGGATGCACCCCCACACCCTCTCATAAACTCGGTACTCTCAACTGAACCTCATTACCCTCAGACTACCCCTTTTAACCTCTGCCACCCTCAATTAACCTCATTGGTACACGTCTAGCCTTCCTGGGCTACCCTAAGCTACTCTTGTACGTCTTCCCTCAACCAAACCCGTCCTCCCTCAACTAAACTTGCCTCCCCTTAATTAAACTCTTCTCCCCTCAACTGAACTCGCTTCCCCATCTAAACTCGCCTTCCCTCAACTAAACTTGTTTACCCTCAACTACCCTCTGATACTCCACCATGAAACAGCAGTTACCCTATAGGGGTGAGGGTTTATCCAGTCATGAGGCCTTAAAGATACTTCAATTCAACTGAACTGATTTGAAGAATGCAACCTCGGAAGTTCCGAACCAACTTTTACCAACTAATTATCCCCCATGTAGTTGGCAATAGCACATTTGCAAGTTAGTGTTTGGAAATTGCTGCTTATCCAAATACATAGTAGCTGTTTCTTCATTGTAAATGCTTAATTTAAGACTATGTTAATGATGAAGAGCAAGCTATAGAGTAGTATTTTGCCAAACAATGTAGAGTAAGCTATAGAGTGTTGTTTTCAGTCATACAACCTTGCCAAACAATGTAGAGCAATTTATAGAGTAGCGTTTTGAGCCATATAACTTTGACAAACAATGTAGAGCAAGCTTAGAGTATTCTTTTGAGTCATATAACTTTGACAAACAATGTAGAGCAAACTATGGAGAGTATTGTTTTCAATCATACGTGTATATCTACGTAGAGCAATTTAAAGAGTGTTTTGAGCCATATGGCTTTTACAAACAATGTAGAGCAAACTATATAGTAGTGTTTTCAGTCATATATACAACATGCAAAAATATTCCAAGTATTGTCTGAGATTCACAGTTGCTCATAAATATGGAATACTTCAACATTCTCCATTGAAATTGATAACTTTAGCAACTTCTGCTGGAGCACACGATGGTCCGATTCAATGGTAACTACTTCCAATGACCGCTAAAGGGAAGAACGTGCTCTCGTGTAAAACGCATGCTGCAGCGTTAAACCCAGGAAAAGTTACAGCAGCACGAAATATGGAAATTCAAAGGGGTTTTTTAGGGTGAGGTGCATGTAACCAAAAATTAAAAATTCTTGCAAAAAATGTAGTTGAGGCTTTCAAAGAGTGATTACAGAAGATTACTTGACTTTTACAATGGACCTTACTTGCATTCACACAGTGAAATTTACTTTTATTTGACACTTTTTTTCCAAGCTGCTTCAGGAACCATTTCATTATGTGTACTTTAACTTAAATCTTGATAGAATAGCTAATTGAAATCGAAAAATTTTGGCCGAAATTTAAGCAGGGCAAAAAATATTAAACAATAAATTTATGAACAGAAAAATTCAGAAATTCAGAAAAAGTGAATAGAATGCCCTAAAAATGACAGAAGAACCCCAAGAAATAACTTTCAAGTTGAATGCCCTGGCAAAAAATATTGCCATAGGATTATAATAGGGGGGCTTCTTGCCTGATGGGTGGAGTAAGAAGGCCATTTTATATTTTTTACGAAAAGGGCCGTGACTCCTTTATTAAAATTGGTAGATATTTGTTTCACAAGTTGTAAGTAGAGTCAAGTGGTCCCTTCTTGACAACATAAGCATTTAAATAATCGACCACAAAAAGTAGGTCAAATCGCACCTCGAAGTTAAGAGGGGCTGCATGCCCCGCGCTACTCTAACCACAAATTAGGTGGTTTTACGGATTATGTTATTTTTCTAACTATTTGAAAATTGATGACTATCGGGTCGTGACAAATTGTTCTGCTCTGCGACATCAATATACTAACTATCTTTTCATAAGTGTTAATTAAAATGGAAGAAGTAAAAAGCAATCATATTGACCTGCTTTAAAGCCGGAAGCGGGCGTAGCACAGTTCTAGAAGTTCACCGCAGAAAAAGGGCTGGGAATGGCAGTACCGGCAAAATGTCCTCAAAAATTTATCCTGAAAAGAAAATTAAAGGGGTGAATAAAAATGGGAGATAAAAAAAACTAGAGCCCTACACAGGGACAAAACTGTTTTCTCGTTCCCACTCATTCTTGCTACCAAGAGCTCCCCACACTCAAAAAAAATTCGGGACAAAATTGGTTTTTTAGATTCAAAATGTTTTTTTGAAAAATTAAATTTCAATGCAAAACCAACATGGATTTTTGAATAAATCCATGTTGGTTTTTTGCATTGAAATTTGGTTTTTCAAAAAACCATTTTGAATCTAAAAAAACAATTTTGTCCCGGCATTTTTTAGAGTGCAGATGAAAATTTTCCATTTCCATCACTGCCACAATCTATTACTGACTTGTCCGTCCATGCAGGAAAAAATTACAATGTTACAGTAAACTTTCTAGAATTCTAACTGATCTCCTAAAATTTTATCCTGTGGAGTCGAGCTCCCAGTCAGTGCAGAATCCCACCGCGTGCGCGAATATGATACAAAAGTATGTTAGCTCATATATCCTGTATTAATAATGAAGGTTTTGCCCAGATTTTCTTTTTTATGCAAATCGCCAATTCTCCATGGATCTCACCATGCTATAAGCCTACACTAATCTTAATGTTTTCATAGATATTAAAGTTGAAGGTTTTGCCGAAGATTTTATTTATGAAAATTACCAATTCTTCATGGATCTCCCCATGCCATACGTGAATCTTCATGTTAAATAAGCATGTACTGTGGGATAAGTAAGTGAAACAGGTGATGCTTTCCTTACTTTCCTTTGGGTCAATGCGTAACATCCTCAACCTAACTGCCCGTGGGAGCACGGATTCTCATCCAATGAGATAAGAATATATCGTATTTTAAAGGTCGTAGCATTTAGCGATAAAAAAATAAAATAATCAATAACAATTGTTTTCGTGTCAATTTTAATTTTTTACAACTCATTGTTCAACAATTACCATCTTAAATTAAAAAACATCCATTATTACAATTTGTTATGATCATTAAAAAACCGGTAATTATTAATCATTTTATGATGACAGTTGTTACATTGTGAGAATTGCATCAGCTCCAATAACCACACAGTAGATTGATGTTATTCAATTTTTTATAACACATAATTAAAGGACGAGGGTCTAGAGGCAGCAAAAACCGACCAGTCAGCAATTACTGACCAATTCCATTTATGGAATATGGGATTCTCAAAACTGTTTAAATCCTATCAAATGATTGGCTAATATAATTGGTAATTAAGGCTCTCAGCCAATGACAGGAGGGGTACATATATGTTGCTATGAGATTACACAACTAAGCAATTAGCTCATTTTGACTACAAAGAGAGTGCCGATTGCTTTGATACCAGAAACCTAATTACCCCTCATTGAGCCTAATTGAAGGTCATTAAGAGAAATTCACTCCCATTTAAAAAAAATTAAAAACTTTCCTGGTAAAATAAATTTTTTATCAAGGTTATCATGATATTGTATATGGTGTAAATGAGAAAACCTGAAAGTTTCATCCAAATCGGATGAAAATTGGCCAAGTTACATATATTCCAAAACACAATCCACATTATCTCATTAGCATGCTTAGAACTGGTTGCTGGGTCATAAAAGTCATGTGATTCTCTTGACCAATGAGACAGGAAAATTAAATTTGACTGAATGTGCACAAATAGATATGTTTTTGTTAAATATTGGCTTTTGGCATCTTTTTAAACTCGGAATTTTAGCTCAGTTGGTCAATAGTTCATCTTGCAAACGAATTGTCCAAAAACTATTTTGGTTTTAAGTAATAGATCACCAATTACAGGCATTTTACTGACAGAGATGGGAGGTGTAAAACTTACTCTTTGAAGGCCAAACCCAGAATGATTGGGGTGTCTTGAAACCCTGCTTTTATATGAGGTCCCCCTCCTTTAAGACAGGTTAATGTTAATCAATGATCTTTATCTACTCAATACATATCAAATTACGTATCTCAACATGAAAATGACTTAAATATCCAAGCATCTGCAAAATTCTGCATGGTTTGATGAAACAGCACCTGGTCCAGTTGCAGATAATGATAATAATTATAGGCACAATTTGATATGGGCCATGATTTCCTTACAAATTCAAACCATTTGATTGAAATTGTATTTTTTATACTAACATGAAAAATGCCTTTAATTTTCAGACATCTGCTTGGCATTGCATTAATGAAACAGCAAAGCAGACAAATAATTATACAATTTAATGTGACTTATCATTTCCAAACAAATTCAAACCAAGATGTCACATTGATATCATTGAGGTAAGAATTTAATTTCAAATTTCGAGTCAATATTTTTTAACAGTAATGTGAATTACAACAATTTGCTTCAGGAAAATTAAAAGCTGTATCTGTGCATTGGATACTCCTACACAATGATTTTATTCCTTGTGGAAAAACTATTCAAATGATTGATTTGAAATTGTGTATATCTAGTCTCAATGCCCCTGTAATGAAGCAGTAAAATTTTAGACTTTTTATATCTTTATGCATTCAAAATAATTAAAATTGATCCTATCTTATTTATTGACCTAATTGCCACAAGAGAAAAACTATCCATGAAATTGAATAGATTCGATATGAGAAGGCACATTCAGATTTGTAATTTTACTAAATCTTACATATAGAGGAGAATTTGGTACAATGATGCTGAGATTATTTTTGTGGGGAAATTAAGCTCATCTTCGACACTTCTAATTGAATAGATTCAATATAAGATGGCACATTCAGTTTTGTTATTTTACTAAATCTTACATATCTAGAGAAGAATTCAGTACAATGATGCTGGGATTATTTTTGTGGGGAAATTAAGCTCATCTTCTATACTTATAATTTTTCTCTCATAGATTTACATGCTATTTGTTATTCTGTTGCGTGCTACAAGCCATGTGAGAAGGTCCTGATCCTGTCCTATTCAGTTGATTTGATTCAGTGATGGAAATGGGGGGGGGGAGCTCAGGGGCGCTGAGCACCCTTGATAAAAAAAAACAAAAAACAGGAAAAGCAGGCGGAGCTGTGCCATGCTACAGCCCCCCTGTGATCACTGGTGAAATTACAATTATTGTGCTATTTTATCAGTCCTAAAGGTATTTTTAGCCAGAATAATGCTCTGATAGAAGAATTTTTCCCGTTTCAAAAAATTTGGAATGGCACGCTCCTGCCGCACGAGCCAAGAGCTTCCCTAACGAAAATTTTTTGATTTCCATCACTGATTTGAATCACATAAACATACACTTGCTTTTTTGGCTTTTTCTTATTAATTTTTTTTTTGACATCTTGCATGGGCCCCCAGAGTGGGTGGGTACATGGCAGCTGCCACTCTGCCACATTGGCAGTCCGCCCCTGGGCAACGGATATACTATAATTGGCTGATGTAGAATCATACAAAATTTAAAGCTTTACCACCCACCCATCCCAATATATGTAGGATACAAGTTAGGTTTGCATATATAGGTTAGTTAGGGGCAACCATTTTATATCCAGGGGGATTTTTTGAAAATAATTTCTTACTCGGTTTTAGCAAAATATATTTATTTTTGGTCAATTTTAGTAGGGTATTTCTCTACAAGGTGTTGCTTAATTTAGGAATGAAAATCTAGAGGCTTCGCACACTTCAAATAAATGATTGCAGCCGCTGTTACCGTGAAATATATAATTTCCCGTTGTGGAAAACTCCAAGCTCCCCCCCCCCCACTGATTATTAAATGGTTTCCCCCTGAGCACTTGAAGGTTAGTTACTGGTGAGGGAAAACCAAAATGGATATTTCGCAAGATCAATCGCTACAAAAAATGCACAAACCTGTTGTGATCCAAATTCCGACATGTCGACCAAAGCATCCGGGGCCTGCAGGTCAATCTGGGGGTTCTGTGGCATTCCCATGGGAAAAGCTGAAGTTAAAGAAGATTAAAATTTGATACTTCATAAATATTGATAAAACATTTGACTGTAACCCTCTACTGCAAAAGAGGCTTGTTTAGAGACAAAACAAACATTAGTTGGTGTCTGTAAAAAATTATTGGTCATTATCAGGTAAACTTTCATGCGAAACGACCAAGGGAATTAAAAGCCAATCCTGATCACATATTTGTGTGTAATCATTAGGCTTAAATACTAAATGTCAAAAATAGGCATAGCTTTTGTCTGATTTTAGGCAAAGAGTTTTGAAGAGACATTGACTACCATTTTAAAGAACATTCGATGAATTTGTCATTCAAAAGCACAAGTTAATCTAAATTTCACACAGCATTGTTATATCAGAGCTGACCGAAATATCTAGTTAACTGTAAAGAGTTCTCAAGATTGGATAACCGTCATTGGCCATTTTCATTGCCATTCAAAGGTAAACGATATGCCCAGGCAGACAACATGACTGACAATTTCTACCGCAAGACAGTGCACAACTTAAAGAGGTGACCGCAACGACGTGGGAGCCATCATTCAATGCTTTTCATTTAAAACATTTTGAGGCAGTCAGCTTTCAAACTAAATCATAAATGTGATTTCTTTTGAATGCCTACAGGAAAAATACATTGGTGCTTCGTTCTATGAGTGGCAAGAAAACTATTCTTAGTAGCATTGATTGTGTATTTTCCACATGAGTGTTGGGGCTTTTTATAGTAAAACTTGAAAGATCTATATGAACCAAAACTGTCTGAAACATGTTTTCAAGACAGATATCGTGACAGTGGGTAAATCATTCTATATAACATCCGAATATCATATCCATACCCTGAAGCCGGTTCAGAAAATGATAGCTCAGCAGTCTATAAAGAAAAGGCAACTTTTGCTTCTAACTTCCACCATATCATCACATGAAATGTAGGCGATAACTGTCTTAGATTTTCATCAGAATACAATTGATGTAATCCATGCATATACCATCAAAGTACTCTAATGATTCCAAACCCAGAGTTTTCTTAGTTTGTGTTATTATCAGGGTTTTTCAGAAAGTTTTGAATAGAGCCATTCTTTAATTTAGAGGAAGTTTTTATGAAGGTCCCCAAACAGTTCCTATATCGATCTATCTATGTTGTATTATATCTTGGGTGGAGGAGTGGTTGAGGTGCCTGTCTGCTCCACTAAAGGTCCCTGGCTGCATGGGTTCGAACCCTGGTTGGGAAACCGGAAATTTTCAGTGGACCTTCATGAGCAAAACCCCAGCTGGATGTCGTTCGGATGAGATATTAAATTGGTGGTCTCTTGTACTAGTGTCTGTGCTGGGTAGGCCTAAGTAAGATATCTCTCACATGGGGTACACATAGGGTAAATGTGTAACATGTTATTGACTCCTGTTCTCTCTCCTATCTCATCAATCAACCCTTGTTAGCGCCCAGAACTGGGCCTAGAGGGCTGCACTAACCATGTCTATCTATACTATCTGTCTATCTATATCCATCTATGTTTTATAACAGCTGCTGACTAATAAAATGCCAATTATATCCAATGAACATAAAGGTCTTGAAAATCAGTAGGGCCACAGGACGCAGGCCTAGCTCTATTCGGTTCTATTCCCGGACTGGGAATTTAACCCAATAATAATGTTGAACTCATGTTTCATACTGTGCCAAAAGTGTACCTTGCCTCATTACTTTGGTCCCCACCTGTGCTACTGAGCATAAATGCAGGATGTTAAGTCTATTACCCAATATCCATTCATTCTCAGAAATCATCTACCATAAAACGGGGTAAAGTCGGCAATCCGGGTAAAGTTGGCAAGCTATTTTGACCCACTTAATGGCAGAAATGACAACTTTTCCTAACTGACACGAATGGCAACACCTGTGTCAGTGAGAAAAGTTGGCATTTCTACCATAAAGTGGGTCAAAATAGCTTGCCAACTTTACCCCGGATTGCCAAAATTACCCCCATCAGATTCTAAAAATGTTTAGAAATAGTTGCAGCAACTTGTTTAGAAACACCTTCTGGAATCTAAAAAAAAATCAATACATGAGCCTTAATTATTTCTTAAACTTATCAAAACATTTCCTCACAACGTTCTATAATATCACAGTGCTGTTTGGATAAACGGAAGACAGGAACTTGCAAAACAAAGTTGGAGCTTAAAAAAAAAAACACAGCAACAAAAACTAAGTTTTTTTGTGACTTTAATCTAAAGAAGTGAGGCAAGGAAGGTAATGGTCTATTTGTTCGACATGTGATATGCTTTATGAGGAGATTTGCAATGCACCATTATATTAACATTTAGCAAGATATTGGCATTATATATTAACTTTTAGCAACTTTATGCTACAATGCTTATTACACAGGGTATGTTGAATATGTAATGCACTGATTTCAACCTCTGGTGATCAGTCCGTAAACAAGCTAAAGAAAATTAAATAGTATATAGGGTTGTTTGTAGCATCATTGCACATTGCCGTTTTTCTTCAGTGCCTTAGTTTTTGTTCTATGTCATGTATCTGACACTTAAAGGCAAGTAGACTGAATATGTGTCTTTTTTTAAAATAAGATTTTTTTATCCACCTAATAACCATGTATCCTTCAATTTTTCTTCTTTGCCAAGGAGCATGATGTCCTGCTGAGGCTGTTTGTGGATGTGACTGGATCATCTCTACGTTTTGCAATTCACACTTAAAGATCACTAAACTAAACTTAACTGTAGTAATCAATAACATTACAGGATTAAAATAATTGTTTGATGCTGGGTGCATAATAAGCCTGTCTGTGTTATTGAGCACCACAGTTAGTTATTAATAACCCCAAACACAGGATTACCAATAACCAGCCTCAGCATGACTTCATGCTCTCAGTCAATTAAGTTGAAGGATACAATAGTTACCGGACTGAAGATAATGAACATTTTTAAAAATAAAAAGTCAATGAATTTTTAAATACAGTGGTCCCTGCGTTATGAGACCCCCTGTTGTAAGACCGCCTTGCCTTATGTGACCGCCTTCCTGTCGCACTAAGTAGTATTTTTAGTGCATTTTGCACCCCGACGAGAGACCGCACCCCCACCAGAGACCGCTCCATGAACGCAGAAGGGGCGGTCTTATAACGATGGGACCACTGTACCACTAAGATATATTCAGGCAATTCAAAAAGCTGTTTCACGAAGTATGGCCATCTCCAAATCAAATAGGCCTATGAATAAATCCAATAATATTCACATGTGCATAATTGGCCTATGTTGTAGACTCCAATTGCTAACATTTAATCAATCAACCCCTTGTAGGCAGAAATAATTGCCTACAGCCCACACTATGAATACTTCTTATTACAGCAGAAGATAGTTAGATAGATATGGTAAGTGCAGCCATCTAAGCCCAGTTCTGGGCACTCACAAGGGTTGATTTATGAGATGGGAGAGAGAGAGTGGGTCATCAACATGTTATATATATATATATATATATATATATATATATATATATATATATATATATATATATATATATATATATATATATATATATATAAATATATATATATATATATTTACCCCATATGTGAGGGATATTTTACTTGCCCAGCACAGACAATCATAGAAGGGCCCCAACTGGGGTTCGAGCCCATGCAGACAAAGACCTTCAGTGGAGCAGGCGGGCACCTTAACCACTTGGCCACCCAGAATGTAGGACAACTGAACCTGCACTGAACCAGCCAACCTCCTACACGAAACATTCAACTATTTGACTTATTAGCCTACATCTGAATTAAGCTCTGCTATTCTGGGATGAGGTTGATCAGCCCGATCTTAGTGTACTCTCCGTGAATAGCAAGTGGGCCTTCTGACCCCCCACACCCCAATAAGGAGCAGGAGCTCTGAAACCGAACTGCACTCGTAACACCTAGAAGCGCTGTGAATATGAAATATCTGAGAAGGAAATACTTGAGGAAGAATAAGCAGGGCAAAGATACTGTATAGAAATATAGATCAACAAGGTGAATTACCAACATCAAAGAATGTCAAAATTTTGTGAAAATGCCTGCAGAACACATTCTCACATGTCAGAGGCTCACACTCTAAATCCGAAATGTTAAGTTTCTTAATAAATTTTGGCCATATGTTAGCAAATTTTAAACAAGTTTTAGGGTTATATGTATATCTGCTGACAATACGTTGCTATAACATAGAGATTAGTGAAGGAGAAGTAACAAAATATTGAATGTAGTAACTAAGCAATCTATTTGTCTAATTAACTTTGCATTGGCTGGTCAGGATGTATAGCATATATATAACAGATAAAGGCGATAACCTTCTAAAGAGTTTTGTAAGTAAGTTTGATAGAGCATTTAAACATCACAGCTTGAGGACCAAGATGGCAAAAGGCATAGACCAAAATTGTCCTGGCCTGCTCCAACAAGAGGATGTTGGTCTGTGCCAAGAGTGCATCTTGCCTCATTGCAATATAGTACCTTTCTGTCCTAATAAATCATAGAATCAGTGTCAAAATAGAGGACGTAAAACCCTATCACTCACTACCCTTCCTGGTCGAGAAATGGCTTCAGACCTGGCAGCTGGGAGACTGAGTGCTTAAGGTGCCCACCTGCTCCTCTGAAGGTCTTTGTCTGCGTGGGTTTGAAATCCCAGTCGGGGAACAAGGAATTTTCAGTGAACCTTCATGAGTAAAATTCCAGCTGGATGTATTTCTGATGAGATGTTGAATTGGTGGTTCCTTGTATAAGTGTCTGTGCTGGGCAAGTCAAAGATCCCTCACATGGAGTAAATGTGTAACATGTTGAGGACTCCCGCTCTCTCTCCCATCTCCCCAGAAATGGGCTTAGAGGGCTGCACTTGCCACATCTATCTATCTATCTATCAAAGATAGAACATGGATATATATATCTATATTCATGTTGAAGCTGTTATTTAAATGTGTTAGATGAAGAAAAAACGGACCTTGCACACTTGTATATTGCCATAATTTGCAAAACTGCGAAACAAGATACAATATAAGCGAACCATCCCAATTAAGGCAGAGCATAAACAAATCATTGCACATCATGATAAAAATTAGACTAATTGGGAATGGTAATTATTCAAAAAACATACTGATGACAGTGATGTGCCTTGAATTTGAATTTTTGTTTTAGAAAGTTTTGCAACAAGAGACTTTTGCTTATGATCTGTGATGTTGAATGTTCAGTTATGTAAATTTGTGACTTACAATATTGCCAAAGAAGTAAAAATAAACATAAACATGCTTAACAAGGAAGAATTACAGCATGAATTAACATTTGTCTCGCTTACCACTCTACAATTATTATCAAAGCAGCTTTTTAAGAGTATGGAAAAATTGCATACAGTCTGAGAACATTGCAAACAGAACTTATCGTAAAATATTTCTACATGTACCTATGTGCCTGGTACCTAATAAACTGCTAATGAAGGCTATCTCATTATTTGGAGCATACTCTTTAGTCTGATTGGTAAGTGCAGTCTGGCATGTAGAAGTTGAGGGTCAGAGATGCAAACTATAATTTCCATTTTCACTCAGAAAAAAGTTTCTGCAAAACAGACAATGGTGTCTTATCTCCACACAAAGTATTTATGTACACTCTAAAGCTGGTCGAAAAACCCTGAATGGTTTATGGATAGTCCTCCGTATCATTGCAATTCATGTTTCTGGAAATACCATTTAGACATATTCCTATTACAGTGAAACACTTTGATATAGAATTAGAGTGGACTGTGGCACTGTGAAAATGGCACTTTGTGTGTCACCATGCTGATGATTTGTCATGATCAAACCCAATACTTTCAATGTTAATTTGATTGAAGGAGACTTATCCCACTTGTTGGTGACAGCCAAACGAAAGGATTATGCATCTGATTTTCACTCTAAAATCAGTTATGACATGTCAAATGACCTTCTCTTGATCATGACTAATCAATCAGCCTCTATGTTTCCCATGTTGAAAGTAGAGAAGATGACACTTCATCGGCTATCATGAGTCACAAAGTGCCATTTTCACAGTGAAACAGTCCACTTTTATTCTATATCAAAGTGTTTCGCTGTAATGTTGTTAGTTTTTGGAAAAAACAAACTTCTATGAAAAAAGAGTAATTCATAAAACAAATTGTGTCCTAAATCTTTAAGACTGTAATCAGGCAAAAGCTGACCTATATCATACTGATTTACTGAGCATTGGCAATATTTGGTATTTGGCAGTTTCAAATTGGGCCTGATTTACACAAGGAGACAGAACTCCTATATTGGTATTTCATAAAACCAATTTTGTCCTAAATTTTTAGGAGGGTATATCAGGCAAAAGCTAACCTAATACATCATACGTATATCCATTAGCTGAGGACTGACTATTTTCGGCTGTTTCACATAAAACTCACCCAGAGAAATGATACAATTGTGCCTGAATTATACAAGGAATCAGAACTCCAATAAGGACACCAACTGAAGTTATTTTGTAACAAAAATAAACTACTGTCTGGATTTATGCAACTCTTTAAACAATGCAGGTACTATAGGTACAGGCGTATAGGTCTATAATTATGTTCATTTGTCTTTTCCAAATAATGACAATTAGCATACAATAACAAGAACACCTCGGGCATGCCTTGAGCTTATATAAACTGCATTGTCCAAATATTTTTGGAAAAAGCATGCCGAAAAAAAATTGCCCCCTCCCGCCTCCACGAAATGAGTAAAATTTGTAAATTCTACAAGCAATATTTTGATGGACCACATGACAAAGGAAGATTATAGTATGAGGGGCATTCAGAAAATATTGACGAATTTTTCCTATAGGAAGAAGTGGAACAAAATGTTTATGCAAAAAATCTGATATTTTGCATTTGATTTTAAAAAAAAATGACTGCAATTGTTTAAACATTTATATATGCAGCACAAGCAAAGTTTTTAGACAACATCCAACAACCTGGCAGTGTCAGAAGGCCTAATCTTGAAATGTATCTACTGCTAATGTGCAAGAATTGTGATAAAAAAAGACGAACTGATGAGATTAGGTTTAGATTTAGCAGTGAATGTTGTCTTTTACTCGCCTCACAGATGCTATGGTCTAGTAAATAAGGTGCTTGCTTGCTAACAGAGAAATTGCAGGCTCAAATCCCAGCCATGGCACGCAGGGGAACTGAGCAGGTCCTCCATAACTCTTTGCTTCACTCCACCCAGGTGTAAATTGGTACTTGGCTATAGGCAGTCATGGCTACTGTAGAGTGATTTAGCAGAGTGAAATGGAATGGCAGCCTGGCTGTTTTCTCCTGGACCACAGGGGATTAGGAAAGGCCATGCTTGAACAGGCCTGTCAAGGGTGTAATTGTACAGTTGGTTGAGATGGATTTTGTCTATGAAAATCTCAGCATCTGAGCATTGCTACTTAGTACAAGAAACCACTAATAAAGTATTACCATTCGAACAAATTCAATGATGGATGAAACTCACTTAGAATACTCTGTCAGGGGTTCAAAACTAACTTTCAAAATGTTCCATCATGGTTGCCAATCACCAGGTGGCACTGTGGAACGGTAGTCTGACTGAAGCCCTTCAGAGGAGCAGGAAAAATTACTTGAGACAAACTAGTCATCCAGCTGCTTACAGCGAAACACTTTGATATAGAATTAAAGTGGACTGTGGCACTGTGAAAATGGCACTGTGAAGATGGCACTTCGTGACTCATGATAGCCGATGAAGTATCATCTTCTCTACTTTCAACATGGGAAACAAAGAGGCTGTTTGATTAGTCATGATCAAGAGTAAGCCATTTGACTTCTCATAAAAAAGTTTAGAGTGAAAATCAGATGCATAATCCTTTCGTTTGGCTGTCACCAACAAGTGGGATAAGTTTCCTTCAATCAAATTAACATTGAAAGTATTGGGTTTGATCATGACAAATCATCAGCATGATGACACACGAAGTGCCATTTTCACAGTGCCACAGTCCACTTTAATTCTATATCAAAGTGTTTCGCTGTAAACAGTCCTTTTTTTGGAATGTATATAATTATAATCAATCCAACAGCCACATATCCTTCGAATTTGCTTTACTGAATGAGGGCATGATGTCATGCTGAGGCTGTTTATGGATCATCCTTGTGTTTGGCATGCAGTTTTTGATCACTAAACCAAACTGTGGTACTCAATAACGCAGACAGGCTTTCTATGCATCCTGTCACAAACAATTATACTAAGCTTGTACATGTTATTGATTTCTACAGTTTAGTTTAGTGATCTTTAAGTGTGGATCGCCAAACATAGGGATGATCCACAAAGAGCCTCAGCATGACATCATGCTCTCTCACGAAGAAGAAAAATTGAAGGATGCAGTTATTGGATAGATAACGAAGTAGGGGAGGCGGGGGTCAGAAGTCACAAAATTTAAAAAAAGCCCCAGAACAGAGCAGGTGTTTGTCAGATCTGAATGACCTTTGGCACAATTATGGAGTATTTAGTTGACTATGTTTGTATCACATGATAGCTGCCGTGTTGTAAATAGACTTTAGTTAGTTCACAATTATTTAAGGCAAAGTCCGCTGTGACTTTTTACCCCATGCCAGGGTCAAGAAGTCACAACCGCGGGGTAACAAGTCACATGCAATTGTTGTGAACATACAGCACTATATGAGGTAATATGCATACTTGGACTTGATAGTCATCGTCGTGCATTAAATTTATAGTGAGCCTTCCAAAGCTATCTGCATGCAATGACAATGCACCATCAGCAAAGCCTGCATTAGAAATTGCCCTAAGTTGGCGAAATGAAAACTTGCTGCAATACTCTCTCAGATGTATTATTGATGATGGATGATGATAAGATTGTAAGCTAAAAGCCTGAAGAATGGAATATTTTACTTTCCGTAGCACAGAATACTGAATTCATGGTACCCTATGGTAAAATATCACAGTGCTGGGGTGAAATGTCACACTGTGACATTTCACCCCTCAGCTGTTTTTTAAATTCAACACATGATCATGGCAACTTGGTGACCATATGGCCAAAAATGGGTTCACAGCATGAAAGACTATTATCCAAAAGAACTTGAAACAGTAGCACGACTTCCTATGTCACAGTTACCAGACATTAATAGGGAAAGTTCAGAATCAATAAAACCTGTTTGGGACCCCAAAAATGCATGAGGTGGGTAAAAACCCACTTTGCATAATGAGCATGATTTTCATATTCCCTACAGACCTTCTTCTCTTAAAAGCGTCCCAAATGATGACTGAAGCTTAATAATTAGGTCACTGCAAGTTGGTCAAAAAGGCCTGTGACTTTTTACCCCTGTGACTTTTCACCCCCTCTTCCCCTACAAAAGTATGTTTAAGATCACTTACCATTAATAGTTGAGGCCAAGCATACCATTGAAAGAAGGATGGCAAAACATAGACAAAGTGCCTGTCTCAGCATGATGATGGATGGATTTGCAAACTGTGACTCCCATGACGTTGTGACAATGCGTCTTCATATACCTTTGGCCCCGCCCACTTCTGCCGAAGAAGGCGTTGAATCAGCTCGTTACTCACAGGTGGGGGCCAAGAAGCCGTTAGCATACCTTGTGGCTTGCTCTCTATGAATAGTGTTTGCCTTTGTGTGAACTAAAATATTAACGATGTAGGCCCATACACATGTAATTTTTGTATATATAACAGAAATGGAATTGTATAAAATTTGCACCACCAATTTTCAATTGCAGGTTTTCCATAGCTTGCCCCGGCAATCCAAATTGAACGTCTAGTATCAGCGGAATTTGAATTTAAATGCAGATATCTTTCTTGTATGGACAACGTCCATCTCAACAGAATCTACCATTTAATTACACTCCTGGTAGGCCTGTCCGTTGTTTTCAAACATGAGCCATTCTTTACTCTCTGTTAATTAATATACAGCCAGGCAGCTGTATTCAGTGCCAGTCCCTCCACAATTGCCATGACTGCCTATAGCAAAGTACCCATTTGCACCTGGGTGGAGTTGAGCAAAGAGTTATGGAGGATCTGCTCAGTTCCTCTCTATGCCTTGGCTCAGCATGGCTGGGACCTGAGCCTGCAATGCCTCTTTTTAGGGAGGCACTGCAGTGAACCCTGTGAAAGAAAAATTGAAGAAATTTTAAAAAATAACTGCTTTATAGTGAACTGTGTTAAAATATGGAGACCCATCTAAGGCTATCATTGACCACTAAAAGAAAGTTAAATAACCTTGGAATAAAATAACTACCTGGTGAAAGAGATGCCCAAGAACTTTTTAATCAATTTAATTAATACTCAGGCAACCATATTACAGCCAGGAAATTTGATATGCAAAAAGAGTGGACTCCCAGTTGGCACACGACGTAAACCCCGACGTTGCTAATTGGTGGAGGACTGGTCTGTTGGTCACGTAGTTATGTATGGTAGAGATTATGTCGCCCCAACGCGAACACGACTTCGGGGTTTTTTTACAACATTGCCACAATGTCGCAAGCTAATGTCGAACTGCTGACATTGCCTCACAATGTTGTAAAACGTCGCCACAACATTGCATGCTAACGTCATATCTTTGATGTTGCTTCACAACGTTGTGACAACATAATTTCAACCATAAAATTCTAGGTCATTTGACGAAAAGTGTGACGTTGTTGTTGCTGCATCGTCGATGTGCCCATGGGGCTGTTAAAATGGCACTTTGTGACTCATTATAGCTTATGAAGTGTCATCTTCTCTACATTCAACATGGGAAACATGGAGGCTGTTTGATTTGCTATGATTAAGAGAAGGCCATTTGATCTGTCATAACTGATTTTAGAATAAAAATCAGATGCATAATCCTTTCGTTTGGCTGTCACCAACAAGTGGGATTAGTCTCCTTCAATCAAATTAACATTGAAAGTATTGGGTATGATCATGACAAATCATCAGCATGATGACACACGAAGAGCCATTTTCACAGTGCAGCAGTCAATTCTTTTTGCATATCAAATTTCCTGGCTGTAAAGGAGGAACCTTAAGATCAAATATAGGTGAGACATTTGTGTTTGGGGATAGGAATAGTAATTTACAGAGTTACGCTTATCTGTAAACAACCCATAACATCCACTTAGCAACAAATTCATGTGATTATATCCATGCTGTTGGCCGGCGCTGCAAGGAAAAAGGAAAGAAATCACCAAAGGTGTCGATGAATGTCGGAATGTTTTGACGTCATTAACAATTCTCGCACCACAAGAAGGACTAGCGTGATTACAAATGATCATCACACCTATGGATCAAGTGTGAAAGTACATGTAATGAAATAATCAAACACAATATACTTATATACCAACATTCTATCTCTTTTCCACAATTTTGTAGGACCTTTTTGGAGAAATTTATATCATCTGAGGCCTAAAAAAGTTAAACACTGAACTATTTGTGTTCGATTTCACCACATTTGATGCTGTCACAACCCAGCTTCAGAGCATCAATCTCTCCCACTGACTTAAATCTGACACAGCTGGAAAAAGTAGGGAATTCGGGCATGTCATTGCACTATGAAAGCTTTCCTTATAATTCATTTTAAAATTTGATCAGAAAGTGAGCTTTATAACGTTCACTGATGAGACCTGGGGGGGGGGGGGGGTAATCACTGTGAAAGGGTTATATAGAGGCGCCGCTGGATGGTTTTGGTTTTTTGGCCTTTTTGGATTATAATGGTTTTGGTTTTTTTACCTTTCAGATTAATTTGGTACCAGTTTTTGTAATCCCATCATGTTTGGTATCGTTAGAATCGGCTTGGTTTATAAATGGTTTATAAAGCATAAAGATTAAAATGGTAGCGATAAATTTTACTGAAGGATTAAAATGGTGTCAGGTTTTGGCGTAGTTTCTGGATTAGAATGGTTCTGGTTTTCAAAATCGCCGTAGCGCATCCTATGCAAAAATCCGCGAAGTACACCCCCCCCCGGGATGAGACATGCTTCAAAAAATTTCTAATAAAATATTCATATAAACCATGTCTGATCAGTGAACCCGACGCAGCTCATAGTGAAAACTAGCCTTGAAAATTTGAAGCAAGTTTCATTTGTTATTGCCTCCTGCACATGCTCAGTAGGTCTGAGCATGCCCAGTGGAAACCGGGTCACCTCTGTGCATGCTCAGTGCTATCTGGGTCAGGCAGTGAAAACTGTAAAAAAAAAAAAAGAAGAGTCAGAGAACCTTTAAACAGATTAATGCCAAGTTATAACTGTAAAAGAAGAGTCAGAGAACCTTTAAACAGATTAATGCCTCATGGAAACTGTGAAAGAAGAGTCTGAGAACCTTTAAACAGATTAATGCCTTGTGAAAACTGTAAAAGAAGAGTCAGAGAACCTTTAAACAGATTAATGCCTAGCGAAAACTGTGAAAGAAGAGTCAGAGAACCTTTAAACAGATTAATGCCTAGTTATAACTGTAAAAGAAGAGTCAGAGAACCTTTAAACAGATTAATGTTTTGTGAAAACTGTGAAAGAAGAGTCAGAGAACCTTTAATGCCCAGTGAAAACTGTAAAAGAAGATTCGGAGAACACTTTAAATAGATTAATGCCTAGCAAAAACTGCAACCTGTGAAGGAGGAGTCTAAGAACCTTTAAACATATTAACGCCTAGTGAACAGTGTGAAAAGAAGAACCTTTACTAGTGAAGCTCAAATATTAATGAAACTCTAGTGTTTGTCTGTAGAAGTAATTTCCAAAAGTACTCCACAAACAAAGCAAAACATCCACTTAGCACAATTACATGATTATCTATGCCTCAGACCAGAGATTCAAATGAAAAGTAGAAGTCACCAAAGGTGTCGATGAATGTCAGATTCATTTGACGTCATTAACATTTCTCGCACTGCAGGAAGCCAGAGGACTATCGTGATTACAAATGATCATCACACCCATTGTGATAGTGTGAAAGTAACAAATATAATCAAACCCAATCAACACTCCACAAAGCCTTGACAAAGGTAATCTGCATTAATGTACACATTTAGTGGTCATTTTCACACATTTTTGTGCATCCTTTTTGTGTCAATTTGGTCTATTTTCACCTCATGGACAGTAGTATTCACACTTATCTCAACACCAGCAACACCCCAATGAAGACAACTCCAATTTTCTTGTCTCCTCTGTCATCTTCAGGCAATTGTTGTCATTGTTTGACCAATATACCTCTTATCAGGGCACTTACTGCACCAAAACACAGATGAAGATAACTGAAGACAGCAATCATTTTCATTTTCTCTTTGAGACTTTGACATCTGGAGGCACTTTGGTCAGAAATATCATAATCACCAGAGATAATGGCCAGAAAATGGAGGTGTGATCGTTGAGATAATGGACAAACTGATCCAGTAAGTGACACGATGACCACGGTGAAAGGTCAGAGCAACATTCTGCCATAAAGAAAAGTGTCATCAAGCAGTTAACCACTATACATATATAAAGCTAAAGAAAAGACAGCGGCTTTCGGTGAATTTTTCTGTTCAGTTGGGAACACTCCGGGCTTCAAAATCACTGGTCTCACATTCGAATCCAGCTCTGGTCGAGTCTCTTGAACCGATTTTGGACAGCAGTTTCAATCATCCTTCGACTTATTGCTGTGTCCTTGTTCTGTTTCAATTAACCTGCCAAGTGCATAAATACTAGATGTAAAACCCCATCATCCATCCAACCAACTGCTAGACAGATGAGAAGAGTATGTGTCAATCCAACAGCAGCTGGGTGGCATAGTTAGTTATGGCACTTGCCACAGTCACAGCGTTCAGACATACTTCGCTGGACCAGTAGATACGGGTTTGATTCCAAAAACAGGGAATAATTTGAACGATTTATAGGTAGATACTCCTGTCCAGTGGTGTAACTAGGCGGTCTCGAGCGAGGGGGCACCTGGGGGGGCATGCGATTTTCTGGGGGGGCACCCTCTATATTAACTATATATTTTAGCCAGGGTTGGAAAGTTCATATGGGGGGCATCTGGGGGGGCACAGGTCCAATATGGGGGGCACGTGCCCCTCCGTGCCCCCCATAGGGATGCCACTGCTCCTGTCCTGAACAAAATGTCACTTTTATGCAGGGCTTTGGAGTCGGAGTCATGGCGTAGAAGTTTTCAGGAGGAGTCAGAGTCGAACTTTGGTTTTCAGATGGAGCCAGAGTCAAAAATTTATTTGGGTACTTCTGACTCCCAAAAAGTATTGAAAATGAAATAAATTTACAGAACACGTTATATGAAACAAGGCAAACTCTTTTGCATGTTTAAATACAAAGCTGAATGTTGAAATCTCCTCCTTTTCCCTAAAAAAATATGCTTGATAAATGTTGCAAGACTCGTGCCTTATTACAACAGTACTTAGTCAAAAGCGTAGACTCAGAAGTGTTGACTATATTATATTAGCTCCCTGTCTACAAGTTGACCGTTATTTGCTGCCACCTAGGGTGCAAAATTCGCGAGCTCCTGTGAACAGTCATCAGAATTTCAATCTCTGGAAGAAACCAGTACTGTCTGGAAGAAACTAGGACAGTTCCATCATTTAGTGATGGTCTAGTTTATTTCCAAAATCTCTGTAAGTGACTAATCTGACTTTGGTTGGCTTCAATTTTAAGCAGACAGCTTGTAAATAACAAAATAAGTTGGAACTATGTTTTATCATGGAGGATTTATACATAGTAGCTCACATATAATGCCAGTATAGAGGGGGCCACTTGTGGAATGGACAAGACATTTTGTTGAGTGTCACACAGCTTTTATGAAATTGTAAATTATATTGTTGTCCTACTTAATAAATCTCCATAAAGTAACAGAATAAATAGAAAAATGAGCATTTTTGATATCACAAAGCAAAAGCATTGGCTTTGTATGGACACGTGAATAAGTGAGAGAGCGTTCTTTTTGAACACTTTTCTGACCACAATTTACCATGCACTAAATGGCATAAGCAGATTGAATACCATCAAACTTCTGATGAGTAAAATCATCCCTTTCACAGGCAAAGTTTATGCTAAAGTTTCAAAACTTTCTTTTTGTCTCATGATTTCCTAACATTTTCATTCCAAGCAGTGGACTGGATCTTTGCCAGCAACCATGCTTTGTGAAAGTAGTTTGGTGTAGTAATACGGACAGCTATTGTGCGACCTGATATTGTGATCTGTCCAAAACAGATCAAATTATTGTTGACCCAATTCAATTTTCCATGGACTGTCCGCATTCTGCTGCCACTTGTCAGTCCCGAACAGAGACAGATTAGCTCCAGTGTTGTAAACTCCTACGTGGTTAGCTGTTGCACAACTGGCCAAAACACAGCGGGTCGTATCGGGGCTAATATTGTATCACCATACTACACAACACAGGTAAAGCATGACATGCTCAGTCATTTCTAAGTCTATGGTTTTGGCTTCTGCTGCAAGAAACCTTGCAAACAGCAACATGCAATGGCTAATGATGCATACTTGAAGAGAAAAAGAGAAGGGAAATTAACCTAATTGCATCAGCATAACAGTACATAATTATACACTAAAACAACAACTCATAAGAGGTACTAAAAGAGATAATAGCTGAGGAAAAGGCATAAGGTCATTCAGAATAAGGATAATTAATATATCATGACTTATTACCAAACATCACTTATGCCATACTCTTGTTGCATTAGGTAACTACCTGAATTACAAGATAAAAGAACAACAAGAACGAACACTCAGAGAGTGTATATGTAGGTCTGCCAGCCTGCCATAATATATGTATGTGTTATTAATTCAGCAGGATAGTTGCGCGAAAATTGACAGTGTGCAGCGGTCGAGGTCTGTATAAATTTATAAATTTATCAAATCACCAAGCACTCAATGTAGAAGTTACAGAGACCTGTCATAATTGAAAAGAGCATTGAGTGTGTCACAAGAAAGCATACTGCAAAGAAACAGATCCATACAGTGAGTAGTTTTAACAGGAGTCACACACAGGATAATCTGGTGCATCACAATAGGCCTGCCCAGTCCTGCTCAGTCCTGCTGGCAGACCTAACGAAGAAAAAAGGAACATGGCTGTTGCAATCCTATTGTTAGGCCTGCCATAGGACGGGTCTCATCTTTTCATTCGAATGTGTCTGTCCATCTGTCAGGCTGTCCGTCCGTCTGTCAGCACGATTGTGGAAAAACCGCTGAACGGATTCAATTAAAACTCACCAGGATTTTTCTATCCACCACAAATAAATTTAGATATTGGTTGAGATCCGAGAATCAGATATGCCATAATCATCGGATACATCTTTTTACATGCACATACTTGGACCTCTGTTATTAGGGCTGCTTTCCTGCTTAGGCCCTATGCTTCATGCATGAGTGAGCCCATATTTTCTTGGAGAAAGAGCATCTTAACTGTGTACCATTTGCTCTATGTGAAGCGACCTAGTTAATCATAAAATCTTAAATTTTGGACAAGAAACCAATTCAGTTACAATCTAACATAGCCAGTATCTCTGTAATAGTTTTCCTTTCAAAAGATAGATTTATGATGGTTGAAAGATGCCAACTTATTCAAATCTGTTTTATTCACCATGATTCAATGAAATTCACATGCCATTGATACGAAACATTTTCCTTTCAAAAGATAGATTTATGACTGTTGAATGATGCCAACTTATTCAAATCTGTTTTATTCACAATGATTCAATGAAATTCACATGCCATTGATACGAGACATTTTCCTTTCAAAAGATAGATTTATGATGGTTGAAAGATGCCAGCTAATTCAAATCTGTTTTATTCACCATGATTCAATGAAATTCATATGCCATTGATACGAGACATTTTCCTTTCAAAAGATAGATTTATGATGGTTGAAAGATGCCAGCTAATTCAAATCTGTTTTATTCACCATGATTCAATGAAATTCATATGCCATTGATACGAGACGCTTTCCTTTCAAAAGATAGATTTATGATGGTTGAATGATGCCAACTTATTCAAATCTGTTTTATTCACCATGATGCAATGAAATTCACATGCCATTGATATGAGACGCTTTCCTTTCAAAAGATAAATTCATGACGGTTGAAAGATGACAACTTATTCAAATCTGTTTTATTCAACATGATTAAATGAAATTCACATGCCATTGATACGAGACATTTTCCCTTCAAAAGATAGATTTATGACGGTTGAAAGATGCCAACTTATTCAAATCTGTTTTATTCACCATGATGCAATGAAATTCACATGCCATTGATACGAGACGCTTTCCTTTCAAAAGATAAATTCATGACGGTTGAAAGATGACAACTTATTCAAATCTGTTTTATTCACCATGATGCAATGAAATTCACATGCCATTGATACGAGACATTTTCCTTTCAAAAGATAGATTTATGATGGTTGAAAGATGCCAACTTATTCAAATCTGTTTTATTCACCATGATTCAATGAAATTCACATGCCATTGATATGAGACGCTTTCCTTTCAAAAGATAAATTCATGACGGTTGAAAGATGACAACTTATTCAAATCTGTTTTATTCAACATGATTAAATGAAATTCACATGCCATTGATACGAGACATTTTCCCTTCAAAAGATAGATTTATGACGGTTGAATGATGCCAACTTATTCAAATCTGTTTTATTCACCATGATTCAATGAAATTCTCATGCCATTGATATGAGACGCTTTCCTTTCAAAAGATAAATTCATGACAGTTGAATGATGCCAACTTATTCAAATCTGTTTTATTCACCATGATGCAATGAAATTCACATGCCATTGATATGAGACGCTTTCCTTTCAAAAGATAAATTCATGACGGTTGAAAGATGCCCCCCCATATTGGACCTGTGCCCCCCCAGGTGCCCCCCCATATGATCTTTCCAACTCTGGCTAAAATATACAATTAGTATAGCAGGTGCCCCCCAGAGAATCGCGTGCCCCCCCAGGTGCCCCCCCCGCTCGACACCCCCCAGTTACGCCACTAATTCAAATCTGTTTTATTCACCATGATTCAATGAAATTCACATGCCATTGATACGAGACATTTTCCTTTCAAAAGATAGATTTATGACGGTTGAAAGATGCCAGCTAATTCAAATCTGTTTTATTCACCATGATTCAATGAAATTCACATGCCATTGATACGAGACATTTTCCTTTCAAAGTTAGGTGTTTCCAGAGTTATAGATCTAGGCCTATAAGAGCAGCTATGAAGTACTCTTGCGACAGCACAGTGTGAACCAGTAAGACAGTAACTTGGAATATATCCCTCGTATTTCTCGGGCTAATGCCATTTTACGCATTAAATGCATCCTTTGATTGCGTGAATGCAATCGGCCATCAATTGAAACATGTAGAGTATCCGGCATTTATCAGAACTTTATCTAAAGTCCTCCTTTATTTTCTAGATTTATTATATAGACAAGCTTAGAGTAGAAAGCTTGGAGCACAAAACATTTCCTAAGTTGGCCCCGCGAGTTGTTAAAATCAACAAAACCCTGTCTCGGCCTCCTCTGTGCTTGCTTCACACAAGGTGGAGCTGCCAGGCTCACCTGAAGAGAACAGCAGCTGCTACCTTTATTTTGTAAAATTTCCCAGTAACTTTTACTGGCATTATCAGTTTGCTTTTAAAATCTCATCGTGAAGGATATTGACCGAACCGTTTAAAAGCCAATTGTAATTTGACAAAAGTATGTAAAGATACAAAGACTGGAATATAAATTTTTGTATTATTTATTTCATACAAAAATAACATTAATGCCCTCAGTGAGCATTTGGTACAAGTTTGAATTTTTGGCTTGCAACAAAATAAGTTATGCGCTGCAGGCGTAATGAACACAGTCCAGTTTTAAAGCTCAAATGAACAGAAATAAACTGAATTCATCAAAACAAAAAGGTATGAAACAAACTTCAAAGGATTTAAAATTATTTTGTACTACAGGAAATTAAGTTGAAGATTTTTGTTAAATTAAAGAAGCAGTTTTGAAATTAACAATCAAAGACAATTACTTCCAATTAAACGAAGGTTATTTGATCACAGGAGAGTTAAAATAAAATGATTTTAAGTTATGTTTAAGTTAAACCTTTCAGTTTTTGGCTTTGTTAAATAAAATGGTCAATCATTGGCTTCTCTTTGATAAATTATTACATCTCATGATTGGTTGAAGAGTGTACGTCAAAATTATACATGCAGAAATAGTTACGCAATTCAAGAATATAACAAATATCCAAACGGCACTGCCATACTCATTTTCAAATGTCATGGAATTAGAGTGAAGTAATTTGTAACAAAAAGTGACATTATTAATTTTAAAATTAACACAAATTCAATCATTTTTGATAATTTCGGAATTTTCAAAATCACAGGTGCACCAAAACAAGAACATCAAAAATTATATAGTCAAAATAAATACCTTTTTCCATTATCAAACAAATCACATTTTCCACCAAATCAACTCTACATTTCAGACACAATTAGTAAGCACACTTTACCATTGTTCGTGCAGTACATCTTCAACAGTATCATTTCACACTTCCATTTAACAATTTAAACCAATTTTCTTTTTCGCCTACAAAATTTCTCATATTGCAAGTAGTACAAAATTGAGCGATGAGTCTGAGTAATGAAAATGGAAATATTATGAGTGGTGTGGAACAATGTATTATGTACAAATTGATGATAAATCATGATAAATTAGAAACATTCAAATACGGGTTCATGCCAGTTTGAATGAAATTGGTCAGTTGATTCAAACACAAAATGAAGACACGTTAAATGATTGAAATGATATTCTGAAGGTATCGTACTTTATCACTCTGTACATGTAGTCTGTAGGTTTGTGTTTCATCATTTTCATGAGTTATGTATGGCTGAATTGGTCAGTAGTTCTACACGAGCAAAGATGCAATGTTCTGGTCTTTGGGAGACCCACGTAGCGAGAGTAACGCAAGATGAGAACGACTCCATGATCAAGAGTTCACGATGATCGCAAAATAAGTTTTGAAGTCGTAGCAATGCTGAGCGGATGACCAACGGATGACCATTGTGATAGGATGACGATGAACATGAATATCCGGTGTAATATAATCCGGAGGATCCACACAGTTCGTGAGATTGAAATGACACAATGGATTATCAAACGATGCGGATGAAGGTAATGATGAGACACTGAAGCAGTCCTTGGGAGAGTAGTCTCTCGTGAATGAATTCGACAAGTCGTACAAACATAATAGAGTAGAGAATCACAGCTTTCATGGGCGATTGATGACGAAGCAAATGAACAGTTAATACTGTCAGTTGATGGGGGATGTAGATGAGAATTGACAAAACGATCCTAGCGATTGGCCGAGGCTACAACGGAGGTCCGTTTACCCCAGGGTGAAGAAATTTACACGAGTTTCCAAACCGACATTTACCAGACGCAAAATTCCGACAAACTGGCGGCATCCCTCTCGGGCCGTTAGGTCCTGAAAAAGAGACAAAGCAAAATTTAACAAATGCTTGATAACAGTTTGCACAGCAGATTTCTTTACCCTTTAGATTAGACAAAGATGTCAAAATCAAGAATTTTAACACTTAAATCCTGAATTCAAAACATTTGCAATTTTTTTTTTCCAATCATTTTTTGGTGCAACACATTATCTGTTATGATACTGCAAAATATGACACATCTTGACTTCATTGAATTAGTGGATATGCACTAGGTGTCAGTAAAATACAATATACAGGGTACCCACTGAAATTTGGCGAGCAAATTCCCTGCATTTTCCCTGAATTTTCCCTGTTTCACCGGACATTTTCCCTGACTTATTCGGGCTTAGCGTTGTGTTATCGCGGCAATGTCGTCGCTAATCGGAAACCAAAAACAATGACTTTTGCGGATTTTTGCTTCAAATAGAGGGCTTTTTTCACGCATTACAACATGTGAAACCAAATTCCCTGTGTTTTCCCTGAATTTCAGGTCAAATTTCAAATTCCCTGAGTTTTCCCTGCAGGGAATTTTTTTTCACCATTTTCCCTGTTTTCCCTGTTTTCCCTGTCCGGTGGGGACCCTGAATATAGAGCATATGATTGTAAATAAGCACCACACGGTGGAAAATAAATCTACCACTCCTGGTAATCTGTACTTTCCCGACAGTTCATGAATAATTTGTATCTTTCTGAAATTGCAATATATTCATTGAAATTGCAATATATTCATTGAATATATAGCAATTTCAGAAAGACACAAATCTCTAGAGTAGGCAATACGTACCTCGACCTCTTGGTGGGCCTCCCCTAAAATTCGGGGGTCCCCCTCTGAACCTCATTCCTGGGCCTCCCATCATGTTGGGGCCACCCATCATTGGACCATCATTACCTGAAATCAACAATACATTTATTAATTTGCTATTATTTAAATAAACATCCAAATCATACCTCAATACAATGGAGTGGGAGAGTTTGTATTTTATGCCCCGTCAGCACCAGTGTGGGCCATTTAGAGGCACTAATACAATGGAGAACCACATGAGAAAGAGCTATTTTAAGTTCTTAGAAATATCTGATTGATTTTTTTAATATTAATCGAACTTTTTTAGTTCTCTTCAGATACAACTAAGAGAAAAGAATTGTATATACCAAAGTAGCCAGGACTCAGTAATACCACTACGAGAATTATCATTGTAATTCAATTAAATAATTCAAGCATCATCCTTGCCCAAGCTTTCAGTATTCGAAATGAAATGTTTGGAGACAAAATCTGATGTTGAGAATAGGTATGAAACTAAATATTGTTTGCATTAATTTAAAACTATCCAAGAAACATAAACTGATCTTGAAAATAGAAATCTTCAAATAGATGTAGGCCTATTAGATCAATGAAGAAGGGAAGCTATAACTTTCAATTTCATGACTTGCTAGTCGATTCTGAACTACACAAGAACTCTGGACGCATTATATGCAGCAATCTACAGATTCTAAGATCCTACCAATTTTGCTCAGACTCAGTAATACCACTACGATTAATATTATCATCGTAATTCAACCGAAAATGATATTGTCATCCTTGTCCGAGCACTAAACAATAAGGAACCAAATCAGAATAATTAAATTTAAATTATCATCTAATAGGCAAAATCAAATGACAAATATTTATTGATAAATTGAGAGCCCCAGAAACAATATTTGCTCTAAGGAAGTGTAACCTGATTAGGCTGTATTGCAATTACAGATACAACCAATGTCAAAACTCCACTGGTTATCACTTCAACCAGATCAAATTCTTGACATATGCAACTTCCAATATGGTAATTTAGTTATTTGTTTTTCTTTTCAAGATCAATTAGAGACCAAATTCTTATGACATGTACAATTTCCAATATAGTAATTTTGCAAATACACACCTCCCATCATAGGGCCAGGGCCGCCCATCATATGGGGTCCTCCCATCATACCAGGTCCCATAGGGCCGTTCATGTAGCCTGGGCCTCCTTGGTTCATCATGTAGTTGCCTCCCATTGGGACGCCCTGCCCTCCATGCATCATCTGTTGCTGCTGTGGTTGTTGTTGCTGTTGCATACCGTTATTGATCTCTCCGAGGTTGAAACCTGAAAGGTTAAAGTGAAGATTATGAAAAAATATTCGCTTAAAAACCCTGCTTTATTTGGTCCTGTGTACCGTGATTTTATCTGTAAATGACAGGGCTAATAAACCATGTCATTGATCGTTTAATATAAATATATTAGAATTTTGGTTTGCGATAAATTTGGTTAAAAAAAATAAAGCCCAATAATCATGGCATAAATAATTTATCACATAGCATTACATGTATCAGTCCTCGAAGTCAGTTATCATCAGCTCCAAAACCGATACATGCAATGCAATGAGACAATATAAATACAATATCAAAATACAAGCAAGGATCTATTTTGCCAGGACTCAGTAATACCACTACGATTATTGTCATTGTATTTCAATCGAAATTGATATTATCATCCTTGTCCAGCAAATGGCAAATAAGGAAACAATTCATCTAATCTAAATTATAAACAATTAATTAATTCTATAGACATGGCATCAAGATTAAATGATTCATACCTCCCAATTGATGTTCAAAAGGTTTCAGTATTTCCACAAGTTTGTCGGGGGATATTGACGAGAACTGTTCAAAGGAGAGATTATTTCCATTTTCCTGAAATTAAAAGAATTCATAAAATATTAATAAGTAGTTAAAGGTAGCAGACCGAATCTTGAGATTGTAAATTGAACATCTTCAATAAAGTAAAAGCCATTTAATCAAATTAAGGCCATCCACTACTCGAAAATGGGACCACAGCTTTATTATGAGAACCAATAGAGGTCTGCATGTTCAGGTTGATGAAAACAAAATTTGATGAAAATAAAATTTCTGCAATGAATGTTCAGGTTGATGAAAACAAAATTTCCATGAGTTTTGTGTTTCCATGGCAACAGTTGCCATGACAATAATAGCTATTGTGGTATTTTTTTAAATAAACCTCCAGAAGTATATTTGGATTCCCATATGAGGCAATTATGCCTTCGAGTCTCAAACTGTTAATCTTTTACTGTCTTTTTATATGTATGAATATCTTAAATGGCAATAAAAAAATCTGAATCTGCAAAAAATCTTCCAAGTATAGCAGCACACAATGTAAGGACTTACAAGTATGGTCTTAATCATGGTCTGCATGTGTGGATCTAAGTGCGCAAGAGTAGAAGCTGACGAGGACACGTTATTGGCTGTATTATTCATGGACGATTTCATTTGCTGCTCTTGGGCCATGTTGGCGATCATGTTGGCGACGTTCGGAGGTAGAGAGAAGTTGGATTGCTGCTGTTGCTGCTGCTGTTGCTGCTGCTGCTTCTTGGTCTTGGGAAGTTCGTACACTGGAGCGGGATAAGCAGGTGGCGTACCCGACTCAACAGGACCATTTTCCTGAAAAGAAAATAGGCAAAATATTATGAATTTGCCAATATTACCCAGGGTATTTTTTTAAATATATATTTCGATGCATGATTGCAAACTCCAGAAGTAGTGTTCTAGTTGTGGTTTGGGTTGGTATTATGGGTGAAGAAACATTAATACTAAGACAAGTAAGCTGAGGAAGGGATAGATGATTATAATATTCCAACACAAAATTACATTAACCGCTTTTCAACAATATTTTTAAACTTTTTTCTGAATAGTCAGAATTTCAAATAGTTATAAATTTTTATCCGAATCTTATGCCTTCATGCAAGTCTCTCAAGTCAATACATTGCAATTTACCTTACTCAATAAGAACACACATAAATATTTTGTTATTTCTGGAGAAAAATTTAGAAAGGCAACTCACATCATCCAGAGGAATGGTGATGGCATCCTGATGACCAATGGACTCTGGATCGGCCTCAGTAGCAGAGTCAGGAATCCTGGGAACAAAGAAACAATTGTTATAGGTCAAATAGTCACTCGACAAAGTTGTTACTTTTAAAATCACAGAAATTGTTAAGTAATCCCGCCTGTTTTTTTTCGTATGATAAATGTACGGGTGAGCGATAATACGATGTAGATGCTGGGGGGCACTCACTTTAGATGTATAGGGGGGGGGGGACTATCGCTCTATTAAGGCCAACGAAAATTTTTATTTGATGTATGTACGGGGGGTGAAAAAATCGAAGTTAATGCATGGGGGTGGTAAAAAAAAAAAGTTTTAGATGCATGGGGGGGTCAAAATCGTCACCTGACCGCCCCCCTCCCCCAACTTTTTTAAATGGAATAGCCATAAAGACGAAACGCAACAAGGAAACTTACATGTCTTTAGAGAAATACAAGGCCTGCAAAACACCCTGCTCCCTCTGGCGTTGGGTATCCTTTTCAAGACTGTTGCACCCTGCAGTGACAGCTGGTGTGATGCCCGTTATCAGAGACGGTCTTCTCCACTGAAAAATACAGAATTGAATTAAATCTCTGCAAATTTGCTTAAAATCCCACAGGTAAACATCTCATCCAATTCTATGTCATTTGAAAAGCGTGTAATTGTGATACGATGTGAAAGAGTCCACAGGTATATTAATTAAGTTGCTTTTCATGAATTGCTCACTTCAAAATCATCGTCATCCATGCCTCGGCCCATTCCTTTCAGCGCCTGTCTCTCCATCAATTTCTCCTGTTTCTTCATCTCCTCCATGTCTCGGAGTTTATTTACATTTACTGCAAAAAAGCAACCATTCATTGATGAATCAAGATATAATTTCAACAGCACACTAGAGTCGTTTAAAAGATTGATTTTTGAAATCCTCCTACAAAATAGAATCTTTTCTTGTTCTGACATATCGATTCATGACGCCCTTGAACTCTAAATATCATCTTTAAATACCAAAAATATTATCAGCATCAAAGTTCTGTTTTCAACATACAATGATCACTTAATCCTTACCTCTCTCATTCTCGTTCATCTCAAAGTAATGGAACTGGCATAAATAAGCCTCTTCCACCCACGACACTTTCTTCTTATGTTTCTTTCGCACCATTCCTCCACCAGAGGACCCTTCTTCCGATTTCGTTTCATCGCTCTTCATTTCTACATCGTTGTCATTATTCGTAGAGTTCTCGTTACCCTCAGATGCTTCCGTGCTATTAGATTCTTCATTATTTGACTCAAGTGTGTCCTTGTAGAACTAGAAAAAAAGAGAACAAGTTGCGAAATTTAAGATTCTCGGTATCAAATCAAAACATTATCTAAACACATTCCATTATATAACAAAATGTGGCGTATAAAATTTTCTTTTTTTTGATAATATGAATGAAATTCAATCTATCTTCTTTGCAATACTATTGTCACATTACTGGTCCATTGCCAACTTTAAAAGCTCATTTCTTCAATAATATCATGTATTCCGAAGATGACACCTAAACATTCTTCTAATTATTTCTTTATAATAAACCGCCCATCATACGGCATACCGTGTTAAAATTTACATTGCACCCGGCCTTTAGATAATGCATTACAGACTGGAGTGCTTTTCTATACCTTGTTTTACAACAGTTTTTAGCAACTTTATAACAATTTTAATACTTACGGAAGGAACAACAGGCTGTTTGCTAGATGGTGACGTGGGACTAGTAGGCGTTTTTCCAGTTATTTTGTCTGGCGTGTTAGACGAGGGTCGTCTCTTTTTTCTCACTGGCATGTGATTGGTGTTATTTAATGCATCCATGAACCCTGTACTTTCTATGGGAGCTGTAGGAAAATAAAATTTTTCATTAGGTTTCAAAATAGAGACAGCATCAAACAAAGTATAAACGCATGTGCAAACGATAAATGATAGTAAAAATCAAGCCACGGGACAAATTTGATTTAAAGATGTTGACTTTGATAAGGCATCGTACATAGTCACAATTAACTGAGTCACAGGCTCCAATTCAACATTATTACAGACTACATGAAGCCTTGGAAACTTGAGAAGACATCTAGAGACTTTGAAAACACTGTACAAATATTGTCACCATCAACTTTATCGAAAGCTCAACTCAAGTCAACATTATCATACGAGAGAAGGTATCACATCAATTTAAACAATTTTGACTTTGTCGAGGCACTTGCACAGACAGTCATTGATAAATGCTCTACAAAATCAACATGACCACACACTGTAAGAAGGCATTGGACAAAGTTGTATTTGATATTCACACAATCAAAGGCTCTAGCTAAATCAACAATATTACACTCACGAGCTGGCCTTGGAGCTATCAACTTGATTTTAGTCTCTCCCTTTTCCCGTGGCGACGTACTACTGCTTGGTGTGGATGTGGCGTTCAAACTGGCTAGCGTTGGTCGTGGCCTCTTCTCCGGTGGTTCGTTGGCTTTTACCGTTGGACTGAAAGAGAATTACAAGACATTACTAAAAGAAACAAGCACATTTCAAAAAACACATACACATTTTATCGCAACGAAATTATAATTCTACTTTATATGTATCCATTTTAGTATAATCTTTTTATATACTTTAAACTTTTTAATTGTTTTATGCACTTTTTCATATCAAAAGGCTGATACTTGATATCTATTTGTCTATTTTTGCCTCCAGGTCTGTAATTTAAAGAACCATATGGTACCACAGACATGGTCTCAAAAACGGACACACATATAACCAGCTTTATACAATCAAACAACAGTATTTTCTTCATGACGACCGATAGACTGAACTCGCTTTCTTTTGTTATGAGATACACCCCACACACACACACATCAGGGATGACCTTTTATACTTGCGTTTTTTGACTCTTGAAAGCACTTAATTGCTACTCAACACTCTTTCCAAATCGACTAAGTATTAGTGTCCAGAGGCCCTGATCTTAATTATACTAGCAACGACCGATTTTAACTAGGTAAAATTTCCATGGAACTCATTGTTGTAACTCATCTAAACTACATTTATATAAAAAGTTTCGATTATTCACTAGTCACATGAACTTGCATAAATTTATAAGACCCATACTAGACGCATTGAAGTCGCCCATGATTAGCACATTCATTAGCATAGGTTCAACATAATTAATGCATTAAAATCGCCCCTAAAAATGTTGCACACGGTATGACGCAGCAACTGAGTAAACTAAATTGGATGGAGGGGTCCAAATTGGCTCTTATTAGAATCAAGATTGACCATCGGTCCAAAGTGGCCCGGAATTGGTCATCTCAGAACAAAACGGTCCAGACTTTTTGGGCAACCTACCAGGGGTTGCCCTCGGGCTTTTCTGCCCTGCCACCATTGAGGTCGCCTGTTATACTTCATACATCTATCTTTCAGTACAGGCCTAGGGCCTAATATTGGTTCGAATTTTTTCAAAACTTCATTCAACCAAAAGCTGGTACAGAAGTTTGAAACGCGTGCAGGGTCGACCACAAGTTCACAACCCACCACGCACTAAAAAGGACTTGAATGAAAATATGACAGCGTACCGCTTCCAACATATTTCATCCATTAACGAGACAAGCCCAGGATGATCAACAGATCCCTAGGCTATTTATGGCTCTTATTTCGCCATTAAATAGGTCTAAATCATAAAGTATGCGAACGCCGTAACATAGCCACATACTAACTTCAATCTTAGACCTGCTTCTTATTAAATCTGCCACTGATGGACCTGCCAAGCCTAAAGGCTTAAGGTCAGCAGATAATATTATGATCAAACTTGAGACAAGATTACATCTCAAATTAAGTGATCATATTCATATTTTTTCTTTATTTGACATATTTTCATTTATTTAAAAGTGAGTACATCACAGTTTTGCAAAAAATTTCAATTCCTCTTCGCCAAAAGGCAAAGACTTGATTGAGACTCGGGGAACTTTCTTTTCTTTTCTGATGGGGAACCATAGAATTCAACTGGTGACTGCATTCGATTTCTTCAGTGACTTTTGCATGCAAGTCGCCTCTTTTGAGGGATTTGGTAGAGTGATTGAGAACAAAAAGGGTGCATTTTCTCTAGGGCAGCACCTCGAGCGTCTGAACATCCCAGAACTCTGTTCTTCAATTGGTAGCTGAATAAATTTTCAAGCCAATAAAATGAGAAATTGGTTTGTATTTCACATGGTCTAACGCCTCCCTCATAAGCCAAAGATATGCCATGAAAATATTAATTCATATTTAATGTTGCTCAGAATTTCAGAGGGATTTTGTTCGCAACAAAACAAGGAAGAACTTCACTTTGGGCAATTCCGAAAAGTCTGACACCTAAGCAGCTTGTGTAGCCCTACCATGACACGTCAGCTAATTCATTTTTAAACAGGGATGAGGCCAGGTAATCGGGATATCAGACAAGCCATCAGCCAAAGCTCCAAGTGCAACAGGAGTTGAGCGACGGCAAAATGTCATGTTGTCAATCGTACACCGCGCGAGTGCGTCCCACACCATGACATTTTGCCTTATAGCTCAGCTCCTGTTGCACTTGGAGCTTTGGTTGACGGCTTGTCTGATATCCCTATTACCTGGCCTCATCCCTGTGTAACAATGAAATAGCTGAGGTGTAATGGTAGGGCTACACAAGCTGCTAAAGTGTCAAATCTGTAAATCAGACTTTACGGAATTGCCCTTTGCAATTTTTAATTTTCTTACAAAACTTTTTGATATTTCACTTCTACGGCAGTTCAAAAACTGATATTATCATAACCAAATTAAAAGCGTAGATTCACAAATTTCTACTCATCTCGTCTTTTCAATTAAGCAAATATAATGGAAATCCCACCGCAAACTCTGGGAAGCATTTGAGCTTGCAATTGAAGTATCCTTATGCATATTTTGGAGCAATTTTTCATAGCTTGTCTTGGACCTTTTAAAGAGACTTTTGTGGGACTAAACCAAAGAAGTTTTCCCAGACTATTCTTGGAACACTTAACTGGCTTTCAATCATAGCCTGTGTCCCAAGACTGTTTCGTTATTACAGTAGGCATTACAACCGTACACAACATTGGCATGCGCTGCTCCAATGGCCCTCTCCCCCCTTATTACTAGCGGACATAAACAAGGCAGGAAGGCGACTCCCGTTTCCCCACCCTGTGCAGTAGTGTGAACATTATTACAGCAGGAAAGGGCCGAAAGGAAATATAATGGGTGGATGATCAGGGCTTTATGTACTGTATTTACACTAGGTTGACTTGTTTAGCGGCATTTATTAACAGGAGAATTGGGGGACGGATGACTGGGTCTTTACACCCTGTATTCATGAACTTTGGCAGGCTAATTAGGACAAGAGGACAGTGTGGTGAAGGATGATTGAAACTGCTGTCCAACCAAAGTCAAGGTGACCTTGCCAGAGTGGGAATCGAACTTGGGACCCAGCAATTGGCAGCTCAGTGCGCTAACACCTGAGCCAACCCTCCCTCTGATTAGGACAGGAGGTCACAGCAATAAGGCAAAGGATGTTTGAAACGAAACTGCTGTCCAACATAGGTCAAGTCGACCTGGCTAGGACTGGAGTTGAACCTGGGACCCAGTGATAGAACCGCCAAGGCATTACCAACTGAGCTAAGCTCGCTTTCTCAGAGGAACAGGTATTCGGTGTACAGTGGAGTACCTACCAGTAGTAGGGGCAGTGACCACTGGGACAGAGTATGCTAGCATTGTGTACAATTTTAATGCCCATTTTCATCTCATCATAACATTAGTCCCTCGTCTCAAAGAGTATCATTCTGTCTACAACGCCGATTTAACAGCCTATTTAATATTTTCTTTGGGATACGCTTCTTTTCCCAAGTAAATTAAGAAGCACTTGGTCCCTGTGGCAGCCAGTTATTTATTAGAATATATGTAACTATTAAAGCGGGATATAGCCATCAATTGACTTTGAATTATTTATAGCATGCCAGTTAACACGACACTATTTTTGTACAGGTAGTAGTAACACAAAGAGCTCCGTAATATTTAATGTCCACCTAGAGTGAGCGAGTTAGCGTTTTGCGCCCCGTCAGCACCAGTGTGGGCTATTTAGAGGCAAAACAGTCTATCTAGAACATTGGTCTTACGCTATGCTTAATTGACCCAATTCCATAGTTGAACAATTCTTGTCACTTTTCAGCAAGCTAGAGTTGTTAACTATATTCCAGATCTTCTTATCATATCTTATGCTTTAGTATCCTGTTTACTTTCCACTTATCACTATCGAAACATTAGATTTTGTAACTTATATTTTTATACCATAAATAGGTCATACTTATTCATAGCCATTGATAAGACAAAAGACTATTGCTAGTATTGAACTTCCTGGTCATATATTTAAGACCTAATCAATATTGCAGCATATAACCTTTATTGATTAGGCCAAGGCCAATTATGTTCAATGCCATCAATCGGCTAACAAGCTCGTTTTATAACACAACCTAATGCTCATTCACTAGCCTAGCTCACGACTCCCATTTTTAATTTATGTTCGAGCAAGTTTTATTGCACATCATTCAATACATAAATAGGCCTACAAGAATTATTTATTAACTCTTCTTCATCCATTCAGTTAATTTTCATTCACTTATTTACATCGTCATTAACTAAACCATTCAGATTTGTTTCATTCATCCACTTAACATACTTATTCATTCACTTATTCATTCACTGCCTCATTCATTCATCCATAAATACAGCTTTTCTTCAACCAAGTTCAGCATTTAATTCCTTTTATTCATCCATGTTAATCCATTCATTCATTAGAGGCCTACAATGCTTATACAATCTCATTCATCCATTGATTAACGGGGTCCCCTGCAACTATGACCTCATTCATCCATTCTCAGTCCATTTATTCATTCATACAGTCTCCTCATTCACACACACACACTCTACTTATTCATCCACTGTTCCACTTAGTACTCAATTATTTCTTTCCAGTTTTCAGATTCACACAGCTAAGACAAATTAACTAAAAGCAACTAAGGTTTTCAGTCATCCTCCAGCAGTTATGAATTCAAAAGAAGATCAGTCAGTCAAGCGAATCCATTCCATTTTCATTCAAATCATCGTCATGAAGAAAACACTCGTCGTAAGATTGTCAAAGCCAAATTCTTGCATCATGGCTGTCTTGAAGACATAAAACTTCATAACAAAGAGATTGGCAGGAAAGAATACACACATTACAGTTGCTCTTAAAAGTAAGTACACCCCTCGGCAATCTGCCACCGAGTTCAATGTTAAATACACTTCATGGCAATGGCCAGAACATCTCTGATAATGCACACATCATTTATAAAATACTTGCATCATAACATTGAAGTTTCCCCATTGAAACTGACAAGGTGACTAAATTTGTAACAGGGGATAATAAACGAGATGCATCCAATGAGGGCTTAATCTTGCAAAATTTTCAACACACTGGGCCTAAGAAGTACAAACTTCAGCAAGATTTGAACCCCTACAATTATTATTCAAAAGACCCTCATAAAAATTTAATGCCCATGCAGATTTAGCAGGGAACCTCAATGGCATGATACAATCATTGTATCAATGATGCATGCAGTACAGTACCAGTGTAATAGCAATTACTGTCTAGACATATTTAACATGGAATTCCGAGGCAGGTCACTCAGGGGTGCACTTACTTTCAAGAGCAACTGTACGTATCAAATTTAGGAAAGTGGTTCTGAAATTTCAGGGGCGCATTTGATTTAGGACATGAGTAGGACCAGATGAAGATTTCTCAAATGAAACACCAAGAACGGGAATAAAGCGTCCGGTCCAAAAGCTAGAACGAAGAATAAACTGTTAAAAGCAATCTGATTAGTTCCTAGTGGCTATGCTTTGATTTCCCGTTCTTGGCATTTCATTATTCTGGTAGTTGCCCAAGCTCCAATTGGATCCTAGTGCCACTAAATTAAATGCAACCCTTCTGTTTAGGTCAATGCCATCAACGAAAAAGATGCCAAAGAACATCAAAAAGAAAGCAATCATGTACACAAGAAATCCGGTCGAACTTGAATTTGGAGGTTTGCTTTGAGGCACAGCACCACATTACGCTACACTTCTTGACTATACAGCCACAAGCACAGTCTGCTGAAGCAGCAGCGGAGATTAGAACTCCGGTAACCTGCCAATCACTATTACTGTGATGGACTGTACTCATCCAACTCACTTGACGGGAACCAGTCCCACTTACAAATTCTTAAATTGCATTAAACATGATTGCTTCTTTTTGAGCCCTATGGCATCAACTTTTCTTCTTTTTCAAAAAGCAGCATCCGCTAGTGGATTTAAACAGCGCTACTTCTTTTTTCCGAATAGAATTTGTTCTTAAAATCAGCTTTTTCCAGCCATGATGCAAGATTCGCTCAGCCAAGCCAGACAGAAGCCTAGCAAAGGGCAATAAGCATGAAATTACAAATCATTATAATCAAAGGCTTTACTAAAGCATGTACACACTGTGCTAGGCTTCCCGGCTTTGTGAATCAAAAAGCCAACACTAGTTCATGGAACAAATTTTATTGTTCCTTTGTTAATTTTCTCATTTTACACACACTTTCTGTGTGACTTCATTTTGTTGTTTTTCTTTTTCTTTTTTATTTAACACTTTTTATTATCATTATCAACACTTAAGCAGTAATAGAATGAAAATGTTCTATAGACCTAAACTTACCTTATTCGTTTAACGGCTTTATCGCCGGAACCTTTTTTCTTAGCAGGTAAAATTTCTTCGTCTAATAAACCTGATATATCAACGACATAAATATAACATTTGAAACAAGTGACAAAATAACATGTACAAATACAAAAGGTTGTAAAATTGTATAAAAATGTAGAGTATCACAGCTTCAAATTTGTGTAAATCTGTCAATATCACAGAATTCAATACGCAAAAATCCCCAATTTACTTGACTTGCAAATAACTAAGTCCAATCAAATTGAAATGTAAGAGGTTTCAATTTGAATAGACCTAGGACAAAAGGCTAGATGCAATCACGGAAGCAAGAAAGAAAATATCCATCTTTCTAATTTTGCATCCAAGTCACGGAATTTAAAGACATGCACGCAAAATCAGACAAATGAACAGGCAGCTTTAGGAACATTCTTAGATTACTAAAAGAAAAGACAACCTACGTTAGGAAGAAGGGAATACTAAGGAAGACAACCGGTTGCTGTCTCGACGTGGTCAAGGTCCATATTGACTTATTGTGCAGGCCTTTTAGTCACATCAAAATTGATGAATGCAATCTCGAGTCGTCTTGAAAATGTAACTCTTTGCTTACTGGATTGAACAGCAATTCATCGACATTGCGATTCAATAACGGTTTTGGAACTTTAGGAATGCATGCAAACTTGGAATATCCCGACACACATAGCTTTTTTCGTGTCAACGGCATTCTTTTTGTAATGTCATCGCTACGATAAAAGTTATTGGTAGTTGCGTTATGCTAATAATCATAGCGATTGATATAGCGCCTCTTCCAGTAAACTACTCAGAAGCGTTTAACATCGCACAATTGAAGGCTTTGTCAACAAAACTGTTGTGTCATAGAATCAGTTCAATATTCTACAGATCTGGGAGCAGCAATTTGAAACTCAACACCCAAGATTAAATGGATAGTTTTTCTGGCTTTCAGAAATTAGGGTTAGCTGACTGTGCTCGATTGAATTGCACATGTAAATGCACACTGAGAAATAAGACTAAAGCCAAATTAATCCTACCAATTCATACTCTCATTCGGGCAACCAAATTCTTCTAATTATCTAATATTTAATAATATTATGATATACTGGTATATTAGGGGTTTGTTGCATACCTTTAGTTTCACTCGTGTTATCACAATTAAAGACTCCAGAGGTTTTGCTATTTGTAAAGTCTGCCGCTTGCGTAGCATCTACCATATTTTCAATGGTAATCGACGTCAGTGTTATGACATCACAATCAACTATCAACAATCTCTATATGCACACGTCGAAGTGTGGGTTGAAAAACCTCGTTAGTGTTGACAGCTCACTGTGTTGTCATTACACTGTAGTGCCAATACTTGGGCCTTAGCTGACCGCCTCACACTCGGAGCTGACGTAACCTGTAGCATACAACCTCTCTATTGTATCAAATCTCCAATAATTCTTCTTCTTCTTACCTAACAGGCATTGCTTTCTAGCCGTTTATTTTTGTCTTGTTTATATTGACCAAAGAAATTACAACAGGGGATTAGCATTGAAATATAGACACAACTATATTTCAATACAGAGGAAACTATATCGAAATATAGAGGAAACTGCACCTAACCAGGACATTTAGTAATACATGTAGATCCAGATGTCACAACACCAATTTCACAAATCTTGTCATCTATATAACTTTCATTCACCGATTTGAATAGCTCAATTATTTGCAGTGATTTTATCCACCTCATATGTCTGGTAATTGGGAGTTAAATTTAATACCAAAGTTAGCTCTTTATTGTGACAACTAGTTATTCTACTGTACTCCTGTTAAATCGTTATTTGAAATCGTTTATGCCCAATGTTATTCGGGCTTTTAACAGTTAATGCACCATGCACTGTATGAGTTGCATCGAGACAAGTTTCGCCATGCGATCAATGCAGTATATCTGTATAAGTCCATAGCATCATACTCATTGTTGAAAAAAAAATCATAAGTAGCCATTAAACTTGACATTCGCCAGCATGCAGCCTATAGATATTGCAGAAAGCTCCTTGAAGTGGGAAAGTATAGCATGCCATTCAAGACTCATCTTAACTTGATTGGCATTTTCAGCTCTCTCCTGCTTCAGTGATTGCAACTAATACCTTTTGTAATGACATATCAATATAGTTCAATTAAACCCCAGTCCCAAAACAACAACGGTTACCAGTTACTGAGAAAATATTAAAATATCAAACAATTCTTCGAAGCACAGCCGGATAGCTTGGTATGAACATATGGTAATAATCCATAGCACGACTAGGTAAAATCCACTCGTAAAAATCCATGTTAAATGTGGTTGAAATAGGATGAATTCTGAATTTTCTTGATGTTATAACATGAATCGACTTGGTTGGCTTGATAAGAATGATAGTAAGGATGATAAGCGCTTGGGTAAGGGTGATATGAACGTGATAATAAGCCTCCATTGACTTGTTCTATTACCTGTAGATCTCATTTTGTTTGGAACAGTCTTAACAGTTTTTGCTTTGGGTTTAACAGGCTCCTTAGGGGCTGAAGGTTTTGTGTCGCTAGTCTTCGAATCGTTAGAGTCCATACTAGCGTCGTCATCTTCTTTAACTACTTCCTTCTCCTTCTGGGGAGATTTTCCGGGTTCTTTCTCCTTTTTCGTACTAGATTCTTTGGGTGATGCCTCCTTTTGTTTCTTTTTCTTCTTCGATCTCTCGCCCTTGTCTGAAAAGAAACGAAATTCTTACTCACACATTAACGGCAGTTTGAATATTTTCAAAACCACAAAATGAAGTAAAATGTAATCATATGCAAACGCCAACCTGAACCCTGAAATATCAACACTACAATATCATGTAAATACAATAAACAACTCTTAAAAACAAAGCCAAGATCTGATTCCTGGTGATAAAACCTATCACCTTGGCTGCCAAGATTCTTGGAAGAATAAGATTTTGTATGTGCCGAATAATTAGAATCTCAAAGAGTTGGTGAAGCCAATGTTAAGGACTATATATTTATTTTGGTCTGTTGACTCACTCAAAGAATATTTTGGTAAATTTGGACCCTCACAGCAGCTGAGCTGCTGAGGGGAGTTTTAAATGTTATGTTCAAGGACAACTGATGCACTCATACATAAAGATTGGTCTCATCTCACTAAAACATCGTATTCAGAGAACTGTTAGGAAGCACTTACTATTGGAAAGTATATATTCTTCAATAAATTGATGGACTAAAGTTTCACAGTATAATGTAGACAAGAGCGAATTAAAACCATCAACTTACCAGAATCTTTGCTGCTAGAGTCAGGAGCCTTCTCTCGGATCTTCTGCATCCATTTCTCAACCACACCTGCAGCCTTCTTTTTCAGCTCTGAAAATAGCATGGACTAATTTAGTACCAAGTAATTTAACATCATTATGCAGCTAGGCACCAACTTGTGACAAAAGAGCCAATAATCATAGAAAAACCCGAAATTTGCTGCATAAATTTCTCATTACACAATAGGAGTCGGAGATGTCGCATTGACCTACCGTACACAGCATTATTTTATGTTACAGCAGGAATTTGATCGTACACAGCATTATTTTATGTTACAGCAGGAATTTGATCGTACACAGCATTATTTTATGTTACAGCAGGAATTTGATGGGCTATAGATTTGAAAGATTTGATAAATCTAGGTGATGGAATCGGCTAAATGTAAATCTAATCAGTATCTTGTATGACTGGAAATTAAATACAGTTGCAGCTGTTTTCTTAAAGCTACGATTTTCTATGATTCTCACCTTGTGAGTCAGCTGACTTGCTGACCTGTTTAATTGACTTGGCACAGTTCGTCTTCTTCAGCAGACCAACAGTGACCGGCATGTTGCTGTAAACCTCCATCAACTCCATCAGGAAAGGACCGTTTTCGGAATTCTTGGCGTCTTGCAGCCAATCGTTGAGAACTTCCCATCCACCGGACTCGATAAACCTAAATAGAACATCCATTCAGCATTTTATGCGTTGTCTCCTAATTTGTGTGTCCACAGGTCATCAATTATGTTCAGCCTCCAATTGCTTGTCATAATTTTCAAGCTGTACTATTTCCGAAAATAGGCCCTATGAAGTTTTCAAAGCATTTCTGATGCGGATGTTGAACAATAGTTCAAAGATTTTCGCTAAATTGTAACTACATTTCAGAGAAAGTTTAAGGCAGTTTTGATGACCGCAGACACATAAACAAGGTTTTCAAGCTGGAGTATTAGAAAGTAGAAACACCATAAAATTTAATCAAAACTATAAAAGAAACAATATGGTACATTCACACACATTTCTGATAATCTTTAAACAATTCACACACAACATAGACAATATACAATAGATCAATCATTCCAAGGAAGAAGATTAAAATCGAGACACCCACTTTTCGAGGAGTTCACTCTTATGAGTAGCTTTGATGATGTTCATGTAGACGCATCTTCCAACGAGTTTGTCCGTTTCTTTCATTAGTCTGAAAAACAAATATTATCGATTAGATATCGAGTAGGATTATTTCATCGGTCATTGGCATAGATGCATGTCATGCGACAATAATTCCGATGATTATGTTGTCTGACAGACAGGCCACAGCAGCCTGCTCCAGTTGTGACTGTGCACTTGAGCTGCTCAATTCCGCGCACACATGTATTTCTGGCAGTCTGCCGCCCAGTTCTGCAGGGCGTGGACCACATGAACAGCTGCCCTAGTAACTTAGAGGCAGATTTGACAACCAATTTGACTTGAATTTACAAGGATTTCCAGTGTTTGGATCATGTTATCCTGATAGTAAGTATGGTCTATGTGTTGACCCTGTCAATATCACATTCCTAACTATGTACTCAAGAGTTCTCTTTTTCACAAGGTTTTCCTTTTCCACTAACATTAACATGGCTCTGTGACTATGAAAAGTAGTTCAAGGTCATTGAAGATCAGGGATTGGCCATGTGACCATTGGCCATGTGACCTTGAAAGCTAGGTCAAAGGTCACCCAAAGAACCTGGCGTAATGAGCTCATTCCATCACACTGGTGATAATGCTAAAACTGGACACACATACAGACAAAGCATACAGCTATACACCTCGGAGGGCACTAAGAACTAGAAAACCTCAATTGTTGATTTCAACCTAAAATCCTAAGTCAGAATTAAGACATATGCATCGATCAGTAGGCATAGTTAAGACTCTGATACAACTCCATGCCAAGTTAGGCAGTAATAAAAGTAAGTTACATTTAAATAGCTTATCAAATATGACACTGAGCACTGAAAGAGTCCTGGTCAGGCAAGGATCCTTGATTCAGGTTCCAGGCGTAGTGCCAATGAGTTTACCATGTGTCCCTGACATCTTTTCTGGTACCTTTCGAGTCTTTAAATGTTTGAGTTTACCAACAGAACTTTAATGACAAGTGCCGGTCTCAACAGAATGACAAATTCAAAGTGTAGAACAGACTGACAAAATTTACAGAGAAAGTTGAGACCCTGATACAACTCCATGACAAGTTAGGCAAATCATGAAATAATGCCAGAAAAGTATGTCAGGTCTGTGTCTGGGTGCTTATTTTCGACTTTTCGGCCAATTTTAGATCGATTTGAACCATTTTTTGTATTGTTTACATTTTTGTTGAGGACTTCCGGTTTTCGTAATTGAGCAGATGCGCAAATTGCTCAGCTGCTGCGCAAAGCACTTTGAAAAAATATCTTCTCCTGATGGGGAGAAAATCTGTTTCTGGCTAAAAAATGTCTCCCGATCCGGAGATTTCTCCCGAAATGGAGAACTTCTCCATTTCTGGGAGTTGGAGTCCTCACTGTTGACTGCCCGTTCCCCCCGAATCAGTTTGGATTATATGTTAATGCAATTTTAGGTCTCTCGACTACTTTACTTGGGGTACAGATCTGTCTTACAACTGAGGCCACATGACTCAAGTAACCTGAGAGGTAATCAGCACCAGATCCTTCCACCAGCATGTCAGTAGCTACTAGCTGGACTGTTTCTACTTCCTTTTCCCAACTCGAGGCCACAAACCGCACTTGTCTGATACAGATCATCAGGGTTTCCACTCCAGTCGGATTGCGAAATTCCCTGAGTTTTCCATGTCTCGAAACAAGTTTTCCATGACCACAAAAAAAGGCACCTATCCCATGGACAGACAGCCCAATTTCCTTAGTGTCGAACCCCGCCTGACAGATTGTGACACTCTACATCAGTAATGTCATAATCAATCATCAGTCAACACAGTTCTTTTCCAGTCAAGGTTCCAATTATTTCTTCAATTCTGGCAATAGAACCCCAATTTCCACACATTATCCAAGTTTTGGAGGAAACATTGTATTTTCCAGGCTTTTCCAGATCTGGATAAGGACAACCCAAAATTACAGGTTTTCCAGGATGAGTGGGAACCCTGTCTAGTCCTGGCCAGTGTCTGTTGACAAAAATATAACCAAAGTTCACTCTTTGGTTGGCACCTAGTGGAAAACGAGATACTCAGAAATTAGATTGTAGACACCATCACAAGTATGTCACCAGATCAACTTGTGTTCAATACACAGAACTGGCGCGGTGCAGACTCCATACGAGTTCTCCTAGTTACGCGATGGCACGCAAAGCCAGAGTGAGTGAGGGACTCTTGGATCTGGTGAGTAGGGCGTAGCTTGGCAAAGGGGTTTCTTTTAGCTGGTTGGCTGCAGCAGGTCACATGACCTGTGTGCCGGCTGTGGCTGGTCACGTGATCCGTGTCGTCGCTTCCATGAGAATCAAGAGACTAGTCAATGCTGCGTGAATCTAGTATTGAAGAGACTGGGCCCCGTGTGTCCCACAAAACAGGCTCTTTGCTTCTAACAGACCTTTGCCACTGGCCCCGTGTCACAAGAGCTCACTCTCTAGCCAGTGAGTTATGAGAAGCTCAATCACTACGTTTGTGTATGTCAACAGTAATCAGGAAGTACAGTTCTTATCACAGAACTGGCCCCATGCCAGGAGATTTCAAGAAATGCAATGATCCTCATGTAATGGTAAACTACTTACTATTAATAGATAGACAGGGGCAATATGCCAATGTGCACTCTTGGCACAGGACAGATATGGTAAGTGCAGCCCTCTAAGCAAAGTTCTGGGGGTTCACAGGGGTTGATTGATGAGATGGACAGATAGCAGGAGTCCTCAACATGTTACACATTTACCACAGGTAAGGGATCTTTTACTTGCCCAGCGCAGACACTGATACAAGGGGGCGTCTATTTAACGTCTAGTGCGAACGACGTCCAGCTTTGATTTTGCTCAAGAAGGACCCCAACCGGGATTCAAACTCATGCACAGGGTATCTGAATATCTGCAGCTTTTTTTAAACCAAATTCCAGGCTTTTCCAGACCCAAGTTTTCCCAAATTCCAGGCCAATTTGGCAAAGAATTGACCGATTAACAACATGATACATACACTTTTTTCTGAAGACGACGTTTATACTTTTATCTGATCATCGGTAAAAATCGACAAAGATTTGGCTGTGGGCTTTTTTTTATTTGCATGCAAACTAAATTTCAGGCTTTTCCAGGTCTTTTTGTTCAAAATAATGGTTTTTTCAGGCTTTTCAAGGCCTAGCAATTGTAAAACCCAATGCCAGGCTTTTCCAGGATTGGAAGCCAAAGACCTTCAGCGGAGCAGACAAGCACCTTAACCACTGTGCCAACCAGCTGTCAGGAAAGAATGCACAGAATGAAACATACCATCTAACACAGATTACCCAATCCGGGAATCGAAATGAGCGTTCCAGAGGTTAGCTAATTGCTAGCCGCCAAAAATACCTAGCTCAGCTGCAATTATAAACCAAGTGAGTTGCTGCCAGGTCTTCTCTGTAGCCTGCCTGCTGCTGACGATCAGTATTGCGCACCCACCGCTTGGTCTGGCAAAAAGCTGTCGAGGTTTAAGTGGGAGGCTGTATGGCAATTCCAGCAGAAATTGGATATTGCTATCAGCACGCCTTGATTCAATTGCTTCAATTAGACAGACTGTCTACGGGACTTAAACTTCAATCATAGCAGTTTGCTGGTGACACTTAAAAGACACATAAAGTCCAGTCCATTGGCCCCCTGCCTCACCATGCTTTGCCTGACATTATTTGGCTTTATCGTTGTGTTATCGCCACTATTCCGAAACCAAAAACTACAATTTTTACAGAGTTTTGCTTAAATAGAGTGCTTGTTTCACGCATTAATGCATGTTAAACCAAATTCCCTGTGTTCTCCCTGAATTTGACGCAAAATATCAGATTACCTGATTTTGCCCAACAGGAATCTTTTTTTCCGTTTTCCCTGTTTGGTGGGATCTTACAATGGTCAAGCCGAAAAGAGGGCGAAAACTTCTGAGCTGGAGTGAGGGTAGGGAGCTGGTGATATAATTAATCATGACACATCAGCTATTGCGACGAACAAATGCAATTTATTTTGCCAATTTTGACGTGGCTGTCTGGCTGACAGGTCTAAACCACAGGCACAATTGATCATAATGTAAGTAACAAGCATGCTCTTTCCCTCTACCAGGGCTGGAAGTTGGCCATTTCCTGATTGCCCAGAACATTAATCAGCGCAAGTAGGAAATAGTGGACACTTTTCCGACTGGGCAAGTGCCAGATATGAAACCCATTATTGGAGCATAGATACTAGCTATAATATCAATTACTGAAGGCTAATCGGCAACAGTTGAATGTGTAATTGCAATTAATTTAATTAAGTCTTGTAGGTTCAAATCATTAGATTCCAAGTTCTAAGAAACCTTCAATGTTCTGCGGCACCTCAGCCCCACAACACAACCAATGACGGAAGACTATACAACATCGTCAACAATTATGGACATTTTTAACCAAACTAGACAGTAGTGTTGTAACGATTCGCCGAAATCGTCGGAAACAGCAGCTACGAGCGACATCGATTTAGGATTCATCATCCTCGATTTTGGATATTCCAGGAGATGTACCCTAATATCGCCCAAGTGCAACTACGAGATTCGTGTGTCAAAGCATCAGGAATCAATTAGCTTTTGTAGTTGCAGCAATTACTGAAGCAATCTATAGCAGCTGGGTGGTGTAATGGTTAAGGTTCCTGCCTGCTCCGCTGAAGGTCTTTGCCTGCATGGGTTCGACTCCCGGTTGGGGAACCCAAAATTTTCAGTGTACCTTTATGAGCAAAATCCCAGCTGGATGTCGTTCGGATGAGACGTTAAATTGGCGGCCCCTTGTATCAGTGTCTGCGCTGGGCAAGTAAAAGATCCCTCACATGGGGTAAATGTGTAACATGCTGAGGACTCCTGCTCTCTCTCTCATCTCATCAATCAACCCTCGTGAGCGCCCAGAACTGGGCTTAGAGGGCTGCACTTACCATATCTATCTATCTGATTGCAATTTGCAAGTGTTGTTGGGGTTTCTTTCACACCTACTGGACTCAACTAGATGAAGTATAGGATAAGGGATCATTCAGCGCATGGAATGCTGTCCCACAGGGACGAAATGTCGCCGCAATAATATATTTGTATTAATTTATACACAAATCACAAGCCAAACACTTAAGAATTAAACTCTAAGTTTTACCATAAGGGGGGTACCCCCGAGGGGAGCCCGGCAGGTTTGGCATAAATTTGTGAAATGACTCATTGCATGTTGTAATGTTCAGCTTGTAAGAAAACATTCAATGAAGTGAATGGCATTGCTTTCCTCCATCACCTGATCACTGATTGGCAGTGATTGCCATCCATCCCTGATTTCCGTCACTGATTTCCGTCACTGATTGCCAATTTGCCATCACATTTGAGGTATTTTTGACATGTTTCAGCCACGAAACTGTTGTTTAGGCCATTCATTGAGCAATTACACCAGGTGGCGTTTTTTGCTAGTGGCGACACCTAACGTTTTCGGTTGGTATCGCGATCAGCTCATTCAGAGGTAATGTATAGCTCTGGCTCATTCCACGCCACCAAAAGGCGACGGCCTGGATAGGCCCACCACAGAGTAGCCGGCAGATCTAACGATCTAGCCGGCGACAATTACCATTGGAGGTCACTGAGGGTGAAGTCCTGAGAAAGTGTCAAGGCAGATTATAATTAGCAGTCACCCTTTCATAACTGAAGCTCTTTTGTCTTAGCTTGCTTTGATCTGTTACTCACACCTTGAGTGGTTTAAAACGATTGCAATCTAGTTGGCCAATTAAATATTCTATGTTGATACATGATATCTAAGTCTAAAGGATCCCAGGCAGACCTTGCAAAAAGACTATATTTTTCACATTTAAAATAATAAATTGTGCAGGAAATGCCACAAGTAAAACAAGTAATATAATGTGGGGTTTACTTCACATTTTATTTTTCATCCTGCAAGAAGTGATATGTCTATTCAATGCCATAAAAAAACAAACAAAACACTAAAAGATTCATATGTCAATCGCTTGGAGCCGATTTTCCCAAATAACCTAATATATACTTTTCGATTAAAAATCGATTATCAAATCCACTGAGTCCTCCGATAATCAATTCTGAAATCTCCAGCCGATTCCCATCACTACTAGACAGGGTCCAGGGGCCGGACATATCTCCGCTGTGGATTTTGTACAATATGAGCCCGACAGAAACTTCAGAAATACCAACACATCATTACTTCTCTTTGAAGGTTGATGTATGAGGCCTAAATCAGCCAGCATTCTGAATTACAGATGAGCAGAGCCATTGCTATAATGCGCCCATAATTTCCACATTTCACTTTGATGCTGCTGTACCTATGTTTAATACTGCAACATTATTATTCGATAAAGATCATATGTCGCTCAAACGGCTGTCATTAGGATACGATGCATGCCTCAGCAAAAGGATGTCATCGAAAACGTAATTTTTCCAATGTATCGATACTTTTTTGCATACCAAAGAAACTGAAAAAATCTAGCTTTATTTTGGTGTTTTTGGGGAAAAAAATCACAGGAATTTTCGTCACACATGTCCCCCATTTTGAATCACGCTGTCTCGTTTGCGAGATTTCAAACGAGAACAGAGCAGTGGAGGCACGGTTTTGATGTGAACAACATGAATTCTGCTGGATTTCTTGCAATACTTTGCAATCAATTCACCAAATGCGATGGAAATTATCTATTCCATACTTGCAGAATTGTATCGATACGTTATCGATTTGGACAACTTTTCCGATGCATCGATTTCAGCCGTATCGATGACAGTCCTACCTCGGCATCATAGCCACGTACAATACACGATACAATACATTGCTACAGACTAGGGTTGGGTTCAATGCATCGATTGATCAATACATCGTCGTCATCTGGAGGATCGATTTCATAGTGTGAGCTTCTGGCATCGTGAAAAACGAAGCAATATCAACATCATAACATTTCAAGTTGTTTTGCAATTTCCACATAGAAATCGCGATTCTTATAAATGGCTAAAAATTTTTAATTTTGAGGCTCTGGAAAGAAATACCGATTAAACTAGCCTGTATTCTCTATTTCTGAAGTGAGCTGAACTGTGTTTTCAACATTTTATTTAGTTTCTTGCCCGAGGCGCAACCAAAAATTTGGCGCCATAGCCACCTGATGGAAAGCACAGCTATCACTCACCAAACAGAGTGCAGAGCAGCAACGCAGCGCCCTCAAGGAGATAGATTGACATGACCTAAGTATTGGGAAAAGTATTGTAGTATCGCGATACTTAATTGCATTGCATGGCGTCTACATAAGTATCGTGGGAGTATTGAATTCCAGGGGTAGTATCGTGATAGGTATTGGATCCCTCAACCCCAGGTAATACCCAACCCTACGACAGACTGCCACAGCTTTCCTCCATACAAAATTGGCAACTTCCACCAGACGGCAGTGCTGTATCTGACATCCCTGCAGACCAGGTAATTTAAATGCTATGAAAGCTCCAATCTCAATGTGACAAACTCAGTTTTTCATGCGAAAAACAAAAAAAAGTGTGACAGTTCCATTACCATGTGACTCAGAGCCAAAAGATCTACATGGAAAAGATTCGCCTAATAAGGACTAACACAAGGTTGTAAGTATATTTCTATGCCTGCTCCACTCGGTGGAAAAAAGGTCACAAATGGACACTTACACAAACCTTAATCGAGACAACGCCGATCGAGCGACGACAATAGCTCTTCAAAGAAAACCGACGAGCTAAAAACCATGAAGCTTCTCTCCAGGCCACGAAGTGCAATGAGTGGATGTACCGCCACCTGACATGTAACGTCACGGTCATGGTGACCACAGGAACTAGAACAAGATCCTTGCCCCAGCAGAGATAATAAATATTGAAACCTGCCGCCAGTAGTGTTCATTCGATTGTAGCCCTGGACCCCTGGGCAGGGTTCCCACAAAATCTCAACTTCAAAATTCCCTACTTTTTCCAGACTTTTAAAAACTTTTTCCAGAACAAAGTTTGCGTATTAATATAATGGTTCGCATGAAGAATGACCACTTTGCTAAACAATTTTTAAAAAAACTTAGCTGTTGGTATTTACACAAAACCCTAAATTCATAGGAGAACATGTTCTGAACGACTTTAGTTATTAATCGATATTACTACTTCAAGTCCACCTCAGTCACCAAACACATGTAGGCCTTCATGTACATCCCAGGATGCGTGTTCATATCAAAAAATATTGATTATATATCCAATAATACTGCCACATTCTTGATAGAGCTCAGCATAAGTTCCATGAACATCACAGTTGCACTGCTAAGTGCAATCAGGTTTAACACCTTGCCAGAATGTTGTTCTCCAATGGCAGTTAGGTAAATTGAGGGTAAAAGTAAGTCTAAGAACTTCCAGAATAGCAATTAGCTCTGTAAGACCTGAGACAAATAAACACATTGTCTCAGGTAAGACTGCCTCTGTAAAGAGATGCACTGCAAAAGACTGGCTCTGTGTGGTTTGCACTGTTGCATCCAGGCGCGCAATTCTGGTGTGCATCGCTGGTCAAGTAGAGCAAATTACGCGAATCTGATTTCTGGACAATCGACAATAGATTAATGAAGAAAAGACTAAATTAATTTCAATTTGTCTTATTCCCAACTTTCCCGACCGGGAAAACGACTTTTGAGAATTCCCGACTTTTTCCCGGTTTCTCAATACCGTGGGAACCCTGCCTGGGACAGGGGTCAAGAATCCTCCCATTGGAAAATCATGAGATTTGAAGGACATGGTCTGGGACAACTGAATCTTCACTCCTTTTCCATGTATTTTATACCAATTTGGTGATATATTCCAAAAGTATACCATTTTTGCTGCTTACTGCACCTTATTTCATCCAAAATAGTCACTTGAAAAAAATTAATGTCTAATTGTCTTCTGAAACTGCAAAAGTGATTTTGATCCTTATACATTGAATAAATGCCCTCTTGTCATTGGTCCAAAGAGAGTGATATCTCGACAAACAACTAATCTCACAGTTTTTTGACATTTCTGTCTTATAAGTATTTTATAACAGTCTGGTCTTTGTGGAAATGCTTTCAAAACTAGTGCCGTTAGTAGTGAAATATGTGGCCTACCGTACACCAAAATCTCATCAAATTTGGACAGAAATTGACTGATTTAGACCAATTCTCCCCATACACTGTCAAATTCTCATGATTTTGCATGGCATGACCCAAGCTACGCATGCGTCCAAGGGCTAATCCGATTGCATATGAATAGCCACTGAAGTACACTTTCACTGCGCACCTTCAAATGTAGGCGAAATGTGGAGCAAAACCAGGCCACAGTAGCCTGATTTAGTAGCGAGTGTTAGCGATCAGGCTACCACATTTCACTAGAGCTGTTATATTTCACGTCCCCGCACATATGTATTTCTGAATCAAGCAAGCACTGTTCTGCCGAGTTCTGCAGGGCGCGGACCTGACAGGCAATTGCCCCATTGCTCTAGATTCCAATTTGACACCCAATGCTTCTTGAATTTCGTCATTCGCTGCCTCACTGCATTCAATTGCCTCTACAGCAGACATAGGCGCACGGCGCGCAATTTTTTGGGGGGGGGGGGCGAGCGACATTTGCCCGAATTTCAAGATCTAGATTTAATACCATTTCAAATGAAATAGCCTGGAAATCATTAATTTTCAATTGTGATTATTTAGTCATCTGCCCAAATTTTTTTGCCTTTTTGCCCGAATCTTACTGTTTCCCAAACTTTTGGGGGGGGAGGGGGTGATCGCCCCCCCTGGCCCCCCCCTCCGATACGCCTATGACAGCAGACTAACACAAGAAAAATATTGCGATATATTGATGTACGGAAATCTTGTGACAGACACCCTGTTAGCTTCAGTCGCACAGCCAATCCATTAGGCACATACCATGGAAATTTTACACTTGGAATTTCACCACCATGTTAAGTCTTCAGGTGCAAATTAATATTTTATAAACAGGCTTCAGAAAGTTCTGAGGTCTCTAACAGCCTAGAGTCCATGTATCCTGCAAGAACCATACACTTGACAGAACCATACAATCGACAAATTACCCAATCAGCAGTACATAGCTAATTTGTTAAAAACAAGCGACGGAAAATTGCCCAATGTCCACGAAATTCAAAACTAAAATTCAGCAACCCAACGGGGCTGACTGGATGCCTCCCCCTTGCAAAGAATGACTTGCACCTACTCCAGGCATATTACTGATTGTACTTACTCGAGGCATATTATTGACTGTCCGTAAGTACAAACAGGGAGGAACTGAATTACTAAGATGAGGTTGTGTGGTCATTCTACCTCAGACTCGTTTCCATCCACATATCAGTGGACTAGCAGGTAGTACGTGACGTCACAAAACAATTGTGAATGAGCGGATGTTGATTGCAGTGTTGTCTCGACCTATCAAATTTGAAAGATCGGTACTAGCTACCTGAGGTCATGAAATGCCTTGGAGCCCAGATTGTTCTGCCCTGAAAATATAGCATTCCCAACCTCAACCATTCATGAGTTCTGTTGAGTACAAAGTTTTCCAGTGTTCGGGCATTGAGACCTTGAATGGTTGGGCAAGGTCAAAATTGTCCGAGAGGTTGACAAGTCAAATAATCTATCAATATATCTTACACTCAATGCTTCAGTGCTTGACCCTTGTGACCTTGAAAAGTAGGTCAAGGTCATCCAGTGTTAAAAACAATACTTGTCTAAGAGGTCAATGTGTTTCATGATTTCTACCAGTATGACATTCCTAGCTTCAGGCATTCACAAAATATCCCATACATAAGATTTATTTGTGTTGGGTGTATAACTTGAACTTGATGATAGATAGATAGACATGGTTAAGTGCAGCCCTCTAAGCCCAGTTTTGATGAAGAGTAGTCAAGGTCACCCAATGTATCAAACTTATCTTAGATCAATGCGTCAGATTATCTGTCAATATGACATTCCTAACTTTGACATTAAAAAGTTTGTTATCCCGTACACAAATTTCTTAGTTTAAGGCCTGTGACCTTCAAATGCATGCCAAGGTCATTGATGATTGCCCCCCGTGGAAAATGAGGAATGTCCACATCCATACAACATTGCTTATTCCGGGTACTCATAAGCTATCCTATATATACACAAGCTGTCCCAGCGCTTGGATGGATGGATGATTGGGGCTTTACGTCCTGGATTTTTGCACTTGGTAGGCTAATTAGGACAGGAAGAGGACACGGCAATGAGGTGAAGGATGATTGAAACAGCCGTCCAACATAGGCCCAGATGACCTGACAAGAGCTGGATTCGAACCCCGGACCCAGCGAATGGGAGCCCAGCACGCCACCGCTAGACCAACCCTCCCCCCATCCCAGTGCTTGGACTTAGTGACCTTGAAAAGTGGGTCAAAAGTCATTCCGAGTTAAAACTCATATCAAAGGTCCAAGTGTATAACCCATGGATGATGGATGTCTGAAGTTAGGAGAACCAAATTTGCAGAAACAAGAATTGCCACAGTGGCAGAGATAATTCAGATCTTTTGACATTTGCTAGGCTCATTTTAGTTTTCCAGAGTGCTTCTATGCAGGGGTGTCGATTAAGCAATTTTTTGAGGTCGCCCGCAGGACTAGTAGCCCTACAAATTTACTAGTCCTGAACAAAATTTGGTAGTCCTGATTCAGCGCGTATTCACACTGAATCGCAATGACCGTGAAACGGAAACTTTAAGAAACAAACACGATTGGTGTGTATTTTGTTCTCCTTGAAAGCTGTAAAGGTATGCACACAGGAGAGCCATTTCTCAAATTTGGTTCAACTGGCCCCATTCTCCCCTATTAGTACACTTAAGTTCATGCATTCATGCGAACAGAACCGACTCCAGTATGATAGTCTGAATCCTGCTCACAGTGAGATGATGAGCTTTTGAGAAACTGTCGAAATGCGTTTCTTAAGTTTGTCATGTTTTCTTGTATGTAAGGAGTCTCAGACAAAGGTATCCAAATTCAACTGAAACATACAACCACAGCCAGCTTATCTTTAGAAAATAATGAATTGTTAATTATTCTGTTTGAGGGAAAGGGGGAGGGGTGCACTGACTTCATTTAAACACTGATAAAGTCTGATGGGCAGATATATATCAGATTTTAATCAACCGGTCAATTGATTGATTGATGAATTTGTTGATTGATTTTTTAGTCTGCATATTTGCCAAGCAAAAAGACGGATTTTACTATGAAATCAGTTTTGACAAATCAAATGGCCTTCTCTTGATCATGACTAATAAAACAGCCTCTATGTTTTCCATGCTAAATGTAGGGAAGATGAGACTTCACCATCTATTATGAGTCACAAAGTGATTTTTTCACAGTGAACTGGTCCTCTCTTTTTGCATAACTAATGGATAGGCTGTAATGATTAGCATGAATAGATGAATGACATTGAAACTCACATAGAAATAAATATATATAGGCCTAATGAATACACTGGTCTTTTTTTTTTTTTCAAGGACAACTTTTCTAGCTGCTTTGTTCAAGTGTTGTGTAAGATTCCCAAAATCTGCTCTGTACAGCTGATATAGAGTGTTTGGTATCAAATTCACTTAATTTTGGAAGAAATGAATAATGGCAATATCTGTTGAACCAAATAATCAATAATAAGTCACTTATGACCCCATAAGGCTAGCTGCAGGATCCCAATTAGTAAACAATTGAGCGCAATCCACAAGTCACGGTTGAGTGCACACTTGGCTCAGAGCCTTATCTTTTGATCTCTTTGATCTTTACTCGCCCGTCGGACGAGTAGGGGGATTAAAATTACTCGCCCTTACCATAATTTGCTCGCCTCGGGCGATCGGGCGACCGGGCGACCGTTAATCGACACCCCTGCTATGTAGGCCTACTGTGGGTCTATTCAGGCATATACACGTATACAGTATTGGTAATGTTTATATTTCAATTTTCAAGAAAAAAAACAGGCAATGAACACAAAATTTACATAAATTAATCATAGGATTCCTCACAGGCCCGAGCCCAATACAATCTGATCTTACTTTTCACTAGTAAACTCAGGTCAGGCCTCAAAAGCCTGGTCCTGTTTCTGGTATATATACTCATGACAAGTAAAGACACAAGTCATTAGGCTTGGGCCTGTGGTTTCCTTGAGAAACCAAAGTTGCGTTTACTCAGTGCCAATTAATGACATACATGAATTCCTTATGTGATTCAGAAAAGTAATTAGCTTCCATATGCAGCTGTGCTCTTCCTTGCCATTAGCCACACTGGCATTTGCTAGGCCCTAAAGCATTCTTATTTCGGCTAATGAAAATTGCATTTTTGCTGAATGTTACCCACATATTTTGGAAAGAAATATATATGTATTTCACTCAAAATTTGCCGCTGTGGCGATGGCATTTTGGTTGAAGGAAAAGTACAGCATGGCACAGAATATACATGAGCTAAACTGGCACTGAGTTAACAGCAGTCTCAACGCGCATGCGATTATATAGGTCTCTTTTCAAGTTTTCTATGTAATGTTGCATCTTCCCATAACCTAATTAGATCGTGTTCAAATCATTAGTCCAGAACTAATTAGATTAAGCTAAAATGCTATGTAGCAAGTTCAAAAAGAGACCTATAGAATCACATGCTTACTAAAACTGCTGTAACTAGTTTTAATATTTTTCTTGTGTCAACTTACTCGGTAAGGTCCTGAACGTCATCATCACTCTTGATTCCTCCTTTTTCACACAACATCGGAGACAAGTTTTCCAATAGGTGTTCGGGATTCATGCCATCGTGCTCCTGGAGTGTCAAAGAAGAATTGAGTTAGTAATGAACACGAAACAATCATTTTGGGTATTCTTTAATGCAAATCACATTTTTACTTGCCAGAGACTCTACAATTTTTTAATAGCAGACATCGAAAAAAGAAAGGGCCCAATTATAACATTTTTAATTCAAATTTTTGGATGAAATTTATTATTGGAAGCACAATGAAACGGGACCTGCTCTCCAAATTAGCTGAAAACAATTATTAACAAGTAATATCAAGCACAAATGACGTTTTAGAAAAAAAATCATCATAAATTCACAAATTATAGGGAATATAACGGAATCAAGTCAACTTACCGAACTTGCATTTAAAGCATCACGGATGACCTCTTCTCTGTGCTGGTTTTCACCCTCTGCCATCGTGACGATCATAACTGCAAAATTAAGAAAACGGTAAGAATCAAACCACAAGACAAATGGACAAACATTCATTTTTGAATAAATTATAGAGGGAACTTTACTCCTCAAAACTTTCACACCATACAGATTTTAATAAAAAGCTCTTGAGGCTTACTTATTAGCAACTTCAATAATTGAGAATATATTTTTTACATAGAACTGAAAATAGCTGCCATTTAATTACCATAGCATTACTCATTATTGCTTATCGTCTCAACTTCTATAAATTATTCAATAAATTCTCATACAAAATCAACTTATTTTAATAGTACGTTGATCAGCATAAACTGTAACACATTGTGGAGGACAAATCCAGGATGGCGAACAGTGCTTTGTGGGTACATCAACTTAATTAAAATACAGTATGTTATTTTCGCTTCAATTTTATTAATGTGGATCATGTCATTGGCCAGCCAGCTAACCCATTCTTTCAGATGATGACAAGCTGCTACAACAACAGCCTTTGTCGAATTACAATGAGCCTTCAGTTGCTTATAAATGCTCTCATTGTAACACAAAGTCTTTGTCAGAATACATGTCATTAGAAGCCATTAATAGGCCTAAGACTTGGCAATTACTTTAATTAAGGAAGCTTGGCTCTCTCCGGTGCAGACATCAATTGACATTTTTTGTAGTACAAGTGACTCTCTAAAAAAATTCAATAAAATTTGGCGCAAGATCACTCTTGTACGTTGCACACTGGCATTGCTCCAGCATTGAAAGAAAGGAGAAAAATAAGAATGCCACAATTCGGCATAGGTTTTCTTTTGTGCCATGATCCTTGAGACTGTACAATGACAATCAACTTGTTTAAGATAAATATTCTTCAACTCTTATTTTCATATTAATTATTATATTATTAATTATTATGTCATCTATTTTATGTAGGCGTTAAGCTTTCAATTACCCAGTTTGCAGATCATAAAGTATTACTTGACATCTCTATAATCGCTGATGGAGCCTTTTTTGTCAGCTCAGTACAATAAACATGAACTTTATTGACAAGAAAGGCCTTTTTTTAATTGAAGGAATTCCTCTTTTTTTTTCTTTTGTTGCTCTTTCATGTCAAGTCACCCTTTAAGACTTTTTGCCCTAATTGGCTCTTATCTGCATGTACATCTAATTGTTATCTATAGCATACTTTTTCACAAAGTTTCATGTATTTTACATGTTTATTTTATCAAGAAATAAAATTACGAATCATTAGGAGGCAGATTTTCAAGATCACAACTGATCAACCTTTATGAGATCTTTCCAAATCAAGCCAACTCTCTCATTGATATCCCATACAATTACAAAGACAACCACAAACGAAAGACTCCAACTTGAGTTAAATTAAGTTTGCAATGTCCTTAGCTATGTTACTTTCCCACTTCGAATGTCACTCCCCTATTTCAATGCACACAATAATTTCCTTTTAATTTTTAAATTTCAAGACTGAACCCAGTGACTAAGTGAGTTTGTGTTTTACGTCCATCAGCAAGAGAGAGACTGAAAATTAGGCGCATCCATCTATTTTTAATATAGGCCTTATTCCCGAAAAACTGAATGGAGTCAGGCTAAGTCACAACTGATCAGCAAAAATTTTTCACCGAAAGAGAAAGCAGAATTACAAATTATTAATTGAAAAAGTGTGGCTAATCAGGCAGAAATAGGCCTAATACAAGCTGATACAATGTGACTAGTAGTAGCAAACTCATTGAAAGTGAAACCGACCAACAGAAATTGTTTTTATAAATATAGATTCCTTCAGGCCTATTTGTAAGAACTTTCTGATAAATAATGTGTCAAGTAAACCAAAAGAAAAATACCTACAATACTACAACTTTGCAACTGGCCAAATCCTATCTATTGATCACTAAATGGCCCTTTCAAGGTTCTACGTTTTTTTTATTTTCTTTGAACACATAGGGTACATTCGATTCGATCTACTCTAACTACTCCGGAAGTTACGTATCTACTCCAGGAAGTGACGTTTCTACTCCAGGAGTAAACTACTCCAAAGTGTGTCCAAATCGAATGAAAAGGAGTACTTAGGAACGTCACTATTTGGGGGTTCCCTTCCTGTGAGGATTCCCCTGCCAATGGCAATTCAAGACGCCATGTGGCATTTTCAATTGATTGCCGTAATTGAGTCAATTGAATTACAGCAATGCACATCAAAAAAATGCAATCAGCGACCAAATCAAAGCTTCTGAAGTGCCATTTATTTATGTAAACAATCATACGTCATGGGATATCCCAATTTCTTGGAGTACTTCCGATCTACTCCAATCTACTCCAAACTACTCCCGGAAGTGCAAAACGAATGATCTGGAGTGAAGTACTCCACTCCAAGAGCACTTTGGAGCAGCGAAACGAATGTACCCATTGATCTGAGGGCAACCTAGGCAAAGTCACGGACTTCTGGAACAAGGCAAACTGTAACCATGCCAAGTCTCAAATGTCAGTTTCCTTAAAAGTTCTTTATTGAATTCTAACACCAGTTATCATGACCAATTTTTGCACAAGGCATAATTTATGGTCATAGACACCAAAACACGCAGTGAGCTAAACTGAGTGTTGAGCTGTTGCAACACAAGCTGCCAATCAGTTCCTCATTTGTGTCGACAGGTGTTCATCAGCCAACAGTTGGCCTCACTAGGGGTCGCCACAAATGAATGATCTATTTATAGAAACTATGCATACATTATGCAAATGAGGGCGTCGTCAAGACAAAAATCCTCAATTTTTACCCTTTAAAACAATTTTCTCATTCACATCATAGCATTTTTATAAATTAATACACCACTTAGCACAAGAAGCAACACAATTTTGTAGAAAAAATATTCACAAACACGAAGAAAAGGCGAATACACAAATCAGTCGATGTTTGCTTGTCATGCCGCCATCTTGAATTTGTCCTTCCACAATCTACGACATTCTGAAAACTTACTATTTAAGCAGTCCAGTGATATTTACAATAAGTTTTCTATGTTACACAAGTGAAACAATGCAATTGAAGACGATTTAAGTTTTCTAGGAATATATTGTGTAAGGAACTGGGCTTGATTTGTCCAATTTCTCTGACGATGTCTAGACGTCCTTGTCAGCCATGCGGCTGGTGAGGCATCATTGTAAAATCTCTCAATTTCAGCCTCAAAATCTGCAAAAGAAACGACAAAACGGTCTTAGAAATATTCCCAACAATGTAGTGCAACTTTGTGTGCGATTTTGAGCAAATCTAGTTCCATAAATCCAAAGAAATCTCAAGACATTTTCGGCAACACGTCCGCATACCTCAGCAACAAGCCTGACAATGACGTCACGACGAGTGCGTCCTGCGATCTGGGAAAATGGGAACTCGGAGCATTTTTGCGCATGAATGAGCTTCATTGAAAGTCAAAGAAAAGCTAATATCGATGCTGCTGCATCAAATAAAATACTTGCAATATGATAATTTAACCAAGATGTAACAATTTCCAGCATCTATATTGTTTAAAGACTTGGAAAAAATTAAAAACCGTAATTTTCTTGACCCAATTCCCAATCTCCTGAAGTGCAAATTTATGTCTCTTGGCTTTTGGTCAAATTTCTGGGGGACGGTCAAAACGGCCAAAATCAAGACGGCCAATTAGCCAGGACGGCCACTTTCAATGACGGCCACCAGGGGGGACGGCCACTTGCTAGGACGGCCATCACCCAAAACGGCCAAAACAATGATTTCAGTCATTTAGTTTGGTTTTTTGCATAATAATATTTACAGGACTACTCTAGTCACTAGTTTAGATACTTTCCATTATTGCTTTATTTTACACTGATACATAATAAAGTTTGCCAAAACGTCATATTAAGTGCATAAGTTATGATAGAGCCGTCAGGTGACCTTTAATTAAAAGGTGCCATGAACTTAGTGATCTTTTTGCGTCGGCTGAACGCTGAATGATGTCGATCTAAATAATTAATTTAACTTTGACTCAAAAAAGCAACAATGTAGCTATGTGTTCAGTGAATGATCGAATAATAAACCAACTAACAAATACAGTAATGATTTTAAAAGTCAAATGAGCCTATATGTGTGTTTTCTTTTGCTTTTTTAAAAGAATTACATTCCTTTCTTTTTTTTGTTCATTATGACATTCAACTTAATTACCAGAAATTGAACATTATGTGGATGAGTGGCCATTCTAATATAAATGCAATGAAATTATTCTGCTGCTTTTATATATTATTCGTTTGTTGAAATAATAATTTGGTGATATACAATATTGATAGGCCTAGTGTTTCTTCGATTTATCAAAATAGAATGATATATTAATTACTTTGTTGCTCTGAAGTCAGGAGATAGCTAGTTTTTTTCTTGCAGGGGGGCCTGTTACCTGCATCTTGACCAGTTGACAAGTGTCTTAAACCCAATGACCTTTTAATTAAGATTTCAGCTGGTCAGTTCATATCAAATAACTAGAATTTGTGTCGCAAGCGGAACACATGCGAGTTCACCATGCTTATGTTGTTTTGCTTTGATGTGTTGATTCTTGGGAAAATGGTGTCGAATTTGGGGCCTAGATTTCCATACATGATCGGAGAAATATAACAGACGATAAACTTAGCAGTGGTATGACCAGGGGGGCAGTGCCCGTTCCCCCCGAACTTCAGATACTGATGGTTGCAAAAAGTGGAAAAATGGAATAAACAACTTAATGAAGTAAAGAAGAAAGTACAAGCGGCTTACAACACAATTATGGCTATAGCAAGAAGCCCAGACCTTAAAGGTATTAAGATGAGAATGGTGTGGCAGGTGGTAAAGGCCTGCATAATACCAATTGCCACATATGCATGGGAAGCAGTAACCACTACGAAGAAGGAACGCGAAAACCTAAAAAGGACCATTGACAGCGTCATAAAAAGAGTAATCTGCACACCCTGATTCTTTTCGAGTTTCGGAGCGGCTACGCGATCGTGTGGAAACATTAGACTTTTTGGGGTCGGTGCTCATATTGAGAACTAGTGATGATGAGGTGAGAAATGATGAAAGATATACGTTATGTGGGGAAGGTGATGGGGGTAAGTGGGGGTAAATGGGGGTAAGTGAGGTAATTTAGGTAAAGGAAGTGAGTAGGTAAGAAGAGAGAAGTTAAGAGTGAAAAAGGTGGTGGGGGTAAATGGGGTAATTGGGGGTAAGTGGGGTTAAGTGGGGTAATTGAGGTAATTTAGGTAAAGGAAGTGAGTAGGTAAGAAGAGAGAAGTTTAGAGTGAAAAAGGTGGTGGGGGTAAATGGGGGTAAGTGGGGGTAATTGAGGTAGTTTAAGTAGAGGAAGTGAGTAGAGAAGAAAAAAGGAGTTTTGGGTGGAAAAAGTGGTGGGGGTAAATGGGGGTAAGTGGGGCTAAGTGAGGGTAAGTGGAGTGATTTAAGTGTTGGAGGTGTAGAGGAAGAAAGAGTTGGATTTGGGTGGAAAAAGTGGTGGGGGTAAGTGGGGGTAAGTGAGGGTAAAATGAGGGTAAATGAGTTGTGATGTAGATGGTGAAAATGCTATACACTGTTTACAAAATAGAGTTTGGTTCTAGATAGTGAAAACCATATACAATGTTTACATTTGGGTCCTAGATGGTGAAAATGGCATACAATGTTTACAAATGAAGATGTGATGCTGAATGGTGAAAATGAGATACAATGTTTACAAAGAGCTAGATTATGAAAATGGGATACACTGTTTATATTGACAGCCAATGGGCTGACAGTATGAGAAGGAAGTGAAAAATTGAAGTATATAGTAATTCTAGGAAGAAAGGGAAGAACTGGGGAAGAGAGGAAGGATAGAGGGATGTTATGAGGGGATAGATGAGGTCGTGAGAGGAATAGGTTGATGAGTAAAGGGGAATTAGAAATTGAGAGATCTGATTGGTTGTTGGAATGTAGGCCTATACTACACTAAGTGTAGCGGTGAAACAACGTTGTGAAACGGACGTTTTATAGAAGTTATTATGGATTGTTTTGAAAAATAAAAAACACCAGCTTGTAGAGAATTAAATTGCGAAGACAATGAGCCTACTTAGAGATTTCTACGATGATTACAAGTGGTTTAAAAGTTGAAGAGAAGTTGAGAGTGAAAAATCTGAAATTTTGATAAAAGAAGGAAGTGATTTGCGGTAAAAAGACGCTATCGTACGAGCGAAAATAAGGGGTTTTAATGAATAGTCGGACAGGAAATGATGGTTTTGTTTCTTCAGGGAGGTTCTAAACTGCGTTGTGTGAAAATTTGGTGAAAATCTGATGATTCTAAGTGGCTGAAATGAGCCTATAAAGATTCACACCTGCAACAACACTGTGCATATTTTTTAATTTTTTTTCAACGAATTCTCGGCAATGAATAAAGATATCTCCATAAAAAAACGAATTCATATGGTTCAAGGATTTGGGATGGATGCGGACCACTATTGATATAAGCGGCTTGCACAGTGTAAAATAGTACGTAAGAAAAAAAAGATTGCGCGTCTTCTGATTGTCTTTACAGGCAGCCAATGAACTGGAAACAGTATTTAGACTACTGAATAAATAATTTCAGATTGCCTGGACTTGAATAAGACCACAATTTAGCCATTATCTTGAGGTTTGGTGAGGGACTATTTTTTTTAAATCTGGGGAGGGTGTGAGCTGGTTACTCTAGGATTCTTGGCAAAACAGGGAGGTTTCAGTTTCGGAGGCGCATAGCAAAAAATCTAGATGGCTAACAATGTATACCCTGCATGCCTACATGTTTGTAAGAGATGATACTTTCATGGAAAAATAGGCCTATATTTTTCAGTAAATTAGGAGAGGAGCAAATGACTGATGTGTTACATTAAAAATGTACAGTAAATAAATAGTGGTCCGCTCCCTATTAGCAGGGACCCGAAAAGTGGCAAAAGGGCCAGCGGAGCATGGTGGACCCTGCAAATGGCAATATTTTTGACTCTTTAAAATTTTGAATTGTTGTCAATAATTTTGAGCACTTTCAAGCAAGTTTTAGGCAGCAATTTAGTCATTTTGGGCATTTTCCATAAAAATATGTGGAATGTGGGTATTTTTTCACCTGGAAACTCTCAATTTCTCGTTAAGACGATCATTAATTAACTAATTAATTAGGGGAAGAATGTTGTTATGGTTAGGACAGATCTCCATGTTTGTACTCTACATAAATCAGTTGCATTTTTCTGGTTATCTTCAATTGCCTTGATTTGGTGGCCAATCAACCTTCCTGCCTCGGAAAGCTAAAATGAAGCAAAATGCACCTCCGGAGACGGCTCCTCCGAGGGTATCCAACGAAGCTTGGAAATGGCCGTCAGTGGTTTAATGGTGAAAATTGTTGCTGTACTTCAATCAGAAATCTGGTGCAGTTTTCAAAAATATGAAAATTTAACAACTTTTGGGGGAAAAGTTTCTTTATTAGCAGGGACCCGAAAAGTGGCAAAAGGGCCAGTGGAGCATGATGGACTCTCCAAATGGCAATATTTTTGACTCTTTAAAATTTTGAATTGTTGTCAATAATTTTGAGCACTTTCAAGCAAGTTTTAGGCAGCAATTTAGTCATTTTGGGCATTTTCCATAAAAATATGTGGAATGTGGGTATTTTTTCACCTGGAAACTCTCAATTTCTCGTTAAGACGATCATTAATTAACTAATTAATTAGGGGAAGAATGTTGTTATGGTTAGGACAGATCCCCATGTTTGTACTCTACATAGATCAGTTGCATTTTTCTGGTTATCTTCAATTGCCTTGATTTGGTGGCCAATCAACCTTCCTGCCTCGGAAAGCTAAAATGAAGCAAAATGCACCTCCGGAGACGGCTCCTCCGAGGGTATCCAACGAAGCTTGGAAATGGCCGTCAGTGGTTTAATGGTGAAAATTGTTGCTGTACTTCAATCAGAAATCTGGTGCAGTTTTCAAAAATATGAAAATTTAACAACTTTTGGGGGAAAAGTTTCTTTATTAGGATGCGGACCACTATTGATATAAGCGGCTTGCACAGTGTAAAATAGTACGTAAGAAAAAAAAAGATTGCGCGTCTTCTGATTGTCTTTACAGGCAGCCAATGAACTGGAAACAGTATTTAGACTACTGAATAAATAATTTCAGATTGCCTGGACTTGAATAAGACCACAATTTAGCCATTATCTTGAGGTTTGGTGAGGGACTATTTTTTTTAAATCTGGGGAGGGTGTGAGCTGGTTACTCTAGGATTCTTGGCAAAACAGGGAGGTTTCAGTTTCGGAGGCGCATAGCAAAAAATCTAGATGGCTAACAATGTATACCCTGCATGCCTACATGTTTGTAAGAGATGATACTTTCATGGAAAAATAGGCCTATATTTTTCAGTAAATTAGGAGAGGAGCAAATGACTGATGTGTTACATTAAAAATGTACAGTAAATAAATAGTGGTCCGCTCCCGATTCTAAAGAGCCTAAAATTATAATTTTAGCCCCATTAGAAGTGTCCAAAAAACGATCGCAACTGTTTCGGCCAATCAGAGGGCAGTAAAACAATAACAACAGTATTTCTATTTCCTGTTTTGCCGTGATTTTGTTGAAACTAAAAACTTAAATTGTAATTAAACAAGACACCAAAGACACAAATGTGAGCAAGGCGCCTCAAGTTAGCCAATTCTTCATTAATTTCATGAAAAAGAAACTTTAAAAAGTGCTCCCTTGTCTCTCACAAACGATCCAAAATTTCTGACTACCCTTATTTAACCCAGTTTGCTCACAAATGCGAGTGAACTCGCAAACTAGTATATTTAGTGATATCTCCGGTGCTATTCATCCCACATTGATCAGGTTTCTTTTGGATATGTGTAAAATTAAGCAATAATGGAAAGTATCTAAACTAGAATTCTCTTGGATCATCACAATAGTTGAAACAATACTCTTTTAATAATTTAATAATTGTCAATTGTGCTATTTTCGACACGCAAGTAGGGAATATCTGTCTTTTCTTTCTTTCTAAAAATGTAAAGTTTAAATTTTTTTTTAGCTCAGCCCCTAATAATTTGGTAATGATATTATTTATTTTATATCAATAGTTGCTTTTAACAAAGAAAGAAAATGTATTCATTGTTCCAAAAAGGTGTGAAGTTTAATTGAATGACACTGTTGTTTTAACTGTGCAATCCATTGCATAATTACAGAAAACGTGTCAAGTTAATTGTTCTAGTAAACATGTATGTTTAGCAATTAAGAAACTGGAAAATAAAACTTTTACAAAAAACTAATTTGTTTGAATTTATTTTTATATAAACCAGATCTATATAAAGAGATATTTTAAATTGGCTCTAATGCACGTATTTTTGTCATGACATAAATTACGCAACATTATAGGCAAATTTATAGTTCTTCTTGATTGGCAGTCCATTGGAAAAAAATCGTTTTCTTCTTTTAAATTTGCAAACTGGCTTTAAAACGTCATGGATATGAATGAAGAGTTACCTGTCGGTTTCTTAAACTTTTTATTAATGAATAAGAAATGGACTACAAAAAGAACAAACACATGCATAACTCATTGATTATAAAACATGCACCCTTTAAATATTTGTGGCCTATTCCAGTTTTCTTTTAAATGCGTACTGATAATATTCACAGCAGCATTAATTTATTACCAGACCAAGGTGGTTTTTTTTTTTTTACTTTTATGCAGCAAGTTTATTATAAATAAATGCTCTTGACTTGCACCCTATAGGCTCGATCTTTGAGAAATAAATTAACAAGATACATTATAGGGCCCTATTATAAGTTTCCAAATTGGCCTAATGATTTGGTCAACTGACACTTGAATTATATAGATCTAAAGAACTTTAGATCTATAGAACTTTAATTAATTTTCTTAATCAAATATGCTCTTGAGTCATAGACTTGACTTGTTCAAATTCATGGCAAAAAGCAACAATTAATACTGTCAGTCTACCGTTTGCAAACTTAAGTCAGGTAATAAACTCTATAGGCCTAGGCCTATATATGACTGCATATATATATTTTTTGGCCGTTTTGGGGGTTGGCCGTCCTAAATTTGGCCGTTTTGGGCAGTGGCCGTCCTAAATTTGGCCGTTCTGGTTAGTGGCCGTCATAGAATTGGCCGTTTTGGGTGTTGGCCGTTATGACTGTACTCCAAATTTCTTCGGTCTCCGGAAATTTTGAGAATTTATTAAATTTTTCAAATACTTATTTCATAACTTTTGTTCTTTTGAGACAAAATTAACACAAGAAATACCAAGTTTGAAAAATTTATGTGGGCTATATTTTCGATACACACAAATGTCAAAATGGCGACCTTGTGCAACAAACTTCTTCTGTCAGCCAGAATAATCAGGCCATTGTCATTAACACAGCTTTCATTGAGACATTTGATGTACCCAACATGCATAGTACCAAACAAAGTAGGTATCTTACATCACAGGGTGACTCGAAATTTTCCCTGTGTGAATATTTCTTGCATTTGATGGTGACATTCAGACAAGTTTTGAATTTGCATGCAGTCACATGATGCCATCATCATGCATGCAGCATCATGGCCTCGCTGGCAAGTGCCCCCCCCCCCCCCACTTGAAAATGTATGTGTAACCAGAGTCGTAGCTTGGGGACAGCAGCCCATCCCCCCCCCCTAGAATTTTGCCAAAAAAAGGTACACTACATGTAAACATTTTTAATTTCTCAGAGTTTCCCGTCGCGCGTGCCTCAGGACCAGTTTCTGCCGGATTCGGACCACTATCCTGGTCACTCAGTTAAAAGAAAAAAAACATACAGTGTACTATGCCCCCCCCCCCAAGTTGGAAAATTGCATATTCCCTACAACTACGAAGGCTATACAGTTAATTGCAATTAGTGCTTTTCCTCGGACCAAAATACAATTAGCCACAAAGGCCAATTTTGAGTGAAATGCATACATGTGTGGCTAATTTGTATGCAAAATAAGAAAGTTTCATTAGCCACATGGAGGATGCATTAGCCAATGCTAATGTGGCTAATGGCTAGGAAAAGCACTGTTGCAATTATTGCATGGTTAAGGTAGGCTAAATAAATAATTCTCTGATGTTACTTGATTTTTAGATTCACAGTGCTTCTGCGATCACTCCAACTCTAACAAAATCATCCCAATTTCACACAACAAGCATTTTGAAGGATGAGGAGGAAGAGGAAGAAGAAGGAGAGAAGAAGAAGAGAAAACAAAGATTCCACTTATACGAACCAACTGATGTAGACACAAGCATCAGATATATGAAGAGTAAAGGTCAGCATTGATTGATTGGTGAAAAAAAAAAATGCTATTGAAGCCTATTTTCCTGTAATATATATCCCAGATAAATAATTTCTTGGGAATGTAAAGTATGACTTTCGGATTTGATGTGTGAAAAGTGCATCGCATTTCTTTCCTATATATGTTTAATTGCAATTAAAGGGTAAACCTAATTGGACTGGCTGAAGTGTGTAGTTTGAATTGCAATTAGCACTTTGAAATAAATTCAATACAATACGACTCTTATAATTATCTCATATAACTTCAATACAAGTTAAAGCTATTTAATCCTATTTTCCTGAAATATATATCCCAGATAAATAATTTCTTGGGAATGTAAATTATGACTTTCAGATTTGATGTGTGAAAAGTGCATCGCATTTCTTTCCTATATATGTTTAATTGCAATTAAAGGGTAAACCTAATTGGACTGGCTGAAGTGTGTAGTTTGAATTGCAATTAGCACTTTGAAATAAATTCAATACAATACGACTCTTATAATTATCTCATATAACTTCAATACAAGTTCTCAGGCTTTTCCCTTGTTAAGCAAACAATCAAGCAATACAGTGAATTTGGCTGGCTGAAGTGTGCGGTTTGAATTGCAATTAGCACCTTGAAATAACTTCAATTCAAGTTCATGGACTTTTCTCCTGTTAAACAAACAACCAAGTAATACAGTAAATTGACAATTACAATTGTTGTTTGAAAAATTTGGAAATTAAGAAAAAGTAAAGATAGTTTAAAAGAATATTTTCCTTTGATGTTGCATTATGTTTTCAGCTTATGAACTGACATACAAAGGTGAACTGGTTTGGGTGCCGTACAGAAGGAACCACAAAGGACGGTTTCCTCCTGAGAAGACAAGAAAGACGTGTGTTGTGAGTGAATAGTAGAGCTCTTATTGTTGAGTTATTTAAGAATTATAGAGTGTAGTTTTGACAGATTTTTATTTCACTGCTCTAAAAAATTGAAATAATGCTGTTAAAATTACTGATTATTTATGCTATTTGCTGAAATGCGTATCAGACTTACTTCTTGGTCTGTCTAGTCTGCGTGATATTTTTTATTTTGCTCACTGCTCTTTACTAAATTATAAGGTAACACATATGCAATGCAAAGTACTTTCGATGGCATATTTAATTGTAAGATTAAGACGAGACAGAATTGATCATTAGCTTCTGGGATCTTCTGGATTCTGGGGTCGGTTGATAGGAAGAAAAAAAGCCTTATGATCTCATTTTTCATAATGTAAATTTAATTAAAACTGTGCGTGATCTCAATTTTTTTTTCATAGGCAAAAAATCTGTTGGGTCGGTCGATCCGAGAAGCTAAAAATTAAATTTTTCATCTTCATTGGATACAATGAAAAAGCACCTATTTAGATGGTCATCAATTTTGTTGCAGAGAGGTGGAGTAATATCAACAGGCAACCCCTGTCCAATTTGCCGAGATGAATATTTAGTTTTCCACCCTAAGGTGTGTATTAAATCAAAGATCTTGTGCAGTGCGCATATCACTTAAATTGATTTCAATCTAATGTTGCACATCTATAGTTTTGGAAAAACGCTATCACAAATTTTAATTATTTCAGCATGTTGATTTACTGAAGCAGTTCATTTCTTCCATATCTGGAGACATCATTTCATACAAAAAAACAGGTATTTGTTGATTTGTTTTCTTGATTTATGTTATTGTAATTTTTGTAATTTTGATATGGATATAATGTGAAATGGCTAATGAATACTAAAGTTTATTTCCTAATTGTTCATTTGCAAAATTGTCTTTCCACAGGATTATGCCAAAAGCAACACAAAGCTCTAACAATTGCAGTTCTCCAAGCTTGGGATCTTGGTAAATATTCGATAATTTGTTAGGAATGAAAGGGCTAACAGGGGAAAATATTAATTGGTTTTCATGAAATAACAAAACGATGTACATGTTTGCATTTTTAACAAGCAGATTCCAGATCTTTATGTTCAATTTATGCCTTCATAACAACAATGTTTCCGAGCTGTTTTCAAATTAAGTTTGATTTTACGAAACTTGTGGAATGAATAGCATTAGTCTTAGACGTTACCTGTGCCTCTGGCTGAGATTATAACTGTGCTTCGTTCCTTTCCTCATTCTGCCATACAAAGCTATGAGAGTGTCAGGCTGATATGATCCAGTTATCTCATTTCAGACCATTCGGGTTTTAAAATTATAATTGCAAATTCTGCAAATGTGTAGCTTTCACATGTTCCAAAATGAATATGGTTATTTTATGGTTTCCACTGTGGGTTTGATTTGTTTGTTTTCTTCGAAGTATTTCATATATATATTTTTATGTATTTTTCTTTTTCAGGATATCTGGAGAGACCTCTTCCGTTTAGAGAATATGACTACAGTGATTATTATCCTCCAACGGCAGAACAATCTTTGTAATTCTTATGAATTTTGCATGTAGTGTTAATTTGCAATAAATCAATTTAACCAAACATTTAACTTTAGCAATTTGTTCTTCAGTGGTTTGGTGTGTCAGCTTAATATCAAAATGTTCCTTCTGCAAAACCTGTGAATTTCATCAAAGAATTCTAGTGATATTTATATCACTCTTTTCTCTAAACTTCTATTAATATCTGCGGTAATTTCAGTAAGTCGACTGGCTGCTGTTTTGTTTATTTGTCCAGTATTTCTTTTTGAATCGAAAAATGTTCCTCCTGCATATAATGTGCACCTTATTTGAGAATTTCACGAAGACGTGTATATTCCCAATTGAGCTGCAATTTCAGCACAGGTCTACAACCAGAGCTGCTATTTTGTTGTTTCTGTTTTTTGAATTGAAAATGTTCCTCCTGCATAACATGTGAATTTCATCAAAGAGTGCCAGTGTGACTATCTCTAGCAATTTCAGCAAATCAGCTGGCTGCTGTTTTGTTTATTTGTACAATATTTCTTTTTAATTGATGAATGTTCCTTCTGCATATGATGTACATCTCATCTAAAAATTTCACAAATATATTCCCATTGAGCTACAATTTCTGCTCATATAGCCAGAGCTACTGTTTTATCCTTTCTATTTTTCCAGTTGAAAATGTTCCTCCTGTGTAACATGTGAATGTCATCTAAGAATCTGAGATATTTTCGTATCAAGCAACTATTTCAGCTCCTGTAGCCAGAGCTGCTATTATATTTTATCCTTTCTATTTCTCCAATTGAAAATGTTCCTCCTACGTAACATGTGAATCTCATCTGAGAATACCACTGAGATTTATTCCCAATGAGCAACAATTTCAGGTCATTTGACCAGAGCTGCTATTTTATCTATTTTTTTCCAATTGAAAATCATCTGTGAATACCAATTAGATAATAAATTGCTAGTGAGCAAAAATTTCAGCTCACAGCCAGAGCTTCTATTTTTCCAAGTAACTCCTGCGTTACATGTGAATCTCATCTGAGATGATTTCTAGTGAGCCACAATTTCAGCTGACATAGCCAGAGCTGCTATTTTGTCCTTTGTACTTTTTCAATTGAAAGTGGTTCTCTTGCGTAACATGGAGTCCATGTAAGAATGCCAGTGAGCCATTAATTAACAATAATTTCTGCTCATATAGCCAAAGCAGCTATTTTGTCCTTTATAAATTTTCAAATGAAAATGTTCTTCATGCGTAACATGGGAATCTCAACATAATCAAGACTGCTTTGTAGCATTTTCGCAAGCGGCTACAATTTCAGCTTTTACAGCCAGGGATGCTATTTTGTCCTAAAGTTCTATTTTTCTAATTGAAAATGTTCATCCTGCGTAACATGTGAATCTCATCTTAGAATTTCACTGAGAAATTTTCCAAATGAGTTACAATTTCATCTAATATCCAGAGCTTCTATTTTGTCCTTTCTACTTTTCCAATTGATAATGTTCCTCCTGCGTAACATATGAATCTCATCTTAGAATGCCCCTGAGATATTTTCCCAATGGGCAACAATTTCAGCTCATATAGCCAGAGCTACTATTTTGTCCTTTCTATTTTTTCCAATCAAAAATGATCCTCCTGCGTAACTTGTAAATTTTCTCTGAGAAAGCCGTAAGTTATTTTCCTAAAAAGCAGCTATGCCAGCTCATAAAGCCAGGGCTGCTATTATGTCCTTTGTATTTTCCAGTTGAAAATGTTCCTTCGTAACATGTGAATCTCATCTAAGAATGTCACTTAGATATTTTTCTAATAAGCAACAATTTCAGCTCCTATAACCAGAGCTGCTGTTTTTCCTTTCTCTATTTTTCCAATTGAAAATGTTCCTCCTGCGTAACATATGAATCTCATCTTAGAATTCCCCGGAGATATTTTCCCAATGAACAACAATTTCAGGTGATACAGCCCGAGCTGCTATTTTGTCCTTTATATTTTTCCTATTAAAAATGTTCCTGCTGCGTAACATATGAATGCCACTCAGATGTTTTCCCAATGAGCAACAATTTCAGCTCATATGGCCAGAGCTGCTATTTGTCCTTTGAAAATGTTCCTCCTGCATAACATGTGAATCTTATCTAAGAATGCCACAATCAATTTAAGCAACAATTTCAGCTCCGTATAGCCAGAGCTACTATTTTGTCCTTTCTATTTTTCCAATTGAAAATGTTCCTCCTGCGTATATGTGAATGGCATCTAAGAATGCCACTAAGATATTTATCAAATGAGCATCAATTTCAGAACATGTGAATCTTATCTAAGAATGCCACTAAGATACTTTCCCAATGACCAACAATTTCAGCTCGAATAGCCAGAGCTGCTATTTTGTTATTTTTATTTTTCCAATTAAAAATGTTCTCCTATGTAACATGTGAATCTCATCTGAGAACGCCACTAAGATATTTTTCAAATGAGCATCAATTTCAGCTCGAATAGCCAGAGCTGCTATTTTGTCTTCTCTATTTTTCCAAGTGAAAATGTTCCTCCTGCATAACATGTGAATGTCATCTGAGAATGCCACTTAGATATTTTTCTAAGAAGCAACCTTTTCAGCTCCTATAATCAAAGCTGCTATTTTGTCCTTTCTAGTTTTCCAATTGAAAATGTTCCTGCTGCGTGACATGTGAATCTCATCTGAGAATGCCACTTGGATATTTTTCTAATGAGCATCAATTTCAGCTCATATAACCAGAGCTGCTGTTTTGTTCTTTCTATTTTTTCAGTTGAAAATGTTCCTCCTGCGTAACATGTGAATCTCATCTAAGAAAGCCACAGATATTTTCCAAATAAGTAACAATTTCAGCTCTTATAACCAAAGCTGCTATTTTGTCCTTTAGATAGATAGATATTGTTAGTGCAGCCTTCTATATATGCCAAGTTCTGGGCACTCACGAGGGTTGATTGATAAGATGCCAAGGTGTATGCCTCCTAGATCAACTCAAAAGTCTATGTACATATCATTTTCTTATGTTATTATTGTAAACAATCATATTAGTCAAATAAACTATTTCTGTTTGTCTGTTTGTCTGTTTGTCTGTCTGATGGGAGAACTGGAGTAGTTAAATAAATCTTTGATAAGTAAGTGAATCCCCCCCCCCCAATTGAAATTGCTTTGGTATTATGTTTCACTTATCAAAAACTTTGACCCATAACGAACTCTCAGTGCAGCAATTCAATTTGTCAGCCATTTGTGTCCCACGTACCTCAAATAGTGGCCTTTATGACCCAACAAAGGTCTACGGGTCATTCCATGCCAAATCACCCAGAACCTCACCATCTCAGATTTTGTCGAAAAAAATCACACATATTCTAAAATCTATATCACTGGGGGATCCCGAATTTCAGGTGCCTATCACCCTTAGTTTAAAAGTTATGACCGATAACGTGTGAGGGGGTATTTCCTGACAAATTGCAAGTCTGATATATGACAGTTTTGAGATTGGCATTTCTCTAAAACCGTGTCATGTTGGAATTTAACAGACAAGCATGTTAACTCTTTTCAAGTTATGTGGAATAGGTGTATACGAAGGTTGTTAAATCTGCCCAATTGTACTCATACTAGGTTTTTGCCAATTTTAATGGATTCACTTAGTGCACTGGTCCAGACTAGATTTGTCAAATTAGTACAGACAATGATGAAGTCAGAAAATGTGAAGGTAAAATTTTTATGTGATTTTAGTATCAAAAAAGCAAACAGTTTAATAGGTGCCAATCTGCGATTGATTGAAAAGAAACTAGTCTGTGATATTTCCAAAATGTTGTCTCTTAGTTCTTTAGCCATCAAGAAAATGTTTTTAAACTGTCGTGAAAGATGTGATATTTTATGTACTAAACAGATTTGAGAACTCAGACATAGCACAGTACCAGGTTTTAGCCAAAATGAAGTTTTTACAATACTCGTGCACTTGTGCACAATGTGATTCTTTTAATTTATATTGTATACACGTTTTTATTTGAAGTCTGTGATATTCCTTTTATTTTATAAATTAACCATGTATACCATTTTTGTACCCACTGTATGATTATGTGTATGAAATAAATGATTTATATATACCGTAGAACGGGGTGACTTTGAACAGTTTTCACCTCAATTCCCTTATCTTTAAAAATATATAAGATCTATGTGGAATTTCATGGGATGAAATGTTGGCCACTGGCATGCAGTTAACTTGTGCATCGGCATTTTGAGATGGACATCACGTATATGCCTGTTTCAGTGGATAAATGGGCGTTCAAACTCACCCCGAGATCCGGGGTGGCTTTGAACAGAGTGAGTTTCAATGAAAGAAAATCTTACATTTTCAGAAAACAAATGTTAATCTGTATTTATGAATTTTGCAGGGCTTAATTGCCTTTCCCTAAAATTTTGTCAATGGTTTTTTTATGTTTTATGACCTTTTTTTATTCTTGATCTATTCCGTGCCTTTTGAGCTAAATGATTGCCTCATATAGTGAAATATGCTTGAAACATTGAATTATATGCATTGTATTATGAAATATGATATATCTGTGAATGTAGTTTTTGGGGAAATGTGATGGTCTCTGCTCTCACCATCACAATGTGATGTTCAAAGTCACCCCGAAGTTCGTTAAAATTCAACATCATCCACTTATATTCTTTGTTGTCGGTCTTTCTGAATAGCCTCCAACAAGTTTCTGGTGGATTTTGGAAGTATTTGAGTGACATTATAATAAGGCAAGTATTTGTAAGGCCAGGGTCATTCAGTACTGTTGTGGGCACAGAAGTTAACAGGCTACGATGTCTTGCAAAAAGAAGTATGCAAAGTTTATTCATCAAAATCATGAAAAAAAAAATCCAGTCTCAATGACTTCATGTAGAAAGAAACTAGGCTTTAGTAGAATATAATCAGAAGTCAAATACTTCCAGTATCTCATTTAGTTTTGCATTCATATAGGATCAATCTTCTTCAGAAAAGTGTTCAAAGTCACCCCGGCCATTCAAAGTCACCCCGTTCTACGGTACATATATGAATTTGAAACTTTATCTACCATTTAATGTCCTCCGAGACATTCCATAACTCTTCCCACCAGCTAAAGGAGGCATGTGCTAGAAGCCTATATTTGAACACACTCTGACTTGGAAATGTTGTCTGACGTGTGTGAAAGCATGCATCTAATTACTCCCACAAATTAATTTAAGAGAGATAAAAATAAAAGAGTGACCAGCTAATGTGGTGTCCTACTCAGTTTTCTCTGGGATAGTGTAATATAAATGTTCTTTTTTCTTTTAAGTAAATAATTGTTTAAAACTAAATGCAGTGTTATGAGAAGTGCTTGTTATAGATGGCGCTACATGTGGCATGGCTGAGATGTCAAGCTTTCTGCAACAACTGAAGCTTTCATGTTTTCACAGCTTAATGTTATGATTCGTTTGGATAACTTACAGCATTGAGCTATCATACCTTGACAACTCATAGGATTGAGCTATCGTAGCTTGAAAATTATTATTACAGATTTCGTATTAGTGTGCCATGTTCTTTTCAACTGCCACAGTGCTCTTGTGATGTCAGTATCAGCATAATGATTTCACAGTTGGTATATTCGCAGTTTCAGCTGTGTCACTTGGATTCCACACTGATCACAACATTACAAATTCACACATAAGCTGTTAGATTGTTGCTCAACATTGATTATTCAGTTTGATGTTTTGAATAAATCCAAAAGTTACAATATCCAGCTATATATAATGCATGGATTTTGTGTATAACTGGTATCAGTTTTTTGAACTTTTACAACAAAACAAATTCATTCACTCTCACATTCATTTGTTCGTCTGAGAGGTTATCATGTGCTGCTCCGTCTTTGCAAAAATAATATACTCAGGATCCATTCAGAATTTAAGACCTAAGGGGGGGGGGAGTTTTGCTTGGGGGCTTCCTTATCACTGATTTCCAATACTGTTTATTTCATGATCGAATTCTTAGCCTCCTTGTCTGACCTTTTCGGGGAGCAACTACCCCCCCCCCCCCCATTTCTCGTCCTCTGGTATGCCCATGCAACAGCGCCACGTTCACTTCCGAAAAGTCTCCCAAATCTCAATTCTGAACCTAAAAGGCTGAAAAGCCACAAGGTGCTGCCCTCAATGAGAAATTTTACAACAGGACACCATGAATGTCCATGATGGATCAAGCAAGTGGCTCAAACATATCAATTTCACCTGCTCCAACTGAATCAAACAACCATACCAATGAATGCAGATTAATCAATTGTCATTCACACTTAGACAGCCCATAAGCCTGACTTGTTGGTTGCAGTTGGAATCAACACTCAAGCTTGGAGTGCAAATAGTGATGTCAGTATTGCAATACTGACATCATCTGGGCATATATTCACATGGAACATGGCACACTTATACGAAATCTGTAATAACATTCTCAGACAGCTCAAATTATTGCTTCAGCACAGTTTTCAAATTTTACAGTGTACATGATTTCATCTCATCGGATGAGAATTTGAGAAATGCTTGCACAAGCAGTTTGGTTAAGAATGTTTAGCATCGACCCAATGGCAGAACATCACCCATTTCATTTACTTACAAACAGCGCTGTACTATGTGTCAGGATTGCGGCAATGTTCTTAGCTCGTTATTCAAAATTATTGAAATTTGTATGTCAATTATATGATGGAGTGCACCTCTGCTCTGATTTACACCAGATGTCATTTTTTTAGTGTTGCCTGCAGATGTCCATCTGGTGGTGAAATATTGCTAATTGGAATAATACAACATAGATGAAGTCTACATGTCAATCCTGGGAGGGGGGGGTACTTACTATGTTCAAGTGTACACCTATGCTCGGCTCAGTAGGCCCCCCTCTTCAACTGGAAAATTCCTAGAATTGGGTCTAAAAATCTGACATAATTCTTAGAGTTGGCCCCTAAATTTAAATAGGAACTTTTATCGAATCGTGATGTTATTCTTTGGTGAAATTACGGGTTAATACATGGGAACAATACCATTGCGGCGACAAAAAAAATCTAGAGTCGGGGTATTTTCGCGACGACCGACTGCCTAGCACCGGGTCTGGTCGCCGAACTTCAAGCCTAGCATACGTATCAGACACAATTTTGAGCACCCCTCCCGCCCAGGATGTCAATGGTATCATCTGAATGTAACAGGAAGTCTTAAGTTAGTTTTCATGAACTCTTGGAGAAATCCAAGATGGCTCTGAAAATAGCCGCCACAAACTCTATTATCTACTCTGACTTCGGGCTGGAATCGAACCCGAGTGCCAACACTACTGAACTAGGCTCTCCTTGAGTGTTATAGGCCTATAGCAAAACAGTAGCAAGAGCTTTGGAGTCAAAGAGTCGCAGACATGGAGGTTTTTAGGTGGAGTCGGAGTCTAAGTTTGGTTTGCAGGCGGAATCAGAGTCACAGTCCAAAAATGAAACTGTTGACTCCTAACTCCCAAGAAATAAGTTTAAATAATTTGAGAAAAACATGTTAGGAACGATGTGAACTGTATATAAATTTGAACAAGCAAATACACCAATACTATTTTCTTGTTTATTTTGCCATTATATAATATCTGCGTTAGATCGTGTGAAATAGTGTCGATAAGAGGAGTCCAGAGTCAGAATCAAAATTCAGGAGACCTAAAAGGAGTTGGAGTTGGAAGTCTTTTTCAAGGAAGCCAAAGGAGTCGGGAGTTGGTTCACTTGATACCGAGTCCAAAGCCCTGCTAGACACGACTCCAAAGCCCTGCATGCTACCCGACTCCATAACCCTGCTTGCCACCCGACTATAAATCCCTGCTTGCTCCCCAACTCAAGAGCTCTGCTTGATACCTGACTCCAAAGCCCTGCCTGATACCTACCCAACTCCAAAGCCCTGCCTGCCACCCAACTCCAAAGACCTGCTTGCTACCCGACTCCAAATCCCTGCTTGCTCCCTGACTCAAGAGCTCTGCTTGATACAGACTCCAAAGCCCTGCTAGATACCCGACTCCAAAGCCCTGCTTGCTACCGGCTACCCAACTCAAAAGCCCTGCACGCTTGCTACCCAACTCCAAATCCCTGTTTGCCACCCGACTCAAGAGCTCTGCTAGATACCCAACTCCAAATCCCTGCTTGCTACCCAACTCCGAATCCCCGGCTCACCGGCTCAAGAGCTCCGCTTGATACCAGACTCCAAAGCCCTGCTTGATACCCAACTCCAAAGCCCTGCTTGATATTCGACTCCACAGCCCTGCTTGACACTCGACCCCAAAGCCCTGCTTAATAACTGACTCCAGAGCCTTGCATGCTTGATACCCAACACTGAACTTCAAAAGCCCTGCTCGATACACAACTCCATGCTCGATACACAACTCCAAAGCCCTGTTGGATACCCAACTACAAAGCCCTGCTCGATGCAACTCCAAAGCTCTGCTCGATACAACTCCAGAGGACTGCTCAATACAACTCCAAAGCCCTACTCGATACAACTCCAAAGCCCTGCTTGATACCAAAACCCTGACAGCAACTATAGTGAACTTTTTGCTTGCTGTAGCACCCAATTGACTTGTTTCAGTGTTGCAGTGTAGCATAGGGGACTGTTGGTGTGACAATGTAGCTGTCATTGTAACAAGTGACAAACGTTCTGGCAGGGTATAAGGCCAAGCTATTCATTAAGTGGGCTGCTGTCAATTGCTATAATGGCAGTCGAGGTTGCTGATTCTAGTGACACAATATAGAACTGTTAACATGTCTCGTGTGTATGTATTTTGATTCCGAAAGGTCTCAAAAGTGACTGAGATCAGTAAATCTTTGATTTCCCTTTTTGTGCCTATTTGTTAAACTGTTAAACCAAAGACTTAATATTTTTTATAAGACACATAACTCCAGTATTGTTATCTGTATGAGGGTGCCAAGTGAAGATGTGCCCTTTCTGGGAGCAATTACATTCCTCCCTGTCTGCCACTGGATCACATGCCCAGTCAATTAATTACTTCCACTTTTTATTTTGAGCCAGGAGTGCAGATTTAAGGAAACTGAACAAAACTTGGGTGTATTATTATTAGCAGCACAGCTGCTCTTGCCCCACTAATTTCATGCAATCTCGTTATAACGTTAGCACTCTGCAGGTCACTTTCTTTCACCAATCTCATTCGAATTTACTCTACGTTCTCTGTAGGTTTTTAACTTTCGACCAGTCACTTCTGGTGCCCTTCTGTGATGGAAAAACTAAAATGGACTGGCTTCCATGGGTCAAAGGTCAACCATGCCTTCTTCTTCTTCTTCTCCTTAGTATATCCCTGACCGATGTGCCTGTGTTGGAACCATGCACTGTCTGTGCTGCTTAAAGTGCTTGCATGCTATTACTGATCCTGAGACTGTATAGTGGTGGTCACTCCAAAAAGGGGTACAGCAGGGGCAGCAGGGCACCTCCAGCACTCTCAGGCACTGTTTGGTCAGAGTTACATGTCTTATTGAAAATATATCTTTGCTGTTACAGTCAAGGAAAGAGAATTAATTACTTCCATGCAACTGTAGGTTTTGAATGAATATGTAATATCCCGAACTTGTTTGGGGGGGGGGGTTGTTAAATCAGTTGGTAATGCTTTGGGCTACCAATCACTGGGTGCGGGTTTGATTCCAGCTATATCCTATGATGGACATCAGTTTCAATCATCCTCACCTCATTCCTATGCCCTCTTCATGTCCCAATTAACCTATTAGTGCACAAGGCCAGACATTATTAATCTTTAGCTTCTCGGATCATTTCGAGGCAATTTATCTACATGTAAGGTAAGGTCAGTCAGTAGGATGAAAAGTAAAATGTCAATTGAATAAAAATTGCGGCGGCTGAACTTCTTTTTTTTTCATATGTTAGGGTTGGTTTAATGGGAAGCTAAAATGGATTATGTGTGGCCTAAATGCAGGACATCAAACCTTCACCGAATGTCTATCCATCCAACAGTGTGGACCTATGGCAATAATGGCACTGGACCTTTTGACATTTTGCCACCCACAATGGCCACCTAGCAATTAACAATGTTTAAAACCCTCAAATTTCACCATGGGACCCGTAGGCATGGGACATCCCTAGAGGACAGCAGCTCACTCCATAGAGGCCCATGATGCAGAGCAGCTCTGTAATGGGTAGTGGCCTGCTTATAACATGTCAGGTCGTATTTGGTTAATTGCCCAGGAAATGACCTGGTTGTCAATGCAGTACTCTGTGCAGCTCCAATCCTTACACTGGTTCAAATCTGAGTGGTCAATGGCATACTTTTTATGGCTTTTTATGCGGCTTTGTTTCCATAACATCCACATCTTTTATCACACAGACAGGAGCAATGTTTAATTGTGCAATCATATCATCAACTAATCAGTGATTATTAGCAGTATCTACTGATTAAATTAGGACTGATTAAATACATTATGATGACACCATGCTGAAGGAGCATGAACCAGTCATTGCTGGCTCCTGAATACATTGGACTTTTGTATTCTTCACAATGGGATAAATTTCACTTCTAAAATTTCATCTTCAGGACATTAACCTGCAGACCTTGCCTTTTTACCAAGTGATTTATGTACAAAGTTTACTTTCTTGGGATTATTTTTTAAGCTTCTTCAGTTTTTTAAAATACAAAACCCACCATCATTTGTGCACTTTGAAAAGTGTCCCACTGGTGTAGGTCTGTTCTGGTCACAGGGGCACTTAAAGTGGAAATTGTAATCTGTTTATGGCTCAAGTCTGGGAACATAAACATTGGCTTAGTATCATTTGGTGGATGCACAGGTTTTAACTGTGCTGTTATCTGTGGACTTGCCCTAAGAAAGACAAAAAAAGTAACAGAAAGAAGGAAACACTGGGATATACCAAAAGAAAGTTTGCTTTAATGATTCATTGACAGGGTTACTTCAGTGAAGAAACCAAAGGAGTCTTTGTGTTTGGACTTGATGCTCTTAAGTGAGGAAAGGTGGACTTTTTGCAAGGATTTCAAGCTCTTTAGCAAAGGATTTGTACTTGATTTACAAGATTTTACCACCAAAGATGATGATAAGAGACAGCTTATTCTGAGTTGAACTGAGTTGACAAAAACAGATGAGCCCAAGAGCATAAAAAGAGTTTAAAAAAGATATATACTAAGCTATACTTGGAGGCATTGTTTTGCTTTATTTATTCAGATGTCTCTCACCCATCCTCTTGAGCCCATGGACACCCTGGTTTTTACTGCTAGACCCTGGGTGGTGCTTCAGTGCTCCGGTGAACTTGCTTGAGCCTTGAGGAACATCAGAGATTAAAAAGAAGCATTAGAAAACAAGACCACCAGTTCTAGACATAAGATGTGTGTGATGCAAGGCTGATACAATATGATATATGAGGACTAATTGGATTAATAATTGGATATAGAATGTGGTGATTGCAAGTCAACTTTATTTGGAAGTACTTTTGGAGCACACACTGCACACACATATAATTTTGATTCTTTCCCACAATGAAACATCAAAAGTTACCCTGACTAGAAATTACATTTTTTGCCAAATTTATTTTTTAATTAGAATGAGATAACAACAGCTGAACCGGTTGGATAATACGTCTCTGAACCAAGACGCCACATCAAAATTTATAATCAAACTTGATTGGAATTGGTAATCCTTGGTGAGCGTTTGTCAGACGATATTAGGAATACCAAAATGGAGCCCAACCGATCAGGAAACCGATCCGGAAACCGGTCTGGGGACTGTGCGGTTGCCATTGAGCTGCAACCACCACATCAACCGCGAGACATTCTGAAGTATGCGGACCACAAACACCTACCTCAGGACAAGAGCACAAGTACTGATGACATCACAGCACCAAACGATGATGTCACAGCACAATATGGCGACATCAGCAACTCAGGGCCTGGCGATATCAAAAGTACGGACTCTCCTACAACACGGCTGAGGAACTCCATCAATAAGGAGGACCACATAGCTGAGAACGACGTCAACGTCATTGGCAATCCTGTGTTGCAATCGCTTCGGAACCAACTTTCGTCCAGTTTAAGTGCCCTCCCAGCCCCGGACGATAGATTCTCGCAGTTTGTGAATCGTACTCAGATTAAAGTGCATAGCTGTTGGTCAAACCACAAGCGCAATGTGAAATTAGTTTTCAAAGTGACTCTCTTCATCCTCTACCTCATATACTTGGGCTTTGCCATCCATCATAATGTTTACAGCAGTCTCTTTCTGGTTATCGGAACTGCTCTGTACATTTTATACTTTATTTATGGAAAGTGTATCAAACCGCGGTGTACATGTACCTTGCCTTGTTTCACTGCGCAGTGGTGGCAAACAAAACAAAAGCTTAAGACAGTTATCAAATGGTAAGTAGGTTTTATTCCGGTTTTATTCGAAATATTATTACATGAATTGACTTTGATGTCATGCCCTCAGCTTCTTGTCATAATAAAGGCCAAATGTTTTGACCTGTTAGATCTTATGACATCATACTCTTGAATCTAGACTGTAAATTGTAAGTCCTTATTATATTTGCCAATTATGTCAATTGCCTGGAGTGCAATTGTTGACAAATTAGTATTATGATGAAACCAAAGACTGTATATTTTCAATAAGACATGTAACTCCAGTAAGTCTATCATTACTGCCTCTGTGTTTCAATTTTTGCCTAATCCCCATTTTGGTGTGATCCCTTAGAAAACCTACATATTTAAAATCTAAACCCCGTCTACCTGATAAAATTCATGAGAGTAGACTCAGAAATGTCTGAGGATGTCATGCTTTACCTCCATATTACAGGGTGGTCACAAAAAAACTTTACAGTTGATATGTCATTTTCCAGGCTGCTATGATTGAGTCAGTGCCTGGGTACTTAATGTGTAAACAAGCCAAGTATGTTAGATCTTTGGAAAATTGGTTAATAATTAAAACAGGTCATTACTTTTTTGATAGCAGACAAAATGGAAGCCGGGAATGCTCCTGCATTTTTACTACTCTGGGTTGATCATGACCCTTCAGCAATTTTGAAGTAACTGAGCTTCACAGGACCAAATAAATACAACATAAAATGAAATTGAGAAGACAGAGGCACAGTTCAGCGCAAGCCATGAGGTGTTAGACTAAGTTCAGCCTGCACTATGGCCATTATAAAATTTAAACATAGGCTGCGCAGCAGCAAACCTTCAGCGAATAACACCTTTAGAAGATTACAATAATATCATAAAATTGGTGCATTACGAAATTGCTTATAGGTATGCAATGGCAGTCGAGTGGTGGCCTTCAATTATTTCTATTTGCCCGCTGCCCTGCCATCTTCCCATCTGCTTGCCAGGATTTGTAAAATCAGGGAAAGCCTTATTAGACTAATTTACGCATATTATGGTGTAGTTTCATGCATGTACAAAGTATAGGTTATGAGCTGTCGGTTGAAAACCAAAAAATATAACGCTGTTATAATTTTCTGAAGTTTTTCCAATGATTCATAAAGTGTTATACGCATCAAAAAGCACTGGTACATTCCATAGGAGATTTGTTTAGAAAATTGCATTATGCTATAGTGGGCAAGTTTTGGCTCCGATATAAAAAATTTATATTTTAGATATTTTTTCTCAATATTACAGGAACTATGGAAGAGCCATCTGTCAGACAATGAAAAGGCACAACTAGACCATATAAGCCATATGTGTACCAAACTTCATCAATGTATAATTATGGAATAGTGACCGGATGTTGTGCCAGAAACAAAAAATAAATTTTTATTATTTTTTTAATATTTCAAAAAGTATATAATATTTTCCATCAGACCTTTCAAAAGGCATAAATAGACCATATTGACCATATGTGTACCAAACTTTATCCATGTACATGCAATGGTGACCGAGTCTTTGCCCCAAAACAAAACAAAACATTTTTTATATTTTTTCTCATTTTTTCAAAAAGTATAAAATATCTGTCAATGAGACCAGCAAAAGGCACAACTAGACCATATAGGCCACATGCTGTCTCTGTTCGGGACTGTCAAGTGGCAGCAGAATGCTGACAGTCCCTGGAAAATCGAATTGGGTCAACAATAATTTGATTTGTTTTGGACAGATCACCAGATCAGGTTGAACAACAGCTGTCCATATTACTACGCCAAACTACTTTCACAAAGCATGGTTGCTGGCAAATATCCAGTCCACTGCTTTGAATGAAAATGTTTGGAAATCATGAGTCAAAAAGAAAGTTTTGAAACTTTAGCATACACATTGCCTGTGAAAGGGATGATTTTACTCATCAGAAGTTAAATGGTATTCAATCTACTTACGCCATTTAGTGCATGTTAAATTGTGGTCAAAAAAGGGTCCAAAAAGAATGCATTCTCACTTATTCACATGTCCATACAAAGCCGATGTTTTTGCTTTGTGATATCAAAAAGGCTCAATTGTATTTATTCTATTACTTTATGGAGATTTATGAACTAGGACAACAATATAATTCACAATTTCATAAAAGCTGTGTTACTCTCAGCAAAATGTCTTGTCCATGCCACAAGTGGCCCCTCTATACTGGCAATATATGTGAACTACAATGTATACATCCTCCATGATAGAAAATAGTTCCAACTTATTCTGGTATTTACAAGCTGTTTGCTTAAAATTGAAGCCAACCAAAGTCAGATTAGACACTTGCAGAGTTTTTTGAAATAAACTAGACCATCACTAAATTTAGGAACTGTCCTGGTTTCTTCCACACTGTCCTGGTTTCTTCCACTGATCCAAATTCTGTTGACCGCTCACAGGAGCTCGCGAATTTTGCACCCTAGGTGGCAGTAAATGGAGGTCAACTTGTAGACAGGGCCACATGTGTACCAAATTTCATCCATGCACATGCAATAATGACCGAGCCTTGGCCCGGAAACGAAAATTTTTTTTTTTATATTCGTCAGACCATCAAAAGGCACAACTAGACCATACAGGCTAGATGTGTACCAAATTTTATCCACATACATTCAATAGAGGCCGAGTGCTGGGCCGGAAACGATCTATCCGCCCGCCGCCCGACCACCCGCCCGCCCGGCGGACGGACAGCATTTTTACCCAAGTGATTACAATACCTTCTTCGAACTTCGTTCGCTGAAGGTAAAAACAAAGCCGTCTGAAGGTTGATGATCAGGGTGTTAAAATCACAGGAAAAGTACATCTTAACATCTTAAAAGAGTGCCTGAAGCCCTGGATAGATAAGCACCACAGTCCTACAGATAATTTGATCTTCAAACAAGATGCAACATCAGCCACACTCCCATTGAAATTCCAGAACTGGATCAAGGTTCACTCTGTCAAGTTTCTCATCAGGACAAAATGTCCCCTATTATCACAAGATCTCAATCAATGTGATTATTCTGGGTGGGCAAACTTAGAGGCAGATCCCTGCAAGACACCTCAGACCTTAGTTGCCCAATAAAGGCATCCATTAAGTTTGTATGGGAAAAACGGACACAAAGTAACATTTTTGATACCTCTTCATCATTTAGGCCCACTGCAGAAAAGTCATCAGTCCAAAAGGACCTACGAATGAATAAATTATCTCTAGAAGAGTTGTTTTTTGCTATACAAGTTGTTTTTGCATTGAAAAATAAGTAATTGTAACAATGAGCATTATCCAAAAAATTATTCTTAAGTGTAAAATATTTTTGACCACCCTGTAGTGTATTTTGCTTGGTGACATATAAAACTGCACCTGAGTTTATGCTATTGACTTCAGTTGTAAGAGCCACAAGGAAACTAAATTAAAGTTAAGTGGATCGGATTGCTGTAATAGTTACCGCAGTGATCACTCCAAAAAGGGGTGCAGCAGAAGCAGCTGGCCACCTCCTGCACTCTCACTGTTTAATTGACCAGAGTTACATGTCTTATTGAAAATAAAAAAAACTTTGTTTAAATGCAATTTGTATGATTCTCTTTCAGGTGTGCACTCCTTGCAATTTTAGCAGGCATCATCACCTTCTTAGTCCTAGATGTGGGTGCCGACAGGGGTCGATTAACATCCATGGCGGGTGTACTCATTTTCATATTTATTGGATTTATAACATCTACTGATCCTGCTCGGGTAAGCATCATCTTATGTCTCAATATTATGAAAGTCAAGTAGAGGAAGAGTAATCGCTGTCACAAACTTTGGATTTCATGTTCAATGTTGTCTTTTTAGTTGAAAGAGAGTTTCAAGAAAATGATAGTGCCCCTGAATTGTCCACCCTGCTGTAATGTTGTGCTAATGTGGAGCAGGGTTTTGATTCAATTGAGAATTGGCTAGATTTGCTCTCTACTCCTCTTTTACTGTTAAAGAAGACCAGCACCATCCAGCCAATCCTTAGAACTGCACTTGCAAATAATTGAAATCCTTATTCTCTTTACAAAGATGTTTATTTTCAACAAGACTTGCAACTTCTGGATCATGACCATATCAACAAAATCGGTGAACTTTTATTGTGAATTGTGGTCAAAATTCAATTTTTCCATGACATCTGACAATTTTTTTTTCTATGACTTTTCCATTTACCACTTTTTTCATTACTTTCTATGACTGTTGGAACACTGTTTTTGGCATGCGGAGCATCTGCCACTCCTCCAAAACTCTTACTGTTTGACCAGAGTTGTATATCTTACTGAAAATCATCTTTATTCAAAAATTTAGCAAGGGAAAATGACCCTTCCCCTGTACATTTACAATATCCATCAATCAGACACATGTACATTTATAGCCCTAAATGCCAAACATAAATTCTGTGTTATGATAGATATAGAATTGAATATTCCAATCACTCTTCAGATACATTAAACTTTTACGATGTGTGATTATTACATATTTAAACTGTGACCTCACAAAACTCCTGACCCATACCATATTATGATATGGAGATTGATTACACAATGTGGATGATATCACTACTATCGTAATTGACCACATCATGTAACAGAGGTGTTTGACTTTGCCCAATAGCTCATCCCCCTTTAAAAGTTGATAAATGTTGAATTTTAACTGAGTTGTCTCTCAGTTATTGGAGGGGGGAGTATACTCATTTTTCGAAAGATGTTTTTGGCACAGTGAGAGGACTGGCACAGCTAAATTTTACTTATATGATAGCTTAAAAGAACTAGGAGGGTGCTTTGTGACATTACAGCCTGTCACTTTGATATAGAAGTAATGAGGACCAGTTCACTGTGAAAAATACAGTTTGTGACTCATGATAGGCGATGAAGTGTCATCCTCTCTATTTTCAACATGGGAAACATACATGTAGATGCTGTTTGATTAGTCATGATCAGAGAAGGCCATTTGACTTGTCATAACTGATTTTAGAGTGAAAAATCAGATTCATAATCCTTTCGTTTGACTGTAACCAACAAGCTAAGCGGGATAAATCTCCTTAAATCAAATTAACATTGAAAGTATTGGGTATGATCATGACAAATCATCAGGATGATGACACACGAAGTGCCATTTTCACAGTGCAACAGTCCACTCTTTTTCGATAGCAAAATGACAGACTGTAAAGGCCTGTGTTGCTCCTCATTGCAGTGGTAAGCTGGTTTTGCTCGTTCAATTTCTGAAAGCATGCTATAGCCATTTTAGTTACATTGTCAAATGCAATACATGCCCAAAATCACCTCCTTTGTGCTGTAATACATTTTCATCTCATCAGACTAGAATCCATGTTCCCATAAGTAGGGTATTTGAGGATGTTTAGCATGGACCAAAAAGCAAAACATCACCTTTTTACTTACTATCTAGCAACACTGTAAGCTGATATTTGGACATAATTGCCTTGAAATATTTTGAATATCAATATGGTTATATTTTTTTAGCTTGGAATTGGAGATTTAGAAGATATATTTTTAAGGATGCAATTTTTGAACCACCCTGAAAGGACATGTATATAACTGTGTTTAATTATCAGAATTACGAATTAAATGTAGATTTGAAAACAAAATTGATAATGATGTAAAGACTCTGATAATACAATGGATAAACAATGTAATTTACTTTGATGCAACTTAATTAAATTAGAACACAATGTTTTACAACATTCCTTTTTGTCCCAAATCCAACTCCACCTCTACATTCCAACATAATTAAGCCTTTTATGTTTTGTAAATATTAGGAATTTATAGGATAATTTTCAAAATTTGTGAATATTTGTTTATGACTATATTATGTCAAAGACCTTATTGGATGGTGAGACATCTCACTCCTGCCAAATAGTGAGAGTGTTGGTAGATTGAAAGCAGTAGGGGAGAGCGGGGCACAGTGAGACACTTTTTTTATTTTCAAGTGTTCCAAAATGTTGGCAGTAACGAGTTAAATGAGATTAGGTCCACATTATTGATAATGACGTTGGGTATATTGTCCAGTGGTTTCAAGTTCCTACCTTTTACAGGTTTGGAGAAAATTTGAGTTACGTCCATGCTCGTTAAGTGTCTCACTCTGCCCGTGGGCGGGGCACAGTACAGTGAGACAGCAGGCGGGGCACAGTGAGACAGGGCATCTGCTGCCATAACCGCCGATCGTCAGGACCTACGGAATTGTTCTATCAATTCTTTCTACACAAACTACTGTACTCTTATAAAGCAGCTGGCTAGGAGATTTTTTAGGTCCTTTTTTGAGCATGTTTCAAAACTTCATCGTACAGGACACATGCACGACTTATTTAACCTGCCGCACCTGTTACATACTAATCAAAATTCTTTCTGATGCTTCCCTTTGGATATGACTCACTAAAATCAGTAGTTTATAGCAGGCATTTTGTTTTTAATTGTGAATTGTGAGCTATACATTACATTCAGGTCGTTTTGACTGTATTTTGTGATGTCTCACTGTGCCCCGCCTCAAACTGTCTCACTGTGCCCCACGCAGCTCTCGTTATAGAATTTTTGAATCCTGCGAACCGGTTGCCTGTATTGTGGTTCATCATCTCATTAAATTAAGACAAATAATCAAGGTTTGAATCCCTGGCAATTGATTTGCATTAAACCATTTTTCTTCGGAAATATAACAAAAAGTCGTTTAGCGTAGTTATTTACTTTTACTGGTTAAAAACCAAAATATTGAAATTCCACTCTCGATCTCGATATGCTGTGTAGGCATTCAGGGTATAGGACAGTCTATCAGTTAGTTACTTTTTGTACTATACAAAAGAGGGTTGATCTGTAAACAGTACCAGCTAGACACTACGGGCTTTGTCTCACTGCGCCTGCCATCTCACTGTGCCCCGCTCTCCCCTACAGCAGTGGCAACATGCAATAGGCTTAACGGAATAAAAGTTTTATAGTTTCATCGTATTTGTGCATGCCCTTAATGAGAAGAGGAACTTATATAAAGGTGAATCAGAATATAAAAGACAAAGGTGGGGTTGATAGTCTGCCTCCACGCTTGCAGTTGAACTGCATGCTCAGCTGACTTTACACAGTACCTTCAATTAACAGGCTCAGTGATCATTCTTAATCTGCCTCACTCCCCTGGTGGACACACAGCTGGCAGCCTCACAGGGTACCATCACTGATCAATCATGTCCCTTTTTCAGCCTATTGGCAACCTCCCCATTTACACTTGGGTGGAGTGAAGCAGTGATTCAAGGAGAACCTGCATATTTCCTCCATCCCAGGGTGGGTTTGAACCCACAACTTGCATGTGTGAGTCTAGCATCATACCGAATGGACCACGAGGACTCACTATAGACTTTGATCAAATGGAATAGTTAAGTGTTATTTGGAAAGTTAAATAACACAAATTCTCTGGGATCGGACCAGGTTTTAGAAGCCGAGGGCATCGCCATATTAACAGAGGTCTGGACTTATGGAGAATGGTCCCGCGACCACCAGTGATGACATATAATAGATGAATCTGTGTTTAACCCAAATATGTAGCAATTTGCCTAAACCGGTCAGTGTAACTGGCATTGGCAATACGACTAATTGAAAAATGGTCCCCTTTGCCCATAATCCTATAGTAATCGGTGAGAGGGCTTAATTGAGATATTTCATGAAATAAAATTAGTCTAATCACACTAAATTAAACTCCCTGTAGATAATTAGGAGTGGTATGATTTATGGACTGAGTCATTGCCCTGACATTGCCTTTACCCAGTATTTATTAGGGAATGTGAAAAAGTCAGTACACTGTAAAATTTGAAATTTTCAGTCGGCTCAAATGATTGAGTGAGATGGTTGCACAGTTTATTTAAGCTAACATAGCTTGATGTTGTGAGTTATGATAATCTCTCTGTTGTTATAACTTAAAACAACAAGCTATGATAGCTAAAAGGAATTGTGCAACTATCTCACTCAATCATTTAAGCTAACTCAAAATTCAAATTTTACAATGTACAACAAAGGTTGCTGAACATTTTGCCCGGCATGAACAAACTTTTTTGTCGTAAATGACCATTTACGCCTTGTGTTACTTTACACAGAAAGTTCTGCAGATATGCGACAAAGTTAAAATGATTTGTTAGTCTTTGACCTGTGCATGTATGTTAATCTAGTTCAATTTCACTCTGATGAAGTAAGACCAGTGCTTTGTGAATATTATCACGCATGTAGTTCTTAACCTAAATTAGATTTTTGAGTCTTGATTTTTCTTCGAAACAATGAACTGTGGACTATTTATGAAAGGCTGCTTTTTGTTTATCGAATATGATTAAACATACACGTAACCCGAGAACAATGTGTAAAACAAATATCCAAACGACAGTTTAGTCCTAGGGGTGATATTAGCAGCCAACTGGTTTACAGCACAACCCAAGAAAGAAGTAAGAAAATTGCTGTCTGAAGTCCTCTGTTTACCTGCCAGGTCCTACCTTGAACTTCTTTCTCCTCCCCAACCTAAAAGTTTCCTTACAACCACTTTTACTCCTCACCACAACTTTATTCCATCTCCAGTCCTCTATTGCGGAAGATGGCAATCCAAACATGAAAGTTCTATCTCTTTTGGGTCCATGTCTCATGCATAACTCTGTCTCTGTTCTCATCACACTCATCAAACGTTGCGTGTGCCACATCACTGACATTTACTTTGTTTTGCAATAGTACCTCTACTTAAACAATTCCTACCTTCTTTAAAATACACCTTCATTTGACACCTTTCCCTGCAACTTTTGTTCAATGCGCAGAACTGGGTCATACGCTTTCTGTCAGGCTGTCTTGGTGGCAGTATGGCCCAGGCAAACTGGCATGTGCTGCCACCACGATTATTAAATATGCCTCATAAATTCAAGGTGCATTTGTTTCCCAAGCCCAATCTGACATTTTGAAGCAAAAAGAGACATATATCACCAATATAATTGCATTTTATGCATATTGTTTTATATTACTGCCATTTATGCTTATCAATTTGGACCACCATGGCCTTCTTCACTGTCATACTCAGGCACACACATCCTACCCTAAATGATTGAAATACCTGCCTGCAATGGGTTTTCTAGTGTATTATTAATGGCTGAGCTCTGTAGGTCAGATTTGAGCATATCTCACTTGTCACAAGAAAACTGCTTATTTGTAGCCTTTTCTCCTCACCACAACTTTATATGCCATCTCCAGTCCTCTATTGAGAAACTGGCAATATAATTGCAATTGCCAAAGGGCTCAATATCAAAGAAATCACTTCACACATTAGGATATCAATGTTTAGAATCAAAATAAAGATATAGGAAAAAAGTCATAAAATGCAAACATCACTGTTCAGAGAGAATTTGTGCTCAACAGGTACATGTATATATATTTTTCTTGCAATGGTTAAAGAATGTTTCAGACCAGCGTTGGCCTACTTTTTTTTATCATTTTCTATGATTTTGCACTGACTTTTTTTTGCGGAAATGGTTGGAACCTCGTTTGAATTAAAATAGATGTTTTTGAACGATTTGTCACACACAAATTACGCGTATATTTCACTTGGTCGTTATTTGATATTTTAGTCACGAAATGCATATATGTCAGGCACTTTGCCAACTATTGGAATAAATGGCTGAACTCTGTAGGTCAGATTTGAGCATATTACATTGAACAGCCATTTGCTGCATGTCATTGACTTGTCACAACAAAATTGCTGCTGCAAATTGCTGCCTAGTCATTTGTAGCCTTATGTACAAACATAGTACTCTCTCAAGTAATTTTCTATGTGTTTTTGATAATGACTGCAGTCAACCGATGTAATGATGATTGTATAAACCTTTTGGAAAATTTTGCAATTGATTTAGTTTCGATTTACAGTAATCATTGTGGTGATGCTGTGATTTTCCATGTACTACTCTTATGAAATGCAATATTGGTTCAGAAAGGCTTGTTGTAAAAGTTCTGTGAGCCAGTGGACCAGTGGGTATGATGCTAGACTCGCACATGCTAGGTTGTGGGTTCAAACCCTGCTGGAAATGGAGGAAATGAGCAGATCCTCCTTGAATCACTGCTTCACTCCATCCAGGCTGCAGGCAAGAGGGTACTCGATCAGTGGTGATGGTGTGTGAGGCTGCCAGCTGTATGTCCAACAGGGGAGTGAGACAGTTTGAGAATGATCAGTGAGTCTGTCAACAGCTGTACTGTGTAAAGTCAGCCGAGCATCCAGTTAAAATTTAAAGCCGGAAGCACAATGTCAATTTTTTCCGTCTTAAAACGTTTTCATCTCAACTCAAAATATCTTCTATTCGATAAGGCAGTCAAGGTACACATGGCACCACAGCACACCAGGAAACAAAATGTGAAAAATAACAATCCCGAAACAATTATGATGTCATCAAGTAATGTTGGGTAAAAGTCTTATATGGTTGTAGTGCCCTCTTTTGGTAAGGAGACAACCTCATTAGAGCACCCTTATTCGCATTGAATTACCATAACTGTAGTTCAAACTGCACTATTGATAAATGAGAGTGCTTTTTGTACAACCACTGATTCTAAGGTCGTGGGTTCAAATCGCACTCCAGGAACTCAGTTTATTCCGAAACCATTTCACATCAAGTTGACACTCAAATAGGTGTTTGTCGTAATATCTACTCCCCCGACCTACTTTGCCAATATCCCTTGCAAAATATCCAAAAAGTGCATGCCACATCATCTACTGCACTTCTCCAAAAGTTCAAATTTTGCCATCTTAGAAAATATGTCATACGTTGTAACAACTATTTCTCTGGATGATTTTCCATAGATACTATTCCATTAGAAGCTATTTGGCTAGACAAACAGGTGAATCCAAATAGTTTCCAAATAGTGTCTCATGGTTAGACACTATTCGGACACTTTATGGATTTGCCCGTTTTTCTACTACAGAAGAGGGCGCTCCATGTAAATTGTAGAGCAGCTCAAGAACAGAGCCTCCAAAGTCGAAGCGCCTTCTCTTGGATATTTTGGAACCAAAAATAGGTGCCTGCAGACCCAGAGAACACTGGGCAGGTGACAAAGCTTCCGATTAGGTGGACCAAGCTTCTGATGAAATAGAATCTGACCAAATAGCTTCCAATGAAATATCATCTAATGTTGACCAATTGGCAATGATACAGAGCTTTATATAATAATTTTTTATTTCCAGGTAAAATGGCAGCCAGTGTTATGGGGTCTTGGTCTTCAGGTGACTCTGGGCGTTATAATCCTTCGATGGTCAATGGGATACAAAGCGTTCAAAGTTATGGGCGAACTTGTTCAAGCGTTTTTGGAGTATACTGACGCAGGATCCAAGTTTGTCTTTGGAGAGGAGGGATACTTGATGCATCCTGTAGCTTTTAAGGTAAAATTAATATTTGTTTAGTTAGACCTGACATAATTGATCTTTAACTTCTTGGTTTTTCTCGAGGGATTCTTTACTGGGTCAGTCGGAAGGAAGAAAAAAAGGTGTTGTCTCATATTTTTTTTGTAATGTTAATTTGATAAAAATTGTGGAAAAGATAATTTTTTCTGTAGGTCCTACAGAAAACCTGTTAGGCAGGTCAATTCGCGAAGCTAGAAATCCAATTTGTCTGGCCTTAATTTGCTTCAAAAATGACAATTTGAACCAAAATATTTGGGCATAGTAAAATAGACATATCAAGTGAGCTAAAATGATCAACATGACTTCAAATACCTTATCTAAATTTGACGGCCACCACAAATTTGATTTTATGTATAGTTGTTGCTTCTTACCATAAAAAGAATCTGCATCCCTTGGCCTATTGGCAAAATTGATAGTGATGTTTCCTTATAATTTATCAATCATCGTCCTTTTTCAATACAAAACTTTTCACCTGGGACACATTTCCAGAAGTATGTCAAATATTGTTGTGATTTTAAAAACTAAAAAGTTTTACTCAACTTTGTAAACCTAATTCAATTGCAGGTGTTTGTAGTCCTCTATTACTTGGGCTAATTTCCAGAAGCTGGATGTCAAATATTATTATCATTTCAAAGACTAATAAATTTTACTCTACTTTGTAAACATTATTCAATTGCAGGTGTTTCCAATTGTAATTTTCTTCAGCTCAGTAATTGCAATCCTCTATTACTGGGGCTTGATGCAAATGGTCGTTCGACGGATTGCTTGGCTCATGCAGTTCACTATGGGCACTACCGCCATCGAATCTCTTAACGCTGCTACCAATATCTTCATTGGAATGGTGAGTTGTATCACAGGCCCATACCAAAACACATAATTTTTTCTTTTTTCTATTTCTATTATAGTCAAAGGTACCACACACTGAGCCTGCTATCTTCGTCTGGATAACTTTTTGCGCTCAGCAAATCAGAGATCTATGTTCCTTCGAATTTGACCTTTGTAAGAACATCTCTGATTGGCCAAATTCTCTAGTGACCTACTTTTGTCCAGATGAAGTTATCAAGTTCAGTCAGAGGGTGTTACCTTCGAATTTGACCTTTGTAAGAACATCTCTGATTGGCCAATCCTCTGAGGACCTACTTTCTGTCCAGATGACCTTTGTAAGAACATCTCTGATTGGCCAATCCTCTAATGACCTACTTTTGTCCAGATGACCTTTGTAAGAACATCTCTGATTGGCCAAATTCTCTAGTGACCTACTTTTGTCCAGATGAAGTTATCAAGTTCAGTCAGAGGGTGTTACCTTCGAATTTGAATTTTGTAAGAGCATTTCTGATAGGCAAAATTCTCTAGTGACCTACTTTTGTCCAAATGAAGTTATCAGGTTCAGTCAGAAGGCATTACCTTTGAATATACTAGAAAAAATTAAAGAAAAAGACTGTAATAGGCCTCTATTTTATTTCTCATGGTATTTCTGATCTTCTTACTAGGCAGAATCAGTAGCTGTGGTGGCTCCTTACATGAGGAAATTAACAAAATCTGAACTTCATGCCATCATGACAGGAGGCTTCGCAACTGTAGCAGGATCTTACATGGCCGTTCTAATAGAAGTCGGAGTAAGTATCTTCAAATCGAGAGACATGTAACTAGAAATTGCTTGGTCGCACGTTTTACTATTTAGACTTCAGTAGTTTGTCTCGATGCGAGTTCATATGCATGTATAGTATTGTATACAGTTTACTTTATTATCAGCGCAAGTCAGTGAATGAGTCATATCTCACACAAGTAGGTCACATGTCTCCCAATGACAAATTGATCGTTATTTCAATGTAAAAGATAGGGCTTGCAGTGATGTCATAAATGTCCTGAAACAACCAAATTTAATCGCTTGCCCTTTCATGACTGTAAAGTTTTTTTGGCATGTCAAAGTTTGGGCAGTTTTTCTGATAGATATAATTTTTTTTCTGTGCAGGCCTCTCCAGAACATCTTCTATCAGCTGCTATTATGTCTGCTCCTGCAGCTCTGGCCATGGCTAAACTGTCTTACCCTGAAACTGAACAATCATGTACAAAAACTGAAGAGGATGTGGATATTCCAAAATGGTAAATTAAATATCCTTTGACATAAATTTGAGATCTACTGTATGTTAGGAGGTCGACGAATATAAATTTGCAACAACAAGAAGCATGTAACACTATTTTTAAAACACACTTCTGGTTGTCCTACAACATAAATATGCAATGGTCTACAATTTATACTTTTGTTTGTCATAGTCAGGAAAGAAATGTGGTGGAAGCAGCGGCCAGAGGAGCAATGGGCTCCATAGCTGTCATCGCGTCTATAATGGTGAACCTCATCGCTTTCATTGCCCTTATGGCTTTCCTGGATGCTTTGTTGGGCTGGCTGGGGGCTCTCATTGGATATCCTGAACTTTGTTTCCAGGTAAGTTTTGTGACATCACGAGCGTTTTCATTTTTTACGAAATCTCGCAACTCTAGTGTGGCTCGAGTCAAAAGTTTATGATAAAATATTTTCTGTGTCCTTCACAAAGAAACCTTTCTTACTGTTGTTGCGGTTCATACGCCTAGATTATATTTCCTAATTTATCAGACTTGCATCAGGATCTCTTCTGCTTTGAATCACATGATTCTTGTTTCTGTTAATTTTCAGTTGATTTGTTCATATGTTCAGTTGATTTGTTCATGTGTTCAGTTGATTTGTTCATATTTTCAGTTGATTTGTTCATATTTTCAGTTGATTTGTTCATATGTTCAGTTGATTTGTTCATATGTTCAGTTGATTTGTTAATATTTTCAGTTGATATGTTCTTATGTTCTGTGGCCCTTGTCTGCCATCATGGGAGTGGAAATCGAAGATGCTGGAAAAGTGGCCAAACTTCTGGGCATCAAGATTTTCGTTGATGAATTTATATCATTCAGAGATCTTGGAGTTCTTGTACGCGAAGGAGCGATTGCTGTAAGTTAATATTATTCCGAGTCGCAAGCATTGTTGTCATAAATAACACTGGCCTACACAATTCCACTACTGGATAGTGACTTAACTACTAGCTTGATCTTTCTATAGTAAAGTGGCTCTTAAAAGTTCACCCCTTGAGCCTAATGATGCTGAAATACCCAAATACTATATATAAATTATGTACCCCCAAGAATTTATGGAAATGAGAAATGCATTTGTATTGCCTTGCCACTAGATGGTCTCAAGCCTACAGTGTCACCTGGTGGAAATTATCCCTCAATTTGTTGTTGAGTTGGATTTTTGTGGCCTGCAAATAACTATTCCACCAAATAAAGGGTATACAGACTACAACAGAGGGTATTGAAATATTGAGACAATTTTGTAATCATTAGGTATGTTTATTTAAAATAGAAACTATATCAACTATAGGCAGCTAGGTCTATTTGACCTAGTTTCTTTCTTCAGACACAAGCTGTTGAACCATCACTGCATAGATTGTAGATGTTCAGTTACAATGTACTTGTTTTGCCGAGTGGCAAGTTCACTTGCGAAATGGCCTGTATCAATATTACTTGAAAATTATTATTTTCTTTTTCTAGGAGCGTTCAGCAGTCATAGCGACTTACGCCTGTTGTGGTTTTGGAAGCGTTTCAGCAGTGGGAACATACGTTGGTGCGTTAGCTGCCGTAGCCCCATTTCGTAGAGGAGACATTTCAGAAATTGCCTTTAGAGCTGCCGTTAATGGAAATATAGCTGGATTTCTTACTGCTTGTATAGCAGGTGAGTCAAAACAATAACTTTGAAGGACATATGCAATGGTTTGTTTTCCTAGTACCCGGAAAAGTGTTCAGTAAACACACCTCTCATGACACACAATTGAACTCTAAAATAGAAATGCCTTTAGCATGACGATTGGTTCATAGCATCGACCAGTAGTCCGTGGGCCAGATATAAAAACCCTCCCCCCCCTTGGGAATTTCGGAGACCCATATATTTTGAAAGATATATATCTTAAGTTACAAAATTAGCTTGTTGGTCAATCTAGGACCTCAACGATAACTAGCAGGAGCTATATGAGTGCGGGAAGGTTGAAAATAAATTTTCGCCAAACCAAATGCCGCTATTTCAGAAAATATACTGTTATTCATAAACTAATCCATGTATAGATGCTTAAATGGTACCATTTTGAAAGTATTTAATTCCTCTATCTATTTAGTGCAAAAATTGATTGATTAGGATATCTATTTTGGTCAACAGAATGGAAAACATGCGGGCATAACTCGAAATTAAAAAGAAAATTTCATTTTATTTCACGAAAGTTCCCCGTACGGGTCACTAGGGGTCAGAAGCATCCTGAAGTTTCTTTCACATCATTCTGTATATTCATAGCTTTAAAATGATGTATAACACAACCATGTAACTGCAACAATAGCTTACCTGCAGTCAATTATTCAGTATTGCATTTATGTACGATTAAGTCAAATTTTCCTATATAGGGGATGAACGACATAGATTCTGCTGTGAATATATCTTCCAGGATTCTGTGTATCTTTATGAAAACAATTGTAGATATTTGTAATAGTCTATATTCTGTTAACTATGTTTTTAGGGGTTTTAAAACAGGTATTTTCATGTTTTTAACTTGGTTATGGCAGCCATATTGCAGATTGGCAACCAAACATATTTTCTTACAAACATGTCCGGGTGACCTACATTGATGGTTTTCAGGATAAACATAATTTTTCCTGAAATAAGAACTTAATCACAACTGGTTTTCCTTTTCTGAAAGGAAGATAGTGCATTTACCCCTTGTTTATTGAAAATGGCAGACTCAATCCCAGAAAAAATACATTTTTTCTAAATATCGGGTGCCAAATTTCATTATTTATAACAAGAAATGCTTTATACCACAAAATTGGCAAAAACTGCCTCAATAGTCATTTATATAACACAATGTAGGTATCAATGAAACCACAAATTAGTAGGGCACATGATGCTATGTTGATTTACAAAAGAGGAGGGACTGAAATTTTGACAGGAGGCCATTTTCTTTATCTTACCCCAACATTTTAATTAAAACAAAAGATTTCCACACACATACAATCACTGTAATCAAAGGTAAATTCTATACAAAAGTCTCGAATTCAGCCATGGTTAATAAAAGAAGAAATTGGTTATTTATTAAAATTTTCTCATTTATAACAGGAATGCTATAACAAGAGAGGCCTTTTTTCTTCCCTTACCCAGTTTTTCTTTTGCCAAAAATATTTTTGCACAGAAATGGTAACAAAGATGTTAAGTAATTTTTTAATATTTTAAGTATAAACAAACCATTATTATTTAAAGATAATATTGAGTAGATATATGGTAATTTTTAATATATTTATCAGGCTACCTGGCACATATAGTTTCATTTTGGACCAAGGTCCGGACTTTCTACCAAACTTTGTAAAATTTGGACTATCGAAGTTTTTGGTAAAATTCAACAACTNATTTTGGACCAAGGGTCCGGACTTTCTAGCCAAACTTTGTAAAATTTGGACTATCGAAGATTTTTGGTAAAATTCAACAACTCCTAAACTATGAACTGGGTTAGAAGTGGTTTATAAATATGATTAGGCATATTGAATTTTATATGGTAATTTGGTATATTTACCAGGCTATCTGGCACATATAGTTTCATTTTGGACAAAGGTTCTGGACACTCTAGTCAAGCTTTGTAAAATTTGGACTATGTAAAATTTGGACTATCGCTGAATTTTGGTAAAATTCAACAACTTCTAAAGAATGAAAAAGCTTAAAAGTGGTCATAAAAATGGCTAGGCATATTGAATTTTATATGGTAATTTATTTAGCTTATTTACCAGGCCATCTAGCACATTTAGTTTGATTTTGGACCAAGATTCTGGACCCTCCAGCTACACTTTGTAAAATTTGGACTATCGCAGATTTTACCTAAAATTCAACAACTCCTAAACTATGAACTGGCTTAAAAGTGGTTATAAAAATGACTAGGCATATGAATTTTATATGGTAATTTAATATACTTACCAGGCTATCTGGCCCATATAGTTTCATTTTGAACAAAGGGTCTGGACACTCTAGTCAAGCTTTGTAAAATTTGGACTATCGCAGATTTTTGCTAAAATTCAACATATCCTAAACTGAGAAGTGGGTTAAAAGTGGTTATGAAAATGACTAGGCATATTTAATTTTATATGGCAATTTAGTATATTTCCCAGGCTATCTTGCACATGTAGTTTCATTTTGGACCAAGGTTCTGGACACTCTAGTCAAGCTTTGTAAAATTTGGGACTATCGCAGATTTTTGCTAAAATTCAACAACTCCTAAACTATGAACTGGCTTAAAAGTGGTTATGAAAATGACTAGGCATATTGAATTTTATATGGCAATTTAGTATATTTCCAAGGCTATCTGGCACATATAGTTTCATTTTGGACAAAGGGTCTGGACACTCTAGTCAAGCTTTGTAAAATTTGGACTATCGCAGAATTTTGCCAGAATTCGACATCTTCCAAAATATGAACTGGCTTAAAAGTGGTCATAAAAATGGCTAGGCATGTTTAATTTTATATGGTAATTTAGCTTATTTACCAGGCTATCTGGCAAATAAAGTTTGATTTTGGACCAAGGTTCTGGACACCCCATCCACACTTTGTAAAATTTGGACGATCGCAGATTTTTGCTAAAATTCAACAGCTCCTCAACTATGAACTGACTTAAAAGTGGATATAAAAATGACTAGGCATATTTAATTTTATATGGTAATTTAGTATATTTACCATGCTTTCTGGCACATATAGTTTCATTTTGGACCAAGGTTCTGGACACACTAGTCAAGCTTCGTAAAATTTGGACTATCACAGATTTTTGTTAAATTTCAACAACTTCCAAACTATGAGCTGGCTTAAAAGTGGTCATAAAAATGGCGAATCATATTGAATTCTATAGGATAATTTAGCTTATTTGCCAGGCTATCTGGCACATATAGTTTCATTTTGGACCAAGGGTCTAGACACTCAAGCCACACTTCGTAAAATTTGGACTAGCGCAGATTTTTGCTAAAATGCAACAACTCCTTAGCTATGAACTGGCTTAAAAGTGGTCATAAAAATGGCTATGCAATAGGCATATTGAAATTTATATGCCAATTTAGTATATTTACAAGGCTATCTGGCACATATAGTTCTATTTTGGACCAAGGGTCTGGGCACACCAGCCACACTTTGTAAAATAAGGACTATCACAGATTTTTGCCAGATTTCAACAACTTCCTAACTATGAGCTGGCTTAAAAGTGGTCATAAAAATGGCCAGGCATATTGAATTCTATATGGTAATTTAGCTTATTTGCCAGGCTATCTGGCACAGATAGTTTCATTTTGGACCAAGGTTCTGGACACTCTAGTCAAGCTTTGTAAAATTTGGACAATCGTAGATTTTTGCTAAATTTCAACAACTTCCAAACTATGAACTGGCTATGGCTTGGGTGTCCAGACCCTCGGTCCAAAATGAAACAATACCCTTTCCATGTCCTTTATTTTTAAAAAAATACTAAGTAATATATAGTAATAGTTTAGTGTATTAAAATAGATAGTGTAACACCCAAGATCCTTGGTATTATTATATCGATGATTGAGGCAAAATAAATGGCCGCCATTTTGGAAAACGGGGTTAAACTGCACTTAACTTCCCAGGATAGTATCAAAACCTGTCTTAATGAATTTCTGACCCATGAAAACATATATTTAGATCCAAAAATCATTGTTCTAGCCCAATTAGATCCAGAGATACGGGCGAAACGGTTAATTGGTGGCCATCTTGGAATTATCCATCATGGCCGCCAGTCGTTGAGGTTATATAATGACCAACAAGCAAAAATGTGTTCTCTGGAATATTAGCTTTCCGATGGTATGTGTCTTCAAAATTCCCAAGGGGGGGGAGGGGGGGTTATGGTGGCCCGCGGACTACAGGTGATGGTTGATGCTGTGACCGAATATTTGACCATGTTTTGCCTTATTACAGCAAGACCAAGTCCTATCGACCGACAAAAGGTTACTGACAGGATACGCAATCAGACAGTGTTTATATGTATTTCCTCAGTAGCAAAATGAAACTGTTCATTACTTTAAAGAAAGATTTGGAGGATAGTAAATATAATACTGAGATTTGCCTTCTATGTTTCATCCTAATTGACATGTTTAATTTTCTCTTACAGGTGTATTATATAATGGAGAAATGCAGAGTTTGGCTTTGATGCCCCCAGCCCCAACAAATGCCACATTATTGGCAAATCACACATTAATTTGATTATTTTAGTTTAAAACATTGATTACTCATAGATGAATTTACACTTGAATAAACTGTTGATGCCTCAAATTGTGTGTATGTTCCATAAAAAATGCTTAGAAAGACAATTCACACAGACTGTCCCAAGTGCAATTAGTGCTGAGAAAGACAATTGTTCAAGTGCAATTAATTCACTGACTATGAATGTACCAATTGCAATTGCGAATGTATTTGTATGACGTTGTAGATGATGTTTTTTAGTATCCATGGCACTTTTGCATGCTGTTGTAAAATATTATTCTTGTTCATTTTTCATCAGATCATATTAAAATGTAATTTTGGTTAAAATTATTAAATTTTTCGGGACATAATTCCTGAAATATATCATTTTAAGTTGTCACAATTGGTGATTACTTGCAAATTGTAATTGCAAGTTAACTGTCACTGTGAGTTTATTGGAATTAATTTGTTTTGCAGGGGATAAAAGTATTGTTTTACTTGCTAAGTTTAGAAATTGCTCTGGGGATATCATATTCCCTGAGAAATATAAACACCGTAATTATTTTGTTCTCGCAATTGGTAGCTACTTGCAAATTGTAGTTGCAAATTTACTAGGCTACCCAGATGATTTCATTGTTTTATTTGTTATTTTTGTGAATTCTGAAATTGTAAATGTAAATGCCTGAGAAATATAATTTGTTCTCGCAACTGGTAGCTACTTGCAAATTGCAGTTGCAAAATTTACCTCAACTGAGTATTTATTGAGATGATTTGTTCTTGCAGGGGATAACTGTATTGTTTTATTTCAGACTTCCATGAGATGAAATTATTTGCCACATGATCCCTGAAAGATATATTGAAACTTAAAGTTCTCTCAATTGGTGGATGTGGCACATTGTAATTGCATGTTTACTACCACTGAGAATTTATTGGAATGGTTTAGTTCTGCAGGAGATAATTTAATTGTTCAAACTGCAATTGCGAATGGTGCAATTGCGTGAAATTTTATTTTGAGGAACATGTAAAAAATTGAATGGCGAATTCTACTTCGTTTACAGTTCTTATGCACTATATTATAATTTTCTCCATGTGAGCGATAATCTGTACTATATCTACCTGTAGCTGTATATAGAAGGCCTACACAGTAAACAGAAACTAAACATATGATTAGCTAGAATATACCTCATAAGATGTAACGTTGTAAAAATGAATATATAATAAACAAATGTGTAAATTGTTTGTAACTCTTGTGTGGAAGTTGTTTCTTGATAATATCTTCTTCTTCTTCCTGTGAGCACGGACACCCGGGACATTTATTTTTATCATGTAGTTCCTCACCTGTGACTAGGTGGAGCAGCAGTTTGTCTAAAAGTAGTTCCCTTTCCCTGCACCCCAAAGGTCACAAAGCGTGTTGATTAGTGCCATTCCCAGAAAAATGATCTTCACTAAATTTCAGCTCACCTTGTGAGCAATTTATACAAAATGGGAATTTGAGTGGCGTGACAGTATTCTGTGGGATTTCTATTCCGGCCCGCAACTAAAAACAACATTTTACAGTCATGATGCAAGTCAGTGGCGTAGCCAGGATTTTTTCCAGGGGGGGCAAACCACCAAGGCATTTCCCCAAAATTGTAATCGCTACCAAGTTAGCAAAGGCGACAGCTTTTCGCGTGTCGCGCATTGTAGCATAATGTTAAAAAATTCCTTCAGAAACTCATTACTGTTGTGGTTGTCCCTAAATTATTAATAATAACTTAGTAATATGTCTGGATAATATCGTGAAAATGCTAAAAAGTGGAGAAATGTTTAAAAGAGCTAACTTTTAGAAAGAAATTACTTCCTTGGTTGGCAATTCAGAAAATTTACGAAGATATTTAACTGAACAAATTAAGCACTTCTTTTCAAAATTAGGAAAATCCAGGACCATGAATCTGAGGGTGGAAAAACTCAGAATAACAGATCTTGTAGAATTATATGCACTCTATTGAGATATAAACATGATAAACGAAGCTCTTGAGAACTTTTCTTTCAGTTCACAAAAATATCACTGCAAAAATTTCGTTTCAGAGAACCTTTTTGTTGAGGTTTAAGAGAAATTTTGGGGGATTTAAAATACATTTTTTTTTAAAGGCACACACTCATCAAAATCCAACTTTTAAAAAACATATCTTCCCATGCAAGAATCAGATGTTGCGAGTGCATTCAGCTAACATCTCCCAAAATTGATTTTCACCATAGATCAGGAAAAATTTATAAAATTGGCATTTCAGGCCAGGTTTGTGGTCCTTCTACATGTTCAGTCAGCTATGCTGTGACGTGAGGCTGGGTGGCCCTCCCCCTCCCTCCTCAGCTCTTGTGGACAATGAGAGAATAAGACACTTGCTATTTTGACCACCAAACAAGACTGTGATATACTGAGTGGATTAATAAATTCTGTTACATAAAGATGACAAAACGAACTTGAGACAGACTTAAAACTGTGAAAACATTTCCAGAGGAGTTCAAGCAACATTCTGTCAATCATTTGTATTTGCATATTGCCTTGTGTGCTGATTGGCTGGTTCTACTGAGTTTACTTGACTGTAGTTAATTTGCTCAATGTGTGACAAGTCCAGATCGCATTTTGTGACAAAAACTGAAATATAACATAAACTACCAGTTAGATAGATATCATATATATCATTTATTTCATACACAGAATCATACAAACAACGTACAAAAATGGTATATAAGTGTATAAAGACTAATATATAGATATATAGTTGGATAGATAGATAGATAGATAGATAGATAGATAGATAGATAGATAGATAGGTAGATAGACAGATAGATAGATTGATAGATGGATAGATGGATAGATGGATAGATGGATAGATGGATAGAATATCTGATAGATAGAGATAGATAGATAGATAGATAGATAGATAGATAGATAGATAGATAGATAGATAGATAGACATGCAGTTAGATAGTCAAAAATGGGCTTATATTTAAATCGATTATGAAAAATATGGCTATAAAATGTTCTCTCTTTGTTTTTGCGGTCTGGACTTGTCAATTTTGGTCCAAGTCAGTCACTGTTAACCTTGAGACACTCAGTATGTTATATTGAAGGCAGAACTATTGAATGAAATGAAGGTCACAGGTCATCACAGTTGTACATTGTTTTGATTGTTGAAGGTGTCATTTTCCTTGGCAAGTCAGCTTTATTTCTCTGTTTTTAAAACATTTCACAGTTTGGCCTATCAGTTCCAAAAGTCCTGATAAAGCACATGTATTTGTTTATTTAAAACCCTGACCCACGTCACTGAAGAACTTTTCTTCCAAGAGGGGTCGCTTTTGACTGTGCCAAAAATATGGCCAAAATTGAAGAGTAAAAGTTAGTTTTAATTGGTTTATTTTGGAATAATTTTGAAAGGACCAACATAGTGTTTCTGCAAATTCAATGCGTGAAGCTCTCAACTGATAAAAAAATGCATGAGTGTGGCCCTTTAAGGGAAATCAGAAGCAAATTTGCAAAAAGTCAAATCAGAAAACTGAAAATCCTGCAAATTTTGTTTGATACATATTTTGATAAAAAATATTTGCAAATACCTTAGGCTAGCATTTTGAAAATTTTTGTGGAATTTTTTGGAAGATGCATATCATTCGGGGCCAGAAAAATGGGGAAATTGTGAAGAAAAAATGGGGAAATTGTGAAGAAAAAATGGGGAAATTGTGAAGAGAAAATGGGAAATTGTGAAGAAAAAATGGGGAACTCTGATAAAACTCTTCATATAAATCCCCTTTTCTTTCAATTTCTTTTTATTTATTTCCCCATTATTTTTTTATCATTTCCCTCAATTCTGGTCATTTCCCCATTTTGCTTAACATTTCCCCATTTTGCTTATCATTTCCCCATTTTTCTTACTATTTCTCCATTTTTCTTCCAATTTTGGGCAATATATCTGCAAAAATTTCCCCAAAATCTTTTCAGGGGGGGCAAGTTGCCCCCCCCTGCCCGCCCGGGCTACGCCACTGATGCAAGTCCTGATTGGCTACTTTATTAAAAGATTGATATCAGGCAAGCCAGGGAATGGGGGCCCCCAGGGAACATCCCACCTTCCTCTACTGTTCTCAGATGTGCAGAATCGAGTTACCATGGTCATGCTTTCTGCGCAGTATGTTCAAGATTGTAGCGCCAGTTGCAGCCAGTTCCATCTGGCCTTGGTAGTCGGACCGCTCCTACTGTTGTTGGATCTGCTTCAATGTCTCTCCCTGTACATCCAGTCAGCGTACAACATTTTCGATAGCCGACTGGATGTTCAGGTAGAGACATAAAAGCAGATTCAACAACAGCAGGAGAAGTTTGACTATCAAGACCAGATGGAACTGGCTGCAGCAGGCGCTACAATCTTGAACCCAAGCAGGTTATTGCTAACAACCTGCATGGGTTCTATAGACTTGACTTGACTTGGCTTGACTTTATCTCGAACTCGGACATTGTGCAAGCTGTTGTCCGCTCTCAAACTCTGGAATTCACTTTGCATGACCGTTGAGTTGGACAGCGCAGACAAAGCAATCTTCACGGCAGGTGAACCGATGGGTGATCAAGAACAAGATCTGGCTTGGCGAACACCTCATTCTGCCTGGAAACGATCTCGATCTCGGTCTCGTCAATCTGAACTTTCCTTTGGTTTGGTATGGCCTCTTCAAGGCCACAAGCTCTGGCATCCAATCTGTAGTGAATGTGCTTGGCGGTTTTTTTAATGCTCTGCATAGTCTTTGGAGGGTCATCCGAACCACTTGAATGGAGACATGTGACAACGCAGCAATCTTGCAGTTACAGGTAAATGGCAATATATAGTGTCGCTTGGATTCCCATATCTTGAGATAGGTTTTCTTGCAAATTCTGCATCTGAAGTACACCTTCAGGATGTGTTCTAAAATGAAATGATATTTTGCTGGAGCACAGTTATTGTCTTAATTTATACAAACCAAGGATGTCTCTAAATAGCCCAACAAGGTGCTTATGAGACCTAAAGCTAAAAAACACACACACACACATTGTCTTAATTTATCTTCAATCCACTTGGGTGGGTAGGACGGGTAGTTTTCTCATAATGGATCAGTCTAGTCTGTGTCCCTTGGCATTTTTAAAAGTGAATTGCATAGTTCAAATCACTGTTTTTGTTCACTTTTATGTACGGATTTTCATAGGTGTGTTGAAGCTTTGGGTTTTACCCTTTGAAGCACTTTTCATTTTCACCAGAATAATGTCCTCGAACTTAAAACTCCAAAATTGGGTGCTGACATTAGGGGGAACCGGGGTACATTGGGACGCTTTTAACGTCTACTAATTTTGCTTAATGCTGAAAGCACTGAGCAAGTTTGCATGAATATCACCAACACCATTGAGCTTAAATCCAGCGCATAATAGATTAGACTGCACCTACCCTTTTGCAGCCAGATAGCAAAATGTGAGTCGTGATCATGACTGTCCCAATGTGCCCCGACGGTCGAACATTTCTGGTAGGCTTCTTATTTCTGGAGAAGATGTTGCACTTCATGACGTGGTCATAAATAGCTTCTTTCATTTTGAGCCAGTAACACCTTTTCTTGTTGGTTCACTTGAATCCCATTTGTCCAGCCAGCAGGTTATCATGACGTGCTTGTATCACTTCAGTCCTTAACTACTGTGACAATATCAGCCGGATCTTGCCACCGGATTCTTCTTTATAGAGAAGACCCTTTTCCACCCTAAGACCTTCCTGCATCAGCCATAAATATCTTTTTGCCTGGGAAGCTGACACCAGAGATTTAACTTCAGGTCTTCCACTGCTGCTCAACTAAAAAGTAGACTACAGCAAGCAACTCCTTCCAGGTAACACAATAGTTCCTTTATTCCTTTGAGAGTACTCTGCCGCCGAAAGAAATAACTCTGTCTTCTCTGTAGATTATCTTCTCCAAACCAGATAAGGAACATTGTGGAAACTTTGAAATATCTCCGTTTTGTATCTATGACACTACACATCCTGTTCCCGTATCCAAAGCATCTGTTTCCAATGTATAGATGCCTTCATCTCTGGGATAGGCCTAGATAGGAGTCTCTATTAGAGCCCGTTTCAACTGCTGAAAAGCTTCCTCCAAATAAACTTGTTTTCTCTTGTGTCAGCTTTGTGATAAGCTCTTTGGTTTCTGCAAAGTTTTGTACATAGCGTCTGTAATACAAACAGAACCCCAGGAATGAACGGACCTCCTTAATATTCTTGGGAGCAGACCTATTACTCAGAGCTTCCAACTTATCTGGATCAGTCGTCACACCATCCTTGGTCACCATGTGACCAAGAATGTGAAGCTTTTTCCTTGAAGAAATGACACTTCAACGGTTTCATTTTTAGGTTTGCATGGACCAGTTTCTGAAGAATCAGCCTTAATCTTTCCAAATGTTCTCCAAAGTTATTTCTGAATACAATAATGTCATCCAAGTATATTAGACAGGTTTTCCATTGGCAGTACTGAAGGATCATTTGCATACATCTCTGGAAAGTGCTTGGCGCATTTGTGATTCCAAATGGCATTTGGTTGAAGTCAAACAATCCTGACCTTGTCACAAAGGCAGTCTACACCTCCGCTGGTGCTTCTTCAAACAAATTCTCCAAATGGGCAAAACCATTGATTTGGCATGGGGCACTGGACATAATGCACCAAAAAAGGCTAATAAATGACTTTTTGTTCCAAATACAATGGTTCTAAACAGAAATATGACTGACAGATGTAGACTGTAGAGTGACGCTTCAGATGTTAATTGCATTCAAATTTATGTCTGGAATAGATACCTTCCTGATTGCGGAAAAACCGAATATCTCAAATTCCGTAGTGGAAAATAAAGAATCCAACCGTCAATATGGAGCTCGAAAAATTGAAAAAGGCACAAACTGATCCAGATGAATACCAAAGGAGATTCCATGATATCAAGTTAATATATCAAGATTACAAATTCTTGTATATAGATGGCTCAAAGGATGGAAACCGAACAGCTTATGCTGTTACTTCCTGCAAAACAAACCAACACAGTCAGCGCATTCCAAATGAAAGCTCAGTATACACTGCTGAGCTTTCAGCAATCTTCAAAGCTGTATGGCTTGCTGGAATGTCTGAAAAAGACAAATTTGTAATTTGTTCCGACTCTAAATCGGCAATCCAAGCTCTTGCCAGCAAGAGGTTAGATCATCCCATATTACAAGACATACTCATTCTCCTGTCTGGATTAGACAGCAAAGAAATTGTTTTCTGCTGGATTCCAGGTCATGTGGGAATTGTTGGAAACGAAAAAGCAGACCTTATGGCAAAAAATGCTCTTTCCAAAGATCTTACTTTGGATACAATACCGTACACGGACCTCCGTCCAACAATCAACAATTACATAAAATCCGGATGGCAAATTATGTGGAACGCATGTGAGAATAATAAACTCAGAGTAATCTTTCCCAGTATCAGGGATGTACAACAAATTAACTCCAGAACACGGAGAGACCAAATTGTGATTCACAGGTGTCTTATTGGACATTCAAGACTTACTCATTCTCATCTTCTACTGGGTGACCCAGCCCCGATTTGTGAGGAATGCCAATGTCCCCTCACAATCAAACACATCCTAAAGGATTGTAGAAATTTTCAAACACAACGAAATGCACTTCTCCCAACAAATCCACTTCGACTTCTCGTAGACAAGCCAGAAAACATAATCACATTTCTGTAATAAACACAGACATACTACAAAATATGAGGAAAATAAACAAAGACAAATAACACCCTAGCAAGCCTCGATATAGCCCAATAAGGTGCTGCAGGGGTGTAAAACACAAATACACACACACACACACACATTCAAATTTATGTCAGGGAACTGGAGTGACTTAAATTGTCCAGAAATTTCAGGGTGACCCATACATGTATTTAGATACTGACAGCAAGCCATCTGGTGATAGTGATGTTGCAAAATGACCAAGCAAATGGATCTCAGAAAGCTTCTGAAAGTCTTGTAACACAACTATCGGTGTGTGTTGCTGACTACTCTTTCTCTCTCCCTCTCTGATATCAGTCAATCCAAGAAAATAAATGGACCAATGCAATCCTTTATTACCAGGATTCAAACCAGGGACAATCTGATTTCAACTTATCAATCAGCAACCTGAGACGGATGTGGGAGATCCAGAAAATGTCGAACATTGTGTGAGTGGTTCTGTGAATGGAATGTACCAAAATGATGGGCAAATAAGCCTGTCTGGTTACATTAAAATGTTTCAGGCCCAAGTAGGAAAGGGGTTAAATCTTCTTTTGGATCTGCTAAATAAGTACTGTGACACTAATTTTGACCAGTAACTCGACTTTGGTAACTTGACCACCATGCTGCCTCAGCAGCTCAGCAAGTGTCCCTTTCATCTTGCAGCTGGGTGGCAGAATAGTCACTGGTTAAAGTTCATGCCTTCTCCACTGAATGTCTATGCCTGCATGGGTTTGAACCTGGGTGGAGAACCCAACGTTTTCAGTTGACCTTCAATGAGACATTAACTTTGTGGCCCCTTGTAATAGTCTGTGCTGGGCAAATAAAAGATGTGTAACATGTTGAGGACTCCCACTCTCTCTTCCATCTCATCAATCAACTCTTGTGAGTACCCAGAACTGGGCTTATATATAGATGGCTGCATTTACCATATCTATTTATTAATCTTTCTTGGAATGTATGTCAGCTATACAATACATGAATAAAATGGTATTCTTGTCTCATAATGTCTGCCTGCAGTGCTTAACAATCAATATACATGTCTGTCATTGTCTGAGACTCTCATCTAACCAGTCTAAACCAGACAGATCTGTGACATGCTTCAAGTACTAAGTATAGGATGATTATTAGCAAGACACCACTGCAATGTCAGACCATACTTGCTATACAAAAAGACCAAAAACTTGTTGAGTTGCTGCAGCTGCAGTATAGCTGCAGCAGGTCCTGGTGAATACATTATGACGTCATAATTGAGGATGTAAGACCTAATCCTATTGGCTGTTGGGCAGACTCAACAGAGGGAGCTAGTGAGCAGTCTCCTCTGTCTTCCTTTTCCATCCGGACAGAACCACTGCTGCAGACCTCCAGCTTCCAAAATGAGAGAAATCGTCCACATCCAGGCAGGCCAATGTGGCAATCAGATTGGTGCTAAGGTGAGAATTCAATTGTCTGTTATTTTAGAAATTTTAGAAATTTTAGAAAAGATAGTGTTATGAGATCAATTAGATGATATTGTAAGATAACTCATGATTCTTGATGGTACATTAAAAGATGATGCAGTCTAAAGCATCACCTACTTTACTTACAGTCTTGCAGCACAGTATTACATGTACATATATATTGAAATATGTCATGGTGACTTTGGCTTATATTGCAAATTGGTGGGTGCATTCATATTTCTGTGCATGGGAGTAAAAGAGATAGATTGATGGGTGCTAACGTGCAAACTTTGCAGGACAAGATATTTGTTAAGTAGCTAAAAACACAGGGCCAAAGAAAAGAAAAGGGAAATTCCCCAGAACTTCAATCTTTTATAAATAAAGATAGATCTATATTATTATAAGTGTTTGTATTACATATTCTTCAATCCATGCTCTCTGAACAAAACTGTCTGTAGTCTTTGTCTGGCCTCCTTGACTGCACCTACCCCAATGTGCATTGTTATATTCGTCCAGTGTACAGATACTGATGCAAGAGGCAGACAATTTATAGTCTCAATAGTGCAACTTGTATCTTTCTGGTGTGCTGGGTTCCTAGATTCATGGATTGCTTTAGTGAGGAATAAGGCTTGGATAAGGTGACAAGGTCTACTTGCCAGACTTTGCTGCAAAGGGTTAAAATTTGCTGCAGCAGCTGAGGCAGTTTGTGAGCAGCAGGATAGGAGGCATTTACAAAGCACATTGCTCAGACTAGATGAATGTGACCCATGTGGTTTAAAGCTTCTTTGTCATTACCTAATTAACATACAAAGTAAATGATTATCCATCTGTCTGTCTGTCTATCTATAACCACAAATTGATCTCAGCTACAATCAATGACAGGCAAATGTGTGCTTGTCATTATCATCCATGGGCGAATGTCCTGAGTTACTTCCATCCTCAGATAAATATTCCTTGGTCACTATAATCCTCAGGCAAATGTTTATATCATCTTCAGGCAATTGTCTCTGAGTCACTATCAACCACATATAAATGTCCCTATCATCCACATCCAAATATCTCTTGGTCACTGCCATCCCAATGTCACCATCATCCACAGGAAAATGTCTCCAAGTCACTGCCACCCTCACTGTCTCATGGCAAATGTCTCCAAGTCGCTATCATCCAAAGGCAAATGTATATGATTCACTATAATCCACAGGCAAATAATTAAGTGACTATATTCACTACCACCCAAAGGCAAATGTCTTGTGGTGGCTATCATCCTGAAGCAAATGTCTCCTTGCTACTACCACCCAAAGGCAAATGTCTCTAAGTCACTATCATCCACAGGCAAATAACCCTTTGTCATAACCAACCCACGGGCAAGTGTCTACGATTCACTACCATCCTCAGGCAAATGTTCCTAATTCACTATCTTTCCCATGCAAGTAATACTCTGTCACTACCACCCACACGCTGGCAAATATCTTAAAATGACTACCACCCACAGGCAAATGTTTCTAAGTCAATATCATCCACAGACAAGTGTCTATTATTCTGAGTCACTAGATTCCCTAATAAACTAACCCCTTGTCACTACCACCCACAGACAAATGTCTTTAAGTGACTATCATCCACAGGCAAATAACCCTTTGTCATAACCAACCCACAGGCAAATGTCTATGATTCACTATCATCCACAGGCAAATGTCTCCAAGTCACTATCATCCAGAGACAAGCGTCTATGATTCACTATCATCTACAAACAAATGTCTCTGAGTTGCTAGATTCACTATGTCCTCAGGCAAATGTTACTAATTCACCATCTTTCTCAGGCAAATGTTACTAATTCACCATCTTTCTCAGGCAAGTAACCCTTTGTTGCTACCACCCACAGGCAAAATGTCTTTAAAAGTGACTATCATCCCAAGCAAACATCACTGCCATGCTCAGTGACTGTACATACAGAACTTTTGAGTCATTGGATAGTGCCTTTACTATAACTAGAAAAGAGTGATAAGCTGAAATTCACTGCTCCACACAGGCACACACAGGTCACTATAGATCTATATTGCATTCACGATAAAGTAACAGTATGGTGTACCTTTGAGACCGCATGCTCGCTTTGCTCATTTTGTTGTCTGCGTTCTCTCAGCCCCTGGAGCCCCATAACATTGATGTGTTGCTGTACTGCATCATGAAATGCCACACACTATGGATGCACTGTAGATTGTTTCTGGAGTTTCTCCAACCAGTACTTGAACTTGAAATTGCACTACACAATGTATAGGCCATTCTTGCTCTGTGAAAAGCAAGCAGGAGCGAGGGTTGGTCTAGTGGTAGCTCGCTGGACTGCCTATCGCTGGGTCCAGGGTTCGAATCCATCTCTTGCCGGGTCACCTGGGCCTATGTTGGACGGCTGTTTCCATCATCCTTCGCCTCCCCCTGTCCTAATTAGCCCTGTCCTAATTAGCCTCCCAAGTGCATAAATACAGGACGTTAAGCCCAAATCATCCATCCATCTCTATAAAAAGCAAGCAATTTGTTGTAAAATAAATGATTAGTTGTGGAATCTACTATGTACACTACCTTAAAATTCTAATTCTGGTGTAAGCGACTACTTAAGTGAAGCTCCTTAAGTAAGTAACGCATCACTTGTGGATTCTTGAGCTGCCAATCGCTGCCACCAGGGTTCGATTCTCGCTGTGGCCAGGTCCCCTGGATTTATGTTGGACAACAGTTTCAATCACCCTTCGCCTCATTGCTGTGTCCCACTCCTGTCCCAATTGGCTTACCAAGTGCATAAATACAGGGCACAAAGTTCCAATCATCCATGTGACCAATCATGGTATTTTCTCAGAATTTACAACACACCTCAGGGGGTTGTAAAAAGTAGCGCTGAACATTTTACACATTTCAAACAAATCATGCAAATGGATCCTGTGGCATGCAGTTTATCAATTTAAAACTTATGATTACTTATCTAATGCTGCAAAACATTATAATATATGTCCTGATAAGTGTATTAGTTTCCTGACTGCAGTATTTCAGACTGCAGGTTCCTGAAGGTCCCACTGCAGTGAACACTGCAGGCCTGCACAACCAGTTGCAGGTGTCTGGCTAAAGCTGTGATGTCATCTTCTTGCATAATAGCTGCAGTCTAGTCTAGACCATTTGTGAAGTGGCCTGTTGGGCACTACTGAGGAAGGCACTGATAGATAGTTTGATTGATTTATAGATAGATAGATAGATATATCTATAGATAAGTCCTGTATTTATGCATTGGGTAGGCTGATTAGGTTAGGAGGAGGTCACAGCAATGAGGTCAAGGATGATTGAAACTGTTCTCTAACATAAATACAGATAAACCGACCAGAGCGGGGATCGAACCATGGATAGATAGACAGACAGACAGACAGACAGATAGACATATAGACAGATAGATAGATAGATAGATAGATAGATAGATAGATAGACAGGTAGACAGATATGTAGATAGATATGTAGATAGATATGTAGATAGATATGTAGATAGATATGTAGATAGATATGTAGATAGAGAGATTTAATTGTTGCTTGATCTACCTGTGCCCCCCAGAATCCCGATTTTAGTTATGCCAAATATTTCCACCAGGGGCTCGATTGTGCATACATGTAAGGATGTGAAGACACCTGTGGGTGGACTTCCCTCTTCAAAATAAACATGGCTGCAGGCCAAAACATGGTCACACAACCCTTTGAATGAGAATCCAATTTTAATCACATTTAAATGGGTGTCAAGTTCAGAGTCTATTGTCCTGAGGCTCAAGACAGGGGATTATAGCCAGCAATCAGTGCAAAACAATACAACAAGATTAAAATCTTGTCACCTGTTTCTTGAAAGAGCCTCATGAACACTGTCAAAGCAGAAGATATCAGAGCTGAGCCATGGATTTTTGCCAAAGATATCTCAATTGAGACATTTTCAAGTCGATTTATAAACATGGAATTATTTATTTACTAAACCTTCATTGCAAGGGATATACCTGGAGACGGCAAAATAAACGTATTGCCCTGTAGACGACAATATGCAAGGTAAGAGATCAAAATTCTCCTAAAACCATGTCAACACATAAAACTTTTGCCAACTTACCTTGCAACTTTGAAGCCATTTAATTCAGAATCAAAGAAGTCTGAATATGTACTTTTGCATAGCTATGGCCAAAAATGACTACATAAGACAGTTCTACGTGGTGTTATGTTGCTGACAACAATTAGATTCATAGTAATTTGACTTTTTTTTAAACATGTGCTTTTCACAAGACATTGTTATGATCAAACAGGAAGTGGAACAACAGTGCCACCTTACCTACACATGCAAAAGCACAGCAACCCAGCTGAAAAAGTATTTGGGATGTGGAAATGGTTATGATATTTATTGATTTATGGCAACCTTTGACAAGTTTAGGGGGGGTCTTTGAATGTTGGGAAATGATGAGCATTGTACATGGTATGGTGTTTGAGATATCTGATGGAAACCCTGACGTGGAGACTAAAAGTAGATGCCCCCATGCTATGATGCCCCCCATAGCATAGCATGGGCGATAATAAATGGCTGGCTCTGATACATGCATGTCCATGACGTACATAGAATTTTGCAATTTGGTTCAATCAAATCATTTATTCCTTTTTCAGTTCTGGGAAGTCATATCAGATGAGCATGGTATTGACTCCACAGGGGCGTACCATGGAGAGACCGATTTGCAACTGGAAAGAATTGATGTCTACTACAACGAAGCATCAGGTGAGAGGGAAATTGAGATGTGCCTTTTGAGTTTCATCAAGTGATGATTGTTAATACTAACATAATATACGCTTACTAAAGGTTTGTGAAGGACAAACAGACAGTACTTACACAATCTTAGTGTAACTGATTTTGTTTGCTTTACGTCAACTTTTTTTGTGGTACAATTGGCTTGAAACTGCAATTGGAAGGGCAGATTTTCCAATTTTGATACATTCAAAATTTTGTGTATATCAGGCAAAAATTTTTATGTGAACTTTTTGAGTGATTTGATCAAAAAATTCTCATAAATAACCATACCTTTAGTCTAGATTTACACAAACTTTTTGATAGACACCAGCTAACGTTTGTTTTGTCTGTTTTGAACAACCCTTTTTTGTTCATTGAGTTTCATTTGTTCCAGGAGGCAAGTATGTGCCAAGAGCCATTCTTGTTGATCTCGAACCTGGCACGATGGATTCTGTCCGGTCCGGACCTTTCGGACAAATATTTCGTCCGGACAATTTCGTCTTTGGCCAAAGTGGAGCGGGAAACAACTGGGCGAAAGGGCATTACACGGAAGGAGCGGAACTGGTCGACCAAGTACTTGACGTCATCCGAAAAGAATCTGAGAGCTGTGATTGTTTGCAGGTCGGGAGAATTTTTTTATTATTGGAACTTATCTTTTAGAAATTTCTGAATTTAATGATTTTATGCATTATGCATCACTTTTAAAAGCGTGTCAATGTATAATGCCCAATCTCTTCTGTTACACCTTTTATGGTATAGAATTCACTGAGGCCAACATGAACGATTTGGTGTACCAATGTCGGACAAAAAATTTTTTTTTCTGCGTTTACGACATTAATGTTAAAAAAAAGATTTTACTTATTGTTTCTAAAATATTTTGTCTGTTTTTCACACGAAAAACAAGATTTGCAATGTTTCTAACATTTATTTGCAGGGCTTCCAACTTTGCCATTCTCTTGGCGGGGGCACTGGATCAGGAATGGGCACCTTGTTGATCTCCAAGATTCGGGAAGAATATCCGGACCGAATAATGACCACCTTTTCTGTCGTTCCTTCCCCAAAGGTATCTGCAGATCTATGAATATCATAATTTTTTAAAATTTTCCTGATGTTTCTTTATCAAGAGTGCAGTACTGTCTACAACTTACAAGTGGACCGCTGTTTCATTGCCACTGCTTTTTCCAGCCTTGGCAGTTCAGAACATAATTATACTGTCATGTCTTGCCACCTAGTGGCAAGTGTGCTATTCCGCAAAATCCAGTGAGGGTCCACATATGTAACTGAAAATAGTTCTGTGAAAATTTCATTCATCTACTTGAGAGAGAAAGGTCTGCCAAAAAAATTGGTCAGAACTTTCTGAATGCCCCTCGTATAACGCAAAGTTAGTTATTTTAAAGGGGGTGACTACAATTTTTTAAGTTTTAAGCAGTTATATTTGTTGTTTTTTTCCAATAGGTGTCAGACACAGTTGTGGAACCCTACAACGCCACCCTGTCTGTACATCAACTGGTTGAAAATACTGACGAAACATTCTGCATCGACAATGAAGCCCTTTATGACATCTGCTTTCGCACCTTGAAACTCACGACTCCCACTTATGGCGATCTCAATCATCTTGTCTCTGCTACAATGTCTGGCGTGACCACATGTCTTCGATTCCCGGGACAGCTGAATGCTGATCTACGAAAGTTGGCTGTAAACATGGTTCCATTCCCTCGTCTCCATTTCTTTATGCCTGGATTTGCTCCTTTGACGTCTAGAGGAAGTCAGTCGTACAGAGCCCTCACAGTCCCCGAGTTGACCCAGCAGATGTTCGATGCCAAGAACATGATGGCCGCCTGCGATCCACGCCACGGGAGGTATCTAACTGTTGCAGCGATATTCAGAGGGCGTATGTCAATGAAGGAAGTAGATGAGCAGATGTTACAAGTCCAGAACAAGAACAGCAGCTACTTTGTTGAGTGGATCCCAAACAACGTCAAGACCGCCGTCTGCGACATTCCACCGAGGGGTCTCAAGATGTCCTCCACTTTCATCGGCAACAGCACGGCCATCCAGGAGCTCTTCAAGCGAATCTCTGAGCAGTTCACCGCCATGTTCAGGAGAAAAGCTTTCTTGCATTGGTACACAGGAGAGGGTATGGATGAGATGGAGTTCACTGAGGCTGAGTCCAACATGAATGATCTGGTGTCCGAGTATCAACAATATCAAGATGCGACAGCTGATGATGACCCTGATGATGTTGAATATGATGAAACGGAGGACGCAGATGATGAAGAAAACTAAACAGTAATTAATCCCTTCTTCCATTGCACTTTGAGAATGTTTGTGTGAACCTGACAAATTTATGTAAGGTGGTGTCCTTACGAATCTGCACACTGTTAAACCTGCTGCGTTACTTCAACAGCAGCTACTTTAATGAAAACAAAAAATATCAACTTTACGACAGAAAACCGTTGTTTTTTTGCGGCATACGGTAACTGCCGGCAGCTGGGCTTACAGAGTGGTTTATCTTTTCCAGAGGATTGATCATCACCCAGCTCTCTTACTACAATTACAATATCTTTGTGAATACTGAGCGAAAAAAGTCTTAAACAGCCAAGAAAGGGGTAAAACTTATCCATTTAATGTGTATTTTAGATTTTTGAACAAGGAAATGTCAAAAATCAGCATCTGATCATTCTGACTTCACAAGAGAGTCTGTTTGGAGACCACCTGACATTAGTTTTGTCAAATTTTACACAAACATTTTCAGAGTGCATCTAATATTACCTACCTTATCTATCTAACTGAGCATAAACTAAATATATTATGAAGAGCACACACATGTATGCAGTATGTGGCAGAATTGTTTGAACATGTATGAGTTCTAGTCCTACCACACTATGAAAAGGTCTTCTTACTCTATAGTATATTCATGTGCAAAATTATTCCTTTTTGCCTACTATTCAGACAGATCCAGGATGTTATAAGAGCTGTCAGATATCTTAATTTCGACGATGCACTTTGTCGTGAACTACAGATTGGATGATTCCTCACCCAATCGCAGATCTATATGTACAATTCAAGTGCATCAAACATCAAGGATCTACAGCTCTCGTTTCGAAGAACCAAATGGCTTATAAACCAATTTGATTCAGAAATATGTGCTCTGACAATTTTGTCCATGCTGTATCATTCCCCCAACATGTATCTTATACAGTTATACATTAGGCGTTCAACATGTTCTTGCTATATATGTTACTCTATGAATTTACCCCAAAATGTATTCAATGCTAGTTTGGTCATGGTGCGTAAATATTAAACGTAATTACGCTGTGCTTTCCATTGTTAATACTTGACTGATTAGTTGCCCAGAAAAGACATTTTATTACTGTGGCATATCGTTGTTAAGAGTATGCTGGTATGTTATTTGGTAATATTTACCGGTCAAAACTTGTTCATCCGCTTATTATGCTTTGTTGTTCACTTAAAGTATGTCAGGCTTTGCCATTTTTTGATGGCTTGCAATAAAGCTTGTAAAATTATATTTATGTATTTGACTTCTCTTTCAAAACCCAATATTAATTTTATTTTGACGACAAGCGGCTTAGTCAAAACTAACTTCTGAAAGTTGTGGTTGGGAGATTCAATGATTCATTCAAAACAAGAGCAGTTATACTGCCTCCATATCCCACATGCCCTATCTACCTATACCCACCAGAATTCCAATTTTAGTTATGCTAAATATTTCCACCAGGGGTCAATTGTGCATATGTGTAAGGATGTGGAGACACCTGTTGGTGGACTTCGCTTTTCAAAATTAACATGGCTGCACGCCAAAAGCACAGCAACCCAGCTGAAAAAGTATCTGGGATGTGGAAATGGTTATGATATTTATTGATTTATGGTAACATTAATTTTGACAAGTTTAGGGGGGTCTTTGAATGTTGGGAAATGATGAGCATTGTACATGGTGTGGTGTTTGAGATATTTGATGGATGCCATGAAATGGAGATTAAAGTAGACCCAACAGAAACTGTGAATGACGTAGTAAAGCCAATTTGCAAATTGAAAATAGGAAAATTTATTTTTCCAGTGGATCACCAATCTGCATAGAGCTCAAAGTAGGCCCCTGTTGCATTTATTATTAATGCAAATCATTCTATAACTCAGTCAATCATCGTTGTACAGCTATTTAACTTTCCAACAGAGGGTTCTGCTACAGAGAGTCAGCTGGTGCTGCCCCCGATGGGAAACTGGGCACACCTGAATTTTGTCTTGCAGATGAGATTGAATTTTGCTGTCTGGAAAGCCAATCATTTTTGTCATCTCTCGGGAAAACGGATGTTATGCTTAATGTCAATTTTATGTCATGTACTCAACAGAGGTCTGTCTCAATGAGGAGGTGGGAAATAAACACAAGAAGAAGAACATGTACAGTGTATTACTCAGACCTCAGCTGATAACTTTCACTGTGGTTGGGCATGTATCGTTGTTTAGGTGTTTAGATGTATCTGGTTACATCCTTAAAAAGAGTCTTGCCATTTCGCCAGTTACGTATTGCCAAAATTTTGCTGATGAAAAGTTATAAATGTTGATTTCAATGCAAACAAATGAACTTTGACAGAAATGATATTTTGTTGAGAAGTGCTTTGTAGCATTAAGCTTACCACTAGAGGGTTCTGCCACATCGAAGACAAGCTGGTGCTGCCCCCCTGTGGGAAACTGAGACCACCTGAATTTGCTCTTCCAGATGATTTCCCACTCTGGAAAGAGTGGCGGGGGGGGGGATCTAGTGCTGTGGTAGCATGCTAGGCTGCCAATCGCTGGGTCCCAGGTTCGAATCTTGCTCTTGCCGGGTCTCCTGGGCATTGGGCATATGATGAACAGCTGAGCATTTCAAAATCCTTTGCCTCATTGGCATGTCCCAATTAGCCTACCAGGTGCATAGTAACAGGACGTAAAGCCCAATCATCCATCCATCCTACTCAAGAATCACAGGATAGTAAGATTCCACAGCTCTTGCTAGTTAGTCTCTTATAAGACACAATGTTGGCTGTATGAACAGACCATTACAGTCTTTCAATTTGTTATGCGAAAAGATAAGACTATTTCTCTATGAAAAAGATAAGACTATTTCTTTATGCACTTTGTGATTCATGGTAGCTGATGAAGTGACAAGATTAAACTTTTAGCATGGGAACCATAGAGGCAGTTTGATAAGTCATAATCAACATGATTTTTCCATTTATCGCAGATTTTAGTGCAATAATCTGATTCATAGGCCTATTTTTTAAAATTCCTTTTGTTTGTTAGACACTAAAACACAATGTTCATAAGTCTCCTGAAACTACGCTATTGAAACTAATGCTTTGATCACGACAAATCATCAGCATGATAACTCACAAAGTGCAATTTTCAAAGTGCAATGGTCCGCTCTTTCCGCAAAACAAACTGACCAGCTGTAAACAGCTGCTTCCCAACTGGACACCAGGGGCGCTTGTGCAGCCTCGGGAGACTTTGCAGTTAGAGTTTGGAGTGCTAGCTTGGTTTTCAACTTTTTTTCCAGGAAAACCTCTGGTAGTACTTTTGTGACAAAATTAATAAAAACAAAGAAAAACAGGATTTTTTAAACAATTTTTTTTTACTTTTATGTCAATATTAAGTACATGTGTACACATCAAATCAGCATATTTTAAACTCACAGCTATTGACATAAAATGCATCAATGAAATAAATTAAAGAGAAATATTGGAGATTTTTTATCATACAGGAAATATGATATTGAAAACCCCTGAAATGGAATTCTTGGATCGCGAAACCCCAAACTAAATTGGCTTGTTAGAATAATATCGAAATTCTTTAGCGGCATTTTTAACAGCGCCCTCTTCCAGTGGCGCCCCCTTCTGAGGTTCTTCATACAGCGCCCTCTATTTTTATACAGTTCACAGATGGCGCTGACCGCTGGGTGGCGGTATAATTGAACTTTGGCATTAAGAACTTTTTTTAAATAAATATAAACGGTTTATGTCAAATTCATGATATGAATGAGGAATGATGGAGATATTAATTGTCAAATTGACAATATTGGATTTGTAAATGGTTAAGAAATATTCCACTAATGAGATTCTGATATTAATGAGAATGAAACGCTAATAAAAATAATTAAATAAATAAATGAATCGTACAGATGTCATAGATATTTTGGTTAAAGTCAGAGCATTTTGACCTCCTTAATACACCATTGAGTGGCATACTCCTGAATTACTATGAGTTCAATCGTTTGAGACAAAAAAAGTATTTCATGATATAGAAAATATAACAACATGATTTTAAACAACATAAAACAACACAAATATTCAACAATTGCACAAAATAATTTACAAAATAATTCACAAAAAATATTGAGTACCAAAAAATGGTATACAAATGCCACTAAACAATATTAATCTGCCAGAATGCAAAAATATCAAAAAGACCATTGAAAATATTATATTAAATATATCAAATATGCACATAGACATAATTCAATATGATGTACATCAATATATTGAATATAAATTACGGATTTACAGCTACAATGACAGTGGGACAGCTATAAATATTACATCTGAAATATATTCATGTAAAGATCTCAACCAGAGGTAGGTGTTATTGTGTTTTGGAATGAAGAAGTCTTAGTATTAAAAATTCAATCCAATTCTATTATTGTCCAACTTCACACTAATTCTAGTACAATTCCACAGGTGGCAGCATTTTATGTTTAAACAGTAGAGGGCAGCACAAGATAATTTCAAAATAAAAGATTTTCAGAATGAATGTGTCTTTGGTACATTAAAAATTCAAAACAATTTTTTTTTAAATTGATATTTTTGATTATTATCTTTTGAGCTGCTTTTAAAATGTTAAAGATATGCCTATTACTTCTAGCCCATCACTGACAAGTCCTTGACTATTTATAAACAACTTTACATCAGTTTTGGTAATTAAAACTGTAGCAATTGATGGGCATTTTATAAAATAGTAATTAGCAAAGCCTAACACGTAAGCTCAATATTTCAAACTATTGGTATAGCCTGCCACATTAGAGGACTTTTGTTTAAAACAATGGAATGTACTCAGCTGTCCAGTAGCGGATCCAGAGGGGGGTTGAACTTGTAGATTTCGTTAAAAAAACTAAAATCCCAAGTATTTTAGTACATTTTCACTTGTAGCCCCCCCCCCTCATCCGACATTTTCTGGATCCGCCCCTGCTGCAAATATTCCGACTCATAGTCCATCCGGATGATCCATAATAAATGTATATATTTCTTTCGTCCAGTCTCATTCGAAGCATGATAAACACATTTAACAGTCATTGGTACATCTTTCAACAGTTTTTAAAGGTAGATATATTTTTTGTAAATCGTATTCCTGGTTGCGCAGTGATACATCGTTTGCAAGTCAGTGGAAATAGTCCGGGACGTCGTGGCCATGTATAAATAGTCCTCGACGTAAAATAGTCCGTGTGATGTCACAAATAAGAATGCTGACATCACCCAACGTAAAATAGTCCATGTGATGTCACGAATAAGAATGCTGACATCACCCAGAGATCATTGTAAGTGGAACAGTCTTTGGTAGGTAAAATGAATGTAGGTCATTTAAATTAATTTTATTCCGCATTGAAGTAAGAGTTCTGCATGGAATACAGTTTGTCAATGGGGTTGACCAAGGAGCCCCTGGGGCTGTTGCCATGGCTACCAGGGCCCGATTGACCCATGATGACGTCATCGATATTGTCCAACCCTGATTCCACCCCCATGCTTCCATCATACACATTGTCCCCCATGCCTGAACCATATAGTGAACCTGAAAAGACAACAAAAAACAAATCAGGAAAATTAATAAAGATCAGAAAATAACTATTTTGCTCCAAGATATCTCCCACCTCTCATAACAGTAATTAATGGTGAATGGCCAACATCAATCAATCATTTTCTCAGTAATAAATCATGGCTATCCATCCATCATTTTGACTGCTAATCTGTTACAGTCTAACTTGTGCTCCCAAATTATAAATTGCAATCAGTATTTAAATGGAATAACAGTTTTCTTATAAAGATTTTGTTTTGTAATTTTAATTTTTCTTGCAGTTTTTGTATCTGGCGAATGATGATGTAATAAAAAGTGAGTAGGAGAAAGTTGAACCTTTTTGTGGTTCAAGAACAAGGTTGAAATGTAATGAGAAATTAAGAAAAATTTGATAACAGCCTATGAGAAGAAGAGACAGGAGGAAGGAGGAGGAAGAGGAGGAAAAGGAGGAGGAGGAGGAGCAGAAGTAGAAGACGGAGAAGTAGAAGGAGGTGAAGTAGAATGAGGAGGAGAATCTTGAGAGAAGAAGAAGCAGAAGTAGAAGAAGTAGAAGAAGTCTAAGGATAATTAGAAGAAAACAAAGAATTATAGAAGAAGAAGTATAGCAGTCAAAGAAGAATGAAGAAGAAGGGGGAGAAGAAGAAACAGTGAGAAGGATAAGAAGAAGAAAAGGCAGAAAAAAACGAAGAAGCACACAGACGCTGAAAAATTGTTCTAAGTGAGGAGGACATCCCTATAGATACATCTATAGATACATCTATAGATAGATAGATAGATAGATAGATAGATAGATAGATAGATAGATAGATAGATAGATAGATAGATAGATAGATAGATAGATAGATAGATAATGCATGCAATTTTATTGCTTGGCCTTGTTAATTTCTACCGTCTGGGAACAGGTTCAGAACTGCCGTAGTTTTTATTTCTATAATATTTCATTTCAGTTTTCTTTGTCTGTTTATTCCTACTTTCTCTTTCTATATTCTAGTGCTTGGAATCTGTGTGAAATCCGGGAAAAATCCGGGAAAAATCTTGGCAAGGCATGAAATGTCAAACATTCGAAAGCTGGGCTTTGTGAAATCTTTAATAAAGGCAGAAATTGCCTGGAAATGACATTGCTCTGGCTCCCTTCAGCATTTAATATCTGAGCTTGCTGCAAAATTGCATTTTTTTCCTCTCTTGGGTTGAGACTACCTCCAATATTAGGGGAAATGAGGCAACGTGTGATTGGCCAAGCTCTTGTTACCGAATTCCTCCCCTATTGTTTCAAGAAAACACAGAGTCTGTGACACAATAGATAACAGAAAGCAATGCCACAGTCTGCTAATTATTTCTTTTAGCAAACTACACCACACAAAACAGGGACAAATTACTTACTACTGAATGCAGATCAACACAATACATCTATAAACTAAAAGGTGATACAGATCTTTTCTACGTATTGGTACGACACCGATTTTTAGGTTTCTAACACACTTTTTAGGTCTTTAGGTCTGCCAGCTCTGCTGAGCCATCCTCCCCACGCAAGCCCTGCTAAAATGGACAGGGCTTTCTGCTATTTCCAACCTCTTCTGTGATTGGCTGCTTATTTAGGTCATAAGCATTTTGCAGGCAGATTTAGTCCGATTATGGACACTTAGAGGATTACTGGCAACTAAGAAAAACAGTGTAAAACAAGCAAACTTTCAAACAGTTTCATTTCAGAACTGTGAAAATACATAATTCAATGGAATTTTCCGAACTGTGATAGCACCTTCAACAATACACATTTTCTCCATTTGTAACTGTGTGAAACAGAAGCAACAATTTCAAACTGCGATGTAGCAGTCCCTGATTGGCTAAGCCAAAACTGGGTCAGTTAATTAAGTATTCATGAATTAGCAAAGGTTATGGGCCATTTTGTCATGGTATGACTTGGGATGATGTGCTGAGCAGGCCTATTGTGATGCACCAGATTATCCTGTGTGTGACTCTGTGCATCAAATCCTGTTAAAACTACGCGCTGTATGGATCTGTTTCTTTGCAGTATGCTTTCTTGTGACACACTAAAAGCCCCTTTCAATTTTTACAGATCTCCGTCACTCCTACACTGAGTATTTCATGTTTTACTACATTTATACAGACCTCCACCACGCTACACAGTGTCAACACATACATAATATTATTATGGCAGGCTGGCAGACCTACGTATGCACTCTCTGAGTGTTCGTTCTTGTTTGTGAGTTAGAACCCTCCTTCCAGTCAGGATCTAACTCCTCTTCCAGTCAGGATCTAACCCTCCTTCCAGTTAGGATCTGACTCCCCTTCCAGTCAGTATCTAACCCTCCATCCGGTTGGATCTAACCCTCTTTCTGGTCTGGATCTAACCCTAATTCAAATGCATGTTAGAACCAAAAAATCATGTGTCTACGGGGACCACCATTTAATCTGATTATTAAATGGTCTCCCCCAACTGACTTAGAAGTCATACACTTCTTGAACATTTAAGCCTCGACATACATACACACTCTAAAAAATTTCAGACAAAATTGGTTTTTTAGATTCAAAATGGTTTTTTGAAAAACCAAATTTCAATGCAAAAAAGCAACATGGATTTTTTTTAAAAATCCATGTTGGTTTTGCATTGAAATTTGGTTTTTCAAAAAACCATTTTGAATATAAAAAACTAATTTTGTCCGACATTTTTTAGAGTGCACTTGCAAGTTCTGCAAGTTGAATTTAACATAGATTAACAGAGCTAATAGCTCGAAGCGAGTAAAAGCCACTTACTTTGAGGTGTTGATGCATCGTAAGGTCTCAGACCTCCTGAATACTGCTGGCTATCTGACAAACTGCCCGCTGAAAGAGAAATTATAAAAATAAGATTCTGCATGAAGATAAACAAAATGTAGAAAAAGATTTAGTAATCTTCATTCATTAGGCCTAAGTCAAAACTTAAAAAAAGATCTTTCAAAAAAATGTTTAACTGATGAAAGCGACATGGAATCGGCTAAAATTCACAATAATGTAAAGAACGTTCATAAACAGATTATAAAGAAAACTTCCGCTTACTTGTTTTTCCATCACTTTGTGAAGCTGTTTCGTCTGCAAAAGGAATAGAAATTCACATATTTTACAAATTACTTTAAAAATGTTTCTGGTTAAATCTGGAAAAAAGAGTTCAACAACCTCCCTAATTTCTCTGTTCTATCACTTCTATGGACATTGTTTTTCACTCAGATTTTGAAATTTCTTCATTTTTCTCAAACAAAATTAACTATAACGGCCAAAAAGCCTAATAGTATATACTAGCTGTTCACCCGTTAGGGTTTCTTGCTTTTCAAAAATGCACCGAGTTCCAGGTTCTTCCCAGGTTACAGTAATGTGAAGGCAGGTCCTATTTGCAGGTTCCTGTCAGCTTTCAGTTAGATGAAGTAAGGTGGATTGTTTGGAAGTACTACAGCGTTGTGTACATCACTACAAACACTGAGAGACTGGAGTTGTTGGAAAATATGATTTTCTAAATGCATGATGCAATTTAATTTCTGGGAGCTAGGAAGTTATATTGGACATAGAAGTTCAATCAGTGTGGAAAAAGATGCGGAATTTAGTGGCATGCAATATAATATGCATTACTGGTCTTGATGTGGCAGAGAAATATATAGCTTCCAGATTTGTATGTTGAAAATATGTTTTTTGTCAAACTCCCAACAGGAATATCTGGTAACTGGGTAGATATATTGGCCATAGAAGGTCAGTCTGCATATGAAAAGATGCGGAATTTAATGGTCTTTAATATTAAATGCTTTACAGTCCTTGTTGTGGCAGGTAAATATACAGGTGGGATGTATTTAAGTGAAAAAACTTGTTTTGTAGCAAATTCCCAAGATATATTTGTGTAACTATGGAAATAATGAATGTTGAAAGGTAAAATTTGCCCTATCGGGAACTTCAGATGAATTGACAGGCTCAGGAGTGTAATTTAAGATGTTATGGATTGAGAGAAAAAAGCCTTATGAGTGAGATGAGATTCCTGCTATGACTATTATTATGATTAGATTATTTTATATATAGCAAGAAAGCATTTTGTTATGAAAATCCTAGTACATATATGTAGCAGAAAATGTAGCTACTGATTATTTTGCATCTCACCAAGCAATACCAACAAAAAAATCATATTAAAAATATTTGAATTTGGCGCCACCAAACAGTGCTGCCACCTGGGGATTATCACAAGAACTAAAACTAGTTTAACAATTCAGTGTCAGCAGTAATTCCTAAAAAAAAACCTTCAACGTATGTCTGCTGAGAGAGAGGGAGAACTCAGGTTGGATAGTCACACACTGGCTCCATCTGTCACACTGGTGTTTCAGCAACTGTAAATTAAAAAGATTAAGAATTTTGTATCTCACCACTATCATCCTCGTCCTTCTTGCGGGCCTTGTTTGATTTCGGGCTGTTGTTGTTGTTTACACTTGAGCTGTTGTTGTTGTCTTTTTGGTTTCCTTTTTTGCTGTCTCCCGATTGGTCTTGAGTTTGTCGGCGAGCTATTTTCTTAACCTATGTTTAAAAAAAAAAAAGTTTTAACAATTTAATTTTTTTTGCTTGCGGAAGTTCTGAGTGTTGGATGTTTACAGATAAACAATGAAAATCCAAAATTAATTCCCATTTTATTATGTGGAAAGTGATAATAACAGATACATAATTAAATCGAACTTTCTTCACAGAGTTCTAAGAAATTGGAATGGTTGCTTGCTTTTTTGAACAATAACACATCAGAATCAGACTTAACTGGGGTTTTTTTGGGGGGAAGGTTATTTTACATTATGAAATATATAGGAGAAAATTTCATATGATTGGTTTGCAACTGTTTCACAAACAATTTCTTGTTTAATATTTGAATTTAGCACGTCAGACAGTTCTCCCACCTGGAGATTATCACAAGAACTAAAGCTCACCTTGGCTCTCTGGTTCTGGAACCAAACTTGGACCACTCTCACACTCAACCCTGTTTCTGCCGCTAAAGCTTCTCGTACCTAAAAATAAAGAAATAGTTTATGAGTCCAAAATATTCAACAAAATAATAAATGATGATATCATCATTGGAGGTTGATAATACAGCATGAATTGCAATGCATTTATAAATATCATTTGATGATCTGCATCCTTATGGTTTATGTATAAATAATTATATTTGGTTAAAAGAAAGGGCCCCTGTATATGATATTGATGATAAAATTACACAAACAAAATCACACACCAAAGAGACTAAATTTGTAAATTTATGTCATTGGATAAAGCAACATGAAAATCCTGATATTTTTTTGATTTGTTTTCTTTTTCTTCACTTCAAGGTAAGAGCAACCATGATGACAATATGTGTGGAAAAGCCCTTGTAATCATAGGCCTATTTTGGATCATAAAAGTGTCATGGAGTAAAATATGTGGGAACTTTTGGTAGTACTTGAGTTTGGAGTGCAGTATATCAAATTGACTGCATACTGACTGCATACTGAGATTGTATATCCAAGAGATAGCAAGCACAAATAATGTTGTAAATTATTGCGTCACTTGAAAATGGGAAACCCTAAATATCTGAGACATTCCTGGCACTTTTAGGGTTTGTTTTGAAAATTTTAAGAGCATGAAATATAGACCATTCGAGGAGATGGATCTGATAGATAGCTAGATGGCAAGCTAGCTACCTATATAGAGGTAGGTAGGTAGGTAAGTAGGTAGGTAGGTAGGTAGGTAGAGAGATAGATAGATAGATAGATAGATAGATAGATAGATAGATAGATAGATAGATAGATAGATAGACAGATAGATGAACAATTAATTGCGAAAGCAGGCCAATATGTGAATGTCCAGCTTTGCATTTAGTATTGTTTCATTTAGGATGGTAGTGCTTCGGAAAGATGGACAGATAAATTTAATAAAGACACCACAGATCTATATAGAGAGAATAAACAATACTTTTAAATTCAAAACTGTTATGATAAATTTCCCAAAAAAATCATCAAACCCTTTTCTGACTTTGTGAAAGTTATACTTAGTCTATTTGCAGTATGTGACAGGAAAGGTGCTGAAACTATGTTGAATAAGACCAGCAAGAGTCAGCAAATCAGACCATGATGGTTTTATGGTCAGTGAGGGAAGTGACTGGACACTCAACCCATCATTATCTGTGACCATGCCTTTGATATAGGTGATCACTGATACGAAATCATAAGTACAAAGGGTTAAAAAATGTCAACTGGTACTTGACTATCTCTTATAGGTTTGTTGAACAACCTATTCAACTGAAGGGGCAAACAATTATATGTGTGATATACCATCAGTGTGCCATCAGTATAGTATTTACATGACAAACTTCTGGTATCAGTTGAAGTGTATCAATGGGCCTTGTAGCCATGTAAACAAGCTTTAATACACTGTATATTAACTGGAGTAAACTCATCCTACAGGTCAAATAGAGTTGTTACATATCTATCTCTGTGGGCTTGTGATTTTGTTGACATTACAATATGTTACATATTTATAAATGATGATTGTAGTGAGTTACATAATATGAACTTTATCAATTGACTATTTTGTCAGCTTGGGTAGATGGCATGTTGGTATTTCAGTTTGGAAACGTATAGCAAATAAAGAAAGTTCTGTAATATATCACATGCACAATGATGGAGTGTCTTAGTTTGTAGACCTATGGATCCATCTCAACATGTAGGCCTATTGTCGATGAATTACAAATGGCTATTTGAATTGGCTGATTGATAAGGTTTGAACGTCCTGCATTTATTCACTGGCTAGCATTAACATAAGACAGCTCCATAAAATATCAGATGCATGGCGTTTCTACAGGGTGCGGCAAAAAAATTTGCACCACTTTAACATCTCTAGCAGATCAAACAGAAAATTGCAATATAATGTTTTGAGTGACGGGATATCTAGCCAAACATATTAGCAGTTGGTTAACAGTTGAATCAGTGTAAAATTAAAGTTTGACAAAGTTATTCTCATTAATGTGCAGCCTCTGCAAAATCTTGCTTGCCCAAACCAAAAGAGCTCACAATAATTTGCTGACTGCTGGCCTGCCGACCATTTCTGAATGCCGTGAATTTCACATCAAAAGGTGGTTTGAAGAAAGAGAATAACTCCAGTGAATATTTGACAAAATAAGACCCGTTTCTGTGGTCAGGTGATCATTTTTGCATTTTTTGCGACTGATAACAGAATGATTCATCATCATTTCCATGTAAGGGCAAAAAAATTGCCAATGGGGTGTTTTACTAGCATTCTATTACGGCCAAGACAAACCCACTGTAAAAGCCAACAATATTTAGCAGTTTGGTGGCTGAACAATATAATTTCAGGCCTGCTTTGCTGAAGGTTTTTGATTGCATGGGTTCAAAACTTGGGAGATGAACACAAAATATTTCAAGTGGATCTTCTAAGCAAAATGCCCGATGGATGTAAATCAGATGAGATAATTTATTTTTGGTCTCCAGCATCAGTTTCAGTGCTGGGCAAGTAAAATATTTCAATATGATGGGGTGAATATGTATGTATAGGACCCCCACTCTCCCAGCTCGTCAATCAAGCCTTGGGGCACCTAGAAATTGCCTTGGAGGGCTGCACTTACAAAATACGTCTGTCTATGTATTGATCAACTGTAATGTGATATTCTAACAAGATTAGGTATAGTATGTTCTGCCAAGAGAAGCCTAGAAAGGTCATTAGTATTCGAGTTTATCCTCCAGTCCCAAATCAGAGACCCCCCTATTCATCAGACCTCAACATTTCAAACGTTTTTACATGGGCAATAGTAGAGAAGGGTGTCTGAAGCACCCCCAACATTTCAATAGCTTTATTGAACGCTGTAATTTAGGTATACTTGACAAAACCAAGATTCACCTGAAAAAAAACTCACGTACACACTCTTTACACCTAGAACATGAAAACTAATTCATAAAAATGAAAAATGCTTTGATTAAGTCAGTTTAGATATACATGGCTTGGTTGTGTCCGAATTTCATACTAATAGAGGCATAGGTTAGGAAATTATAGCAATTATGATTCATGGCTATTGCCAGTGCAAGTCTTTTTGCCGCACCCTGTACCCTTTGTAATACCCAGTTTAAATGCATTTTAAGCCGAAATTTATTATATAAATTCAATAATTAATCCCAAATGTCTGAGGCAGCTTATCTGCCCTGCCAACTAAAGCATAGATCTATAGACAGAGGGACTCCTGACCTTGTTGATCCAAGCATAGTTGCCATTAATTGACCTATAAAAGTACCAATCGGAAATGTGACAACATTTAATTACCTTTCTGCATGGTTTTGGGTTAATTTCAAACGAAGCCTTGAATTTTCTTCTTTGGGATGTTGTTAGTATCGTCCGTGGCCGTTTGGGGCCCTTGCTGTTTTCTACCACATCATTTTCATCTAAACTGGAGTCGTCGTCCGCTGAAAGAAAGTAGTCCCAAATTAAAATCAATCTAGGTGGCTAGAAGGGGAGGGGATGGGCAGGGGAAAATATTGGTGAAATTGCTTTAGGAGGTGGGTAGGGAGGTACAGATAGATAGACTTATAGGCAAAAGTATGATATTGTTTATATAGGCCTATTTACAGTGTATGTATGCAGAAAAGATACATACGTGTATCGAATTTTGCACGAAAGAAGAGAGGAAGGAAAGGGGAAGGAAAGAAGGAAGGAAAGAAGGAAAGAAGGAAGGAAAGTAAGGAAAGAAGCTAGGAAAGTAAGGAAATAAGGAAGGAAATAAGGAAGGAAATAAGGAAGGAAATAAGGAAGGAAATAAGGAAGGAAATAAGGAAGGAAATAAGGAAGGAAATAAGGAAGGAAAGATGGAAGGAACGAAGGAATGAAAGAAGGAAGGGAGAAAGGAGGGAAAGAAGGTAGGGAGCAAGGGGAAGCAAGGGCTGCGAGGAATTCAAACAACTGAAAGAAATTAAGCTAGGAAGCAAAGAAGCAGAATTTATGCTTTTGAAAGCTTCAGCCTTCAGTTTTAGGAGACATGACGTGGAAGAGGAGGAAGGAAGGAAGGAAGGAAGCAAGAAGGAAGGAAGGAATGAAAAAGGTAGGAGAGAAGAAAGGGAAAAGGGAATGAATAGGGAAGGAAGGGAGAAAGTATAGGAACAAATACATGACTTAATGAGACCCAAAAAAGAGTAAGAGAGTGTGAAAGAAATAAAGCTTAAACAGTAAACAGGAAATGAGACCAAGTTTTTGTCAAGCAACAATTATAGAAACTTGTAAATTACTGGAGTTTTAAGAAGTGAAAAAAGGTCTATATTGCAAATTATGAGAAATTATGAATGTGCAATAATAACTCGAGTACTCACACTTAGGACTGAAGGCTGTGCACCATTCATTTTTTGCTGCCATCTGCATCATGGCATATTCTTTTTCAAAATCCAGTCTGCAGAATATCTGACCGTCTTTAAACACAAATTGGTCTCCCTTTTGCAGTTGGTGGCCGCACACGGCACAGACAAAACAGTGGAGGTGGTATACATGGCCCACGGCTCTCATGACCAGCTCATTGGCAGGGATCGGTTGCAGGCAGCCAGCGCATTTTGTGCCGAAATATCTGAAATTGTAAGATTAATCATTGTTAAAATTTTGAAGAATGTAAAAAAAATGAAAAAGAGGGCACATTTGGACCAAAGCATGATTTTTTAAAAAGTTGTTTCAAATGATGATCCTGTAGAAATTAGAATTTGTATTGGACCTTACTAAATAAAATGAAACATTATATTTTTGAAGAGGGGGGGGGGTAAAAACTGCATAAGTGAAACATATTAAAACACGATTTTTTTATGTGAAGGCTAAATCTAAATACAAACATGCAGTCCTGCAAAGTGTGAACAAATGGTGTGAAAGTCTCCAGAAAACCATGTTACCTATAAAATGAAATGACCAGACGACTCTAAAATATTTCAGGACAAAATTGGTTTTCCAAACGCCATATGTATACAGTTTTTTTTAAAGAACCATGGTGGTTTATGCAAAGAAGTTTGTTTTTTCCAAAAACCTGCAGAATTCGCGACAATACTACAGCTGTTGGTGTCAATATTCTGGGATGCCAGTGGCAATATTCCTGAATATTCCTGAATATTTCTGAATATTTCTGATCCCTGCCACTTTAGATTCCTAACCCTCCTACTCAGTAACCCCTAAATAGGAGCATTGTGCTGATGATCTATCCTATTGTTATATTTTCCCCATTTGCAATTTGACAAAAGTATCAGCACGTGTGGGTAAGAAGTATTTGACGTTTGGGGAGGGGGGGGGGGTAAGGAGGGGGACTCACGACTTGAGGGATGAGGGGGAGGGGAGAGAAGGGAGGGGGAAAGGGGGCCCTTGGAGGCAACCATTGGTTTTGTGGTCGCAATAATTGACATTTGATCCACAGCTATAAATATGGTCTTATTAACGATCCTCCATAGTAGATGATAATATAAAATAGGCTGGCACACTGAAAGTATGTTCTATGGCTCATATATATATCTGTCTATATATATGTCTATCTTTCCATCTATCTTTCAGTCTGTGTATCTGTCTATCTTTTATCTAAATATATAGCTTTCTATCAATCTTAAATCTAAATATATCAATCTATCTTACAACGATTTACATGCACCCAAGCCACAGTTTGCCTATATCTATCTATCTATCTATCTATCTATCTATCTATCTATCTATCTATCTATCTATCTATCTATCTATCTAGCTATCCATCTATCTATCTATCTAGCTAGCTATCCATCTATCGAACTCTGTCTGTCTTTCTTACAAGATTTTACCATGCAGACAAGCCACCACATTTGCGCCGCATTCAGAGCTATATCTCTGCCAATGGCTAGATGCCAAACTATGAGATGTGATCAACAGCTAAACACAAAATATCTGCTGATCGGAGATCAAGTTGTGTTTGGGAGAGGAGGGCCAGAGGGGGGGGGGATTCAGGTCAGATGAGCCGCCAATCCCCCACTAAGCTGTTGGCCCCCCTAGTATTTTGCCGGCAGGATATTGCCAACTTTGCCTGAGCTCTTTAAACAATTCTTCGGTGCATGAAATTGAATACAGAGCGTTATTAAAATGAGAGTGAGCCCCTGAAACGTTGCTAAAACGTGTGTCAGACGTTCGTCAAACTTTGGCCAACGTTTGTCTGGTGTTTAACTAACGCTCGCCTCAAGCCCAAACACAAAACATGCAGGAAACGTGGCCCCCAGCCAGCTCATATTGCGAGCTGTTTAAAAATCAGATCCAGTGCGAAATTGCAAATTACTTTGGAGGATAGCACTTCAGACTACTCCGTCGGATTTTGTGAAAATTAATTCATATTTCAAGTGAAAAAGCTTGAAAATTCATCGTATATTTATTCCTCCGGTCTATGTAAGATCTGTCTATAACTGTCAATATACCTATTTATATATGATTTTTATTCTGGATGTCTTGGTGCATGTCTAGCATGCAGTCAGTCTGCAATTGTGTTATCTGAATGTCATTCATAGTATACATAAAAGAATATATAGGCCTACTGTATCCACACAGAAATGAGGGGGTAGGGGGAAGCATATCATTTAATTTGGAGTCAATTTCAGATTTGCTTTACTGCATTTCTAGCACCTCCAACAGCTGAAGTTTTGGTAACTATCCAGTTCCATACAAGCAGCTAAATTTTCTTCTTCTTCTTTCGATTACACATGTTTAAGTTTTTATTTTGCAATGTTGTGACTTAAACTAAGTCAAGTGGTAATCAATCAATTAATCAATCAATCGATCAATCCCTCGACTAAAACCCATAAGTGGAATAAAAGTAGATTATAATCTCCTATCTATAAGAGTATGCCAACCACCTTTAATATATATGCCTATATACTGCACTGTGAGGCAACATGGATACCATACTGTTCATAGATTTTAAGAAGGACAATTAGGCTAAAATTAACATTTGATAAACTAACCCATTCGAAATGGAATAGAGACTATAAAATGATCTTAACCCCTCCCCCTCCCTCCAGTCGAAATAAAGGGTGATCAAAACACCCCTGATTGTTGACTTTCTCAGCAATAAACACCTCTACCCCCTTCAGGCCTATCAACCCCACTCTGAGCCACAGGGGGTATTTAATAAAAGCCCCACCCCCCCCCCCCCCTCCAAGCTACCCATTGCCAGCTTACAGGATCGCAGCTTTAATATTGTGTTGTGTGTACCATATTTGGCGCGTCAATTGGGACCAGGGTATCGTCTGCTTTCAATGAAAATGGCCATTTTCCAAACAACATTAAGGGCTTTACCCCCCATTTGTCTTGTCCTTACTGTTACCCCTTCCATAAAAGAGGGTCTTATGGAAGAGGGGGGTCCTATTTTGGATCCCTTCATTGTTTCCATAATTCGTCCATTCTTGTTTCCCGCCAAAACAAATGGCGCGAAAATATGCTAATCTTGATTGTGGTTCGCTGCTAAATTAATTTTACGATTTCTGTCACATCCTGGCCACAGACAATTAACAGTGGTAAAGAGTCACCTGCTTTTAGTTCCCAATTTGCAACCCATAACAGCCCTCCTTCACCATGAATTCTGATAATTATGTAGGCCTACCTCCAAAAACTGCCATATCTTAGTAAAGTGACATTTTCCATTGAAAAATCTTCTTCTTTTTTTTAAACTTGTGTAAAACATTGAGATTTAAACTTAATAACAACACTAGGCATAAGGTCTATATTTCATTGTAATTGCAGAGAAATCTCTCAGCTTAACCAAAGATTTTCTGATAGATATAGGCCTATTGGCTATATCATTTTGAGATTGTCCCACTGTCACATCGCTGAAACTTTCTGCGAGATGTTTCAGTTCGTTGCGGCTGCTTGTTTGTGCAACAGTCGAACTGTGCGAGTGCAAAATGTTCAATGTGTAAATGGACTGGACATAAGTCAGATATTGTAGGCCTACATAAATTTCGGCTCTGAGGGCATTTTAAACTTATTATTATAGCCAGTTTAGTGTAAGCATACATGTTTAAGCATACAACAGACTTACTCAACTAACTAATTATCCAACTAACTTGCAAGGTTACTGTCTATCTATCTATCTATCTATCTATCTATCTATCTATCTATCTATCTATCTATCTATCTATCTATCTATCTAGGCCTATCTATCTATCTATCTATCTATCTATCTATCTATCTATCTATCTATCTATCTATCTATCTATCTATCTATCTATCTATCTATCAGCACATCCATGTGACAAATATATCTATAGCTCTATTTGCCCCTTTTCACCTCAGCCTATCTTACAATTCTTACATGCATGCCAGGAGGCCTAGAACTAGATGGCTTCTTCCTAGTTCTATACATAGGAAGAATTCCACATCGCATTTGCTACATTGTTGCGGAACGAGGCCCAAATCCGCAAATTCTGATTGTGGCAGCTTTTAGCAGTTACCATGGCAACCAGAAATGCCCTTGTCAGTGGGGTAGACTTCTCTGACACCGGATTGTCGACCGAACATTCCATTCCCGCGGAAACGCACCCGCAGCTACCTACCCGCCTTTTGCTACATACTGTGGTTTTGCTAGTTGGGAATAACACCAAGTAAATACGATTATTGCCACTTTTGGGCACTTTAACTAAATGATATTGCCCCCAAAATCGAACACTAACTGCCTCTATTGTCTCACAGTAGTAATCAAATTCCAATCAAATGGCCTTTGTCTCAGTAAGAGAATTAACCTTCATTTATTGGAAGACAGTTGCAGAAACTCCTATTTTGACAACATCGATAGATAAGCCCACTGTTATTTAATTTATTTGATAGATAGATAGATAGATAGATAGATAGATAGATAGATAGATAGATAGATAGATAGATAGACAGATAGATAGATAGATAGATAGATAGATAGATAGATAGATAGATAGATAGATAGATAGCTAGATAGATAGATAGATAGATAGATATATGGCAATTTACACAAGGGATTATAGTTCTTTAAAATCATTCCATTTCTGTGAACTCTGAAAGAGAAATATTGACCTGACCGTCTTGACATAAATTTTGGCTATCAATATATAGGCCTAAACATTTTAGTTTAGTAACAATGAATTATAGGCCTAAAGTAAAATCGTCCTATTCAATGTTAGTTTACTGTTTGGCAGCTGGAAGTCATTATTTGCAGGCGTTATGTAATACCTATTAGGGGAGGGCGGGGCATGATGGGCACCTTAACTTTGGAGGTCCACCATGTCATTACTATGCCAACAAAAACAAGAGCAGGTATACTGCCTCCATATCCCCCTGCCCTACACATCTACCTATACTTACCTGAATTCCAATTTTAGTTATACCAAATATTTCCACCAGGGGCACAATTGTGCATACATGTAAGGATGTGGAGACACCTGGGGGTGGAGTTCGCTTTTAAAAATAACATGGCTGCTGGCCAAAAGCACAGCAAAAAGTATTTGTGATGTTTAAATGGTTATGATATTTATTGATTTATGGTCAGATTTGACAAGTTTAGGGGGGTCTTTGAATGTTGGGAAAGGATGAGCATTGTGCATGGTGTGGTGTTTGAGATATTTGATGGACGCCATCACATGGAGACTAAAAGTACAATCCCCCATAGCATAGCATGGGGGATGATAATTACTATTTGTGATGAATGGTTTTGCATCAGGTTCTACTTTAAGCATAGAAAATCTTGTTTCGCTCAATGAAATAGTGTTTGAGTTATAAGCACTTTTAATTTTTTGACAGGTGCCCATCATGCCCCGCATGGGTGGGGCATGATGGGCACCTTGTTGGGGCATGATGGGCAGCTTCAAATGTTGGTCAATACTTACGGCATCATAGTTGTAAAATTGAAATAATTCCAATATTCTTAATAAAAAAAATTGCAATACATGATAAATGGTAGTTATTGAACCAACACAGCAAACCATAATCCCTTTTTCGTCTAAAAAATGCAGGTAACAATCCAAAAACGTAAATTTAACATCATAAAAGATGATTTGGCACACAAATTACGTTCTTTATTTTATACCTGATGTAGCAAATAAGATAATACCAATAGGTATTGAAATAGGCAGTATTGTCCATTCTTGCAAATCTTCAACTATTATATTGCAAGAAATACATATGATTAGTTCACATGGGGCATGATGGGCCTGGGCCCATCATGCCCCAATTAAGAGACCCATCATGACCCAAACTTCATTTTTCATAAATGCCCTCAGACACCAGTTTCCAAGAATAAAGTCAAATAAAAGAGTTTTCAATCAAAATGTTGAGATGTCTCTTTGTGAAAGTAAAACAAGACAGATGTCAAAATATCACATACCATAATCACAACGCACTTGGAAAATCAGGAGAAAAAGTTGTTAGGGCTTCAAAATCCTAGAAAGGGCAATATCTGCTAAAGTATTGGTATCTGAACCATGCAATTTTTTCTTCAATAAAGGCTAGCAAAAGGTATTCTAAATAACAAACGTCAGCTTCCTCCAGTGTTAAACTTTGGAGTTAAAGCCCAAACCCATCATGCCCGGGGGCGCATCATGCCCCGCCCTCCCCTACATTATAATTAAGAATCACGCTCTGTGCCCTGATGACTTAAAACTGTCAATCAAGCACATGCCTTAAATTTGCTTTAAATTACCATTTTGTGAAATAACCATAGGTTTCAGACAGAAATGTTTGAATAGTACTGATTTCATTGACATCATCCAAATTTGATATCATGAAGACCCTTATTAATACTTCATGCTTAAACCAACAGATCACATGATCAAGATTGACCTTTGACATCACACGTGACCCTCATGAAAAAGTAGGTCACAATTACATGATGCTGGCTTTAATATCTAACAACATGTAATACAATACTACATGTTGAATGTACGTGTGAGCTTGCATGTCATTAATATTCCAAATATTTAACGTAATAATGAATTCTAAATTAGAATGCTTTCCTGTCGTTTACCATATTGTGGCATGAAGCAGGTTCTGAGATAGAGTCACTTGGTTATAAATCAGTCAGTCAGTCAGTCATTTAGTCAGCCAGTCAGTCATTTAGTTAGCCAGTCAGTCAATTAGTCAGCAAGTCAGTGAGTCAGTCATTTAGTAAGCCAGTCTGTCAATCAGTCAGTCAGTCAGTCAGTCATTTAGTCAGTCAATTAGTCAATTAGTAGGCATTAGTATTTTTCAGTTTTACAAAATCCTTTTTAAAATACATTTTCAACAAGTTACTTTTTCAATGCAGCTGCTAACTTATTTTGAAACTCTGTGAACTCCTATTTTTACTTCACCAAATCAGACAGGGATTAAAAACAGTTAGTTTTAAAGATAAAGTTTGTTAGCAAACATACTTATAACATTTAAGGCTTATGTTTTTGTAGTTAAGGGTTAAATCCATTGGCCTTTCAGCAGATGGGTAAAAGTGTACACATGCATTTTAATAAAGATTGGATTAAAAGGTTAATAAAGTGGAAAATCACTTTTTAAAGTTTTGAATGAAGTTGAGTGTATTTTTTTCCTTTTCAAACTTTCATTTTCAAACTTAAAATTTAGATGTGGCCTCAAAAATAGTCATGGGTCATTACTAAAATTACTCTGGGATAAAATTGAGCATTAATAAATTTTGTTTTACAGGGCGAAACTTTTAGAGTGAATGCAAGAACTTTTTAAAAATAAAGAAACTAAGGAATAATTTACTGATTTTTGATCAGTTATATATTTTTTGGAAAATGATATAATTGCATAAATTTGACTGATTTCGAAACTGATTTGTTTTTAAGATGGAGAAAATTGCAAAAAATAAAGAAGAAGAAAAAACCCCCGAAAGAATCAGAACTTGGAACGACTAAACCACCTACTTTAACTTTCTGATTTTTGTGGGCAAAAGATCTCGAGTTAATCTCAACGGAACAGGATGTGGATTAAAAGCGGAGGGAAGGGGTTTGCGGAATGTGGGATGTGAACCTGAATAAAAATTAACTCCGTAAAGCTTCAGTAATTTTTAGATAGATAGATAGATAGATAGATAGATAGATAGATAGATAGATAGATAAATATATAGATAGATAGATAGATAGATAGATAGATAGATAGATAGATAGATAGATAGATAGATAGATAGATAGATAGACTTATTAATTGGTTGGTTAATTGAATACATTGTTTTCCTTACATAAATCAATAGAAAGGCTTATCCTATCCTATCCTATCCTACCCCCGGGGGGGTACTCGGCCGGATTTTGATACAGATGTGCGGCACGCGTTCGGAAAATTGTACCCTACTAGCATAGTACCCGTGAGAATGCATATTGTGAGTAAGAATGGCAGTGAGAGAGTGAAGACAGTGGCCCCTCCCTGACTCCCTCCCTCGATTGGAGTCCAGGGAAAACAGAAGAACAATGAGTGCTACACCAGAGAAGATTGACAGGCGTGCATGAATGACAAAAAAAATGCACTGGTAATATGTATAATATGAACAGTTTGAGGAACCAGACCCACTTATGGTTGTTGTAAGGTGTGAAATGAAGTTGCTTGCAAATTTGTAGTTGTGGGCATTGAGTAGTTGGGGAGGAGTAGCGTAAAGCATCCATGAATTAAGGGTATGATGGTCAGGTTTTCAAGCCGAAATTTCATACCCTATGGTCAGGTTATTATATAGGCCCTATAGCCTATTATATAGACATAAAAGAGAAAAAAGTCATCAGAAAAGGTGTGAAATCTAAATTGCAATTAAGAATGACACCTAACACCTGCAAGTTCAATGTAAATTAGACATTGCCTAATTGCAATTTCCAAGGCAAAACAACACTGTCTGATGTCCAATTGAGAAGTGTACCCTATGGTCAGGCTCTCCTGGCCTCAAAAAATGACCCTGTGGTCAGGAAATCCCTTAAAAACCCTATCTTTTGAGCGGCACATAGGTAGTATGACTTCAATGTGAGTGCCCCCCGGGATCCTATCCTATCCTATCCTATCCTATCCTATCCTATCCTATCCCACAGCTGTACATATCCAATGGCTGGACATTTACTCAGTACTGGCACACATATTCAATGGGGAAGGGCAGAATTTAAGGTTAAGGTTAGCAAAAGGAAAATAGTAGGTACATGACTCCCATTATGTTTAGTAGCTCATGAAATATTTCCAGTTTGTTTCAAGTCAATGAAGTGAAATGTTTTAGTTCCGGGGGATCTTTGGCCGGCTCTGGAGCAAATAAAAGGCCGCCAAAAATCGTGTGGCCGTTCTCTTTGGGCGGATTTTGTTTCCCTTATTGCCCTCCTTTGTTTGCCCTGAAATCACGCCCCTTTGCTTCCCAACAAACCATCTTGAAGTTAAGCCTCTGTCAATAAAACAAAGAGTTAATCCAACTTAATTGTATTGCCTTCTTCCCATGGATGCATTTTGAGCTCTGGGTGAAGCAACAGCCAGTTGAAAAGCATGCTGTCTTTTTAATGTCTGTTTCTCCATAAATGTATCTTTTGTAGAGTGTTACAATTAATCATTTACGTTGCATATATATCCGAACAGCCGTCTGTAATTCTGCATATCAACTGAGTTGATTCAATCATGGTATCTGTATCATCTCACCGATCTCAACCGATTTATACTTTTCTGGTATTTTAAAGCATAAATTAGGCCTACTCAAGATGGAAATAACTTTCTGCTTTGTTGAATAAAAAAATAAGCAGTTGCTAAAATATTTTTAAGAGCCGAAAATCATCAAGCATGACTTATACTTGTCTAAACCCAACATTCGTGGGCCCAAATCTTTTAAATCATTATTTTAGTAATACCAAGCATTTTAGAGCAGCTTATTATCAAAATACCCTGATTACCACATTCTTATTTGGGTGCTGAATTTCACACCATTTAATAATCCAATTTTCACACAAAAACCACTTTTATTCCTTTATGTAATCTGTCACCTTGGCTTAAAAACGCTGTGGGATCCGTTGTAAACATTTCTTTAATTCCAAATAACCACATTTCTCAAATTCTTGCCTCGGAGAAATCAAATTTCAGCTAATTCAATTGAAAAGACTTTTCACACATATTCGGGTTTCTGTTGCTCCAAAGATCAGAGTTTAAAGCCCTTTTAAAAGCAAGGGATTAGAGCAGCCCAAGTGTTACGCAATATGACGTAATCAAACACCAACAGCTCTTTTAAATCCCCATGTCTCACACCCAACCTGCAAAAAGTCAGACTCAAGAAAAAGAAGAACATTTAAAGCAAATTCAACCTTACTTTGTTTTTACAGTGACAGTCATACAGCATATAGGCCTAATTGTAGAACTTTTTCAAATTGTAAATATAAATTATATCTAGACCTGTGTAATCTTATATATCCGATCTTATCTAATCTAATCTATAGGCCTATTATCTAATCTAACTTATCTTCTGATCTAATCTAATCTGATCTAATCTTAAGCATCTTATCTATCTATCTATCTATCTATCTATCTATCTATCTGTCTGTCCATCTATCTATCTATGTATCTATCTATCTATGTATCTATCTTTGTGGGTGGCCAGTTTTTGATGTGTGAATTTTGATCAGTTGACCTGGTTGTCACTTTGGGGATTAATCCCAGCTTTGCTGATCGATCCTAATTACGTCTTGTTAACGTTTTCAAAGGACCCGGAGTTAACGTGGAATAAACGTGGATGAAACGTTGAATATTCATGCCGGCTGACGGGACAATAATGAGCATTGTTAGGCCTTGCGTGAAATGCGGAACAGCGGACCGGCGGGTTTTCGGTACAAAGGAGAGGAACTCCACAATAAAACAGCCGGCGCCATTTCCTGCCTGGCTAATTCCCAATTTATCGCCCAAGACAAATGAAAATATTTCCCTATCTCATTGTCGCCTATTGTTGGCGTCCTATTGTGATTGGCACCAAGGCTAGCTGCAGAGCTCTCAAACATTGCTTGCTCTTTAACTATTCCTTGCTCTTTAACTATTCGAAATCTAAATCTGATTTTTTTTGTTCACAAATCTCTGCATGACGTTTTTGTCCAAGATTCACGATAAATTGTTGAGAGATCCAACAATTGCATAACTGCAAGCTTTTAAAGGATAGGATAGGATAGGATAGGATAGGATAGGATAGGATAGGATAGGATAGGATAGGATAGTCGCTATAGTTCAGACAATGTGACAAGTCATTTACAGCTTCTGACCAAGGATGGAATAATTCGCAACTTCGATTCGTTTTCACCAACCAGAAGCAGAGAATAACCAACAAGAAGCAGGGAAAAACCAACCAGAAGCAGGAAATAACCAACCAGAAGCAGGGAATCACCCACCAGAAGCAGAGAAGCAGGCAAGCTTCATCAAAATGCCTGGCAGCCACTGGCTGATTTCATTTCAGTGTTGGGGGATCAGACGCCAAGCCAAAAAGGGCAGGCACATGTTAGGTCTTAGCAGAGTCAATAGAGACCCATTGGAGGGCCACGTAGCAGCAGTCTTAAGGACCTGGGGGTCCCAAAAGGGCCCTAGAGGTCCTACTTAATGGACCCCTAGCCCTGGGCCTAAGTGCCTTCTCTGGGGCAGGCAAAAAAGCAACACAGTCAGGGCTTAAGCCAAAAATGGTGCACACTTTCTGTGAGACGCTCAACACCACTTTTATTTTCTTCTCCAAGCCAAACTGCCTACATTGGGACCCATAAAAAAGTAATGCCCCCCCCCCCCCTCCCTGCTACTGGCTCAGTCTGAACATGGAATGGAGTGGGAATGGAGTGTCTCTTGTGCTACTGGACTTGTTTGTCACCCAGATGACGTCATGGGGTGCACACGTGACGTCATCACATTAACCCTACAGGTGGTGTTCCATGCTTACATCCATGGTGCCTGGATCTTGCGTTATATGTTCAATGGTACATGTGTGCAAATGTAAATGTAGGATTTTTTTTATAGTCCATTACACCGAGAAAGTCAGTCTCAACAGACTTTCAATTACACCCTTGCCAGGCCTGTTGAAGCATGAGCCTTTCTCAACTCCCCGGGAGTATACAGCCTGGCAGTGGTCTCCAGTGCACACAATGCTAAGTCACTCTATAATCGCCATGGCTGACTATGGCCAAGTACCCATTTACACCTGGGTGAAGTGAAGCAAAGAGTTATGGAGGATCTGTTCAGTTCCTCCTTGCCATGATTGGGAGTCGAACCTGAAACGTCTCAGTTACCAGGCGAGCACCTTATCCACTAGGCCACGGCACCTCTATGTGAACATATTATCAACATAAAATACATGTCCATGTAAAATGCACCCAGAAGCACTGTTTTCAAATTCAACAATGCAGAAAAAAGTCGACCACAATGCCAAAACAGGCAAGGAGCCCAATCCCTGCAAATTTAATATCACTGCAATCAACCTAGCCATAGCCTGTGAAAACTTCAGGGAAGACAGGGCTTAAATTCTTCACTCAATAGCATATAGAATCAGTCTGAAAGCAACTTTCAAACTTCCAATGTTCCATACTGAATTCAAAGCAGGAAGGCCAGCTCTATTTGTGAATATTGAGGAGCCTATATGCTGAGCTTTGCCAGATATTTGCTTCAAAATTTCATGATGCTCATATTGGAAGAGTTCCCATGAATATGAAATTCACTTTTCAAAGTCATGTAGCTGAATACTAGCACATGGGTCCATGAATTTTCACATACTATATATAATATAGAGAGTTTTTTGGTTTCAACTAAAATATTCCATGACTTTATTATGCCAACGAGAATTATGATGAAATGGGAGAGTGACACATGGATAGCGAAAATTGCTGGATACCAGATACCGGATGATCCGGCAACACCCACTGCCGGATACCGGATATAAACCGGATAGTTAGAACCGGATAGCAAACGTGCGAAAAAGGATGTTTTTCAGCATTCGAAGTTGATGATAATAATTTTTTCTGACAGCCGAGAGATAATCATTTCCAGCGGAGGACTGTTCCTCTGATAGAATGATTTTCGTTGTGCTCCGTAACAGAATTTAAATTTGAAGATGGTTACATCATGTTTTTGAATCTCTTCTTGTAACATTCTTTCATTTATCATCAACATTTTTCTGGCTTTTCCCTTATTTTTTTAGCATCCCAGATATCCGGTTCTCACACCTTAATATCGCTGGATACCGGATATCCTGCAAATTCCAAAATCCGGCTGGATACCGGATACCTTGCCGGATATGGATCCGTGCATTCCTAGGAGAGAGTTGGAGTCCTCAATATGTTACCCATTTACCCCATGTAGGGAGTCTTTCACTGGCCCAACATAGACACTGATTGCAATTTGAATTTTCGCTCATGAAGATCCACTGAAAATATTTTGGGTGCACTTCTTGAGATTTGAACTATGCGGCCAAAGGCCTTCAGCAGAGCAGCCCAAGACTTTAGCCACTCAGCCACCCATCAAAATATGTGTTGATCAATCAACCCACAGGTCATTCAACCAATCAATTCATTTTACAGAACAACTAAACCAAATACCTATCAATCAGTCAATCAGCCAAACAATCTATCTATCTATCTATTTATATATTTATCTATCTATCTATCTATCTATCTATCTATCTATCTATCTATCTATCTATCTATCTATCTATCTATCTATCTATCTATCTATCTATCTATCTACCTTATCAATATAACCAACCAACCAATATTTTCCACGAACCATCTCTCCTCCATCAATTTTCTTGCACCTATGTTTTTTGTGGTCCTTTTCCAGTTCTTATTTTTCTATCTTTTTCCAGTTCTTTATTATTTCCTTTTGATTTTATCACCCATGGCAAACAATGGCAAGTGCTATCCTAATATTTTGATTTTTTTCCCTCTCCAGGTTTGCACTTGTGTTGTTCCTATACAAACCAGGTGTCAGCCAGTTTTATTGTTTTTCCTTTTTTATCAATTTACTTTTTTTGACCTTCACCAATAAATCATGGTGGAAAGCAGTTGGATCCAATCAGTCTGATCAAAACATTTCGATTGTGGTTGTGTTTCAATTGTTTAAGTTCGTTTTCACCATTAGTATCCAATGATTTTACATTAATTACAAATATTAGTTATATTACAGATGTTTTGGACAATAAATTAATTGCCAATTAACCATTGACATGATATTAACCAGCAAACACAAAAGTTGTGACACAATTATTTTGATTTTTGAAGTTATTGGTTTGAAAAAATCATTAATAATGTACCATTCACTTTTAGGTACATTGATATTTGTCTCTCTTCCCATAATAAATTAACATTATTTGGCACATGGTACCAGCTGCAACCCTAAAAAAATAATGGTATTATTAACATCTTTAGAAATGTACAAAACTGTCTGTTCATTGAGTTAATTTAAAATGCTTGGCTTTTAAACTGAGAAAGTGTCTTGAATCCAGCTCTGTCAGGTGCAATGAGATAAATCATAACCTGTTCAACTTTCCCAAATGAGTCTGAAATATTGGTTAATTAAAAACCATTGGTGGTTTTAAAACTATAGAAAAATGATTGATGATTTTGCATTAATTAATATTTCTGAAGAGAAAACCCCCTAATATTGCAACAAAATATTTTAAGGAAAGTTACAGCAATGGTGTGATGTAAATAACCACTAATTATGATTTTAAAATACCTTTTTTGCTGTATTCAAAATCAATTTAATTTTTGAGAATAAATGTATAAAACCAATGAAGCAAGAACGGGCAGTTTTGATGAGGCGAATATTTTAAAATCAACCACCAAAAAGTATGCACTCCAAAAAATGTCGGGACAAAATTGGTTTTTTAGATTCAAAATGGTTTTTTGAAAAACCATATTTCAATGCAAAACCAACATGGATTTTTAAAAAAATCCGTATTGGTTTTTTGTATTGAAATTTGGTTTTTCAAAAAACCATTTTGAATCTAAAAAACCAATTTTGTCTGAAATTTTTTAGAATGTGCTGTGCTTAGGACTGCCTGAAGCAGCAGCCATGAGCTGAACTCTGACAGTCAGGTCTAACTTGCAATACAAAATTTGTTCAACTGATGCAACAAATGAAGCAATTAAAAAAATTATCAAAAACAACAATGACAATTGATGACAATGGTCAACTGGTGTACATGACTACATGTAAGGCCAATGTTTTAAAGTCAGCCACCCAAAATTAATTTCTGTGGGTGTGCTAACCAGTGCTGTCCAGATTTTAAGCAACCAAAAGCAGGTGCAGTAATACTCAGCTGAGAAGAAGCCAACCAAACCAAACTAGTAGCAGCCATGGACTGAGTTCTGATACTTGGGTCTCAATTGCTATACTAAATCTGTTTATCTTTTAGAACTGATCTAACCAATGAAGCAATTTTTAAAAAATTCAAAAACAACAATGAGCAATGAGAATAGCCAACTTAAAGACAATATTTTAAAGTAAACCACAAGAAATCATAGATAGATAGATAGATAGATAGATAGATAGATAGATAGATAGATATATAGATAGATAGATAGATAGATAGATAGATAGAAAGATAGATAGATAGATTGATTGATTGATTGATTGATTGATTGATTGATTGATTGATTGATTGATTGATTGATATCCTGTCCTATCCTATCCTATATTAAAGTATGAACCACAAGAAATTAGGCCTAATTTCTGTGGCTCTGCTAACCAATGCTATCCAAAGTTTAGCAACCAAAAGCAGGTGCAGTGCAACTCTGCTAAAAAGAAGCCAACATAACCAAACTAGAAGCAGGTGCCTGCCAAAGAGATGCTCTGTTTAAAGATATTGCGCTTTTCAAGAACTCCGCAAATGTTGACACAGTAACAGTACACACAGGGACACACCGACACACACAAAATGACACACAGCCTGAGGTGTCCGACACTGAGACACTGTCAGGCACTGTCAGACACACCGACATTGACGTGGTCTGACATGGAGAGTCTCAGATTTGAGATGTAGTGCATGCTACTGGCACTGGCTACTGGGTCTGGAACTCCAGAATGTGATGCTGGGTCTATAGGTGGTGATACTGGGTTACCTGGACTGTATTCTTTCAATGAACATCAAAACGCCGGATGTTTCAAAACTTACAAAATTGCTTTGTTTCATACAATAAGTTACTTTTGGACAGCCCTGCAGACAAAATTATGTTTGAAAACAGCTGTACATATGGTTTAAAATAGGATTTTAATATGTTCTTTAGCATTCTGGTTGATCATGGATAGGGTAAAATGACTGAGGTAAAAGGTTTGTATGCCTACCTGCTGTTGGTACTACTGCTGTTGGTAGGCCTAAACAATATTATTTTAAAAGGACAAACCATGGAACACATGACTTTATATCAATATACATGTACTGTACTTGACTGAAGACGTTTTTGACAGCTGGGCATATGTCAAACCCCCACATCCACAAAATCCCTTGATAGGACACTGTCACAATAGACCTGTAAGCCTACATCAATATTTCATACATTAAGTACTGGGGGATTTTGAGGAAAGTACTTTTATAGAAACCCTTTCTGAGATAATCACATATTTCCCAGGAGGCCACATGAATCTTATGTGGTATTCACATGCATTATGAGTTAATCAAGAAAGCCTTTCAGGTCAGTTGAGTAACCAGAAGAAACAGGAGAGTTAGATAGATAGATAGATAGATAGATAGATAGATAGATAGATAGATAGATAGATAGATAGATAGATAGATAGATAGATAGAGAGATAGATTATTCATCTGATTGATTGATTAATTGATTGATTGATTGATTGATTGATTGATTGATTGATTGATTGATTGATTAATCGATTGATTGATTGAGATTATTCATCTGATTGATTGATTTATTGATATATTGAACTGTTGATTCATAATTTGCTGATTGACAGGTTGATTGGTTGATTGATTGATCCTATCCTATCCATAGTTGCATAGATGCATAAGTAAACCTATATTGATAATTTGCTTCAGACTTGGTGGACATTTTGAGACACAACTTTTTTGTTGAAACTTTGAAGTAACTAGCCAGTTTCTTCAAGGTTGGAACACCAGGGTCAGTGATGGAAATGGGGGGGAGCTCGGGGGAGCTGAGCTCCCTTGACCAAAAAACAGGGGGAGCTGTGCCCTGCTACAGCTCCCCCAATGATCAGTGGTGAAATTACAATTATCATGTTACTTTTGTCAGTCCTAGTATTTTTAGCCAAAATTATGCTCTGGAGGAAGAATTCTTTTCCTTTCGAAAATTTTGAATGACGAGCCGCTGCCGCAGGAGCCGAGAGCTCCCCCGACGAAAATTTTCCATTTCCATCACTGACCAGGGTAGTGTATAGTTGCGGCTGTTTGTGTAGACTATTCTGCACTCGCAGTAAATATAAACACAAACAGTCACAAACAAACAATGATGACCTAATAATTTAAGGATATGATTACAGCTAGACATAACATGTACTTAAGGCCTCACCGAGCTTCAACTCTTTCAACGATTTATCCAGGCCCACTGTTTGATATATTCTGATCATGCTCAAAACCAATTGGCTGAGACTGGCATATCAGTCTTTCATTCTTGCAGGTGGCCCAAATCGATAACTACCATTTTGCAATTCTTTTGGGTATCTGGGAAAGAGTGCCCACGACAGTTTCTTGTAAGATTAAAAGGTGTATGTACTGTAGAATATTTACAATAGGGAAAGCAATTTATATCTATTTAGAGACTATTTTAGAGTTGAAAACTGATTGGAAGTCACCTACCTGAAAATTGATCTAATGAATTTTCTAAGTTTATGATGTATAATAATTTAGAAAATTAATGAAAAATGTGTACAGGCCTACATTATAAATGGATGAAGCAAACAATCTATTCGATTTTTTTATAACAGGTTGTTTGTCTTACAACAGATATGTTTCTAACAAGAAGATCTGTAAAAAATTATATATTATTGACCTGTATAATATAAATATACTCTTGTCCTTTAAAATATATTATTGACATGTAAAATATATTTTTACTTTGTAAAATATATTTTTACTTTAATGTAGCTGCTAGAACAAAAATCTGAAAAATATATTTTTCGAATCAGCTAAAATCGTGAATTATGGCCATTTTCGTAATCCCATCTCACACAGAAAGTAGACAGCTTTGGACCAGTAGGACATGTATACACTAGATGGGTCAAGTTATGCATCAGCTGGATTCGGGTATCCATGGCAACCGTCTGCAGGACGTCTAGAAATGCCATGTCATCCATCACTGCCTGCCGCAGCTGAAGCAAGACTGGTCATCCCATTTCTATCTATCTATATCAGTATGTAGGGTGTAATGCCTGAGTTTCGGCTCAGTGTCAATAGTATTTATTCCATATCTATACACTATAAAAGGAATTGCAGTATAATGCCACTTTTTGCATTTATTCTTTTAGGCCTATTTTTAATACAAAAATGTGATTAATAAAATAAAGGTGGATTTCTTCCAAAAAGAGTAATGTTTTCTATTACATTTTGTCAGAGGTAGACTTCTGTTATGTTGATTTTGAAAAAAAAAAAAAAAATCTCAAGATTTTCATGGCTATCTAAAGGAAGTTCTGTTTCAAAACAGACATATTTTCTCTGAGTTCACAATGAAATTGTTGTTGGAATTTTTCTTTATAAAATATAACTATTATTTTAAGTGTCCGTTTATAAATTGATAGAAATAATGTTTTAAGTGAAGAAATATGTGTCGAAAATAAAATTCGTTAATATATGTATATGCAGAAGAATTGGGTATTATCTCTTTTCATTTTCTCTTAAAACTGAAATGAGCAATTGTCCAACATTCTAAAGTTCTGCAGCATGTTAGTAATTAGCTGATGAAACAACAGTGTGAACTTTATTTTTGCAGAGAACAGATTTCTTGTTGACATGTGCCCCTTGATCATCTGTGAAGTGACAAATTATGCAAATGAGTTTAGGCAAACCCTTACTCATCTGATTAAAGTAATTATTTAATTAATCCAAGATCACAACATTGAGGTAATTTGGGTTGAAGGGGGGGGGTGAAATTGGTGCCAGCTGAGAGAAGGGTGAAAGATTTTGCCCTCCCCCGACTGGTGTGATTGAAAATTAATGGACAGTATACAGGCCTACATCTTCCCCAAAAGTAAATATCCTCCGGATTTATGAAGAACAGAGTTTGGAAAAGGAGATACAGTGTATAAACCTCCTCCCCCTTCAAATTTAAATATAATTTAAACTCTTGTAAATTTGCTGTTTATATTTTGAGTCAAATTCCTGGAGAACTGGGATGAGAATATATAGGCCTACATATATGGGCCTATATTCTCAAAGGTAGATAACTTAACAGCCCCCCCCCCCTGCTCCTCTGTAATTGGAAATTGTCTGCTGATCTACCTATTTAGTCTTAAATAAGGGTTAGGAGCTGTAGTATTGTCATTCAGTTCCTCGGAGAATTGTATTCCCCCTCACCCCCCCCTCCATTTAATTCTTCATCCCTGCCTGATTATTTCTCAATTGTTTCAGCTAAAAGTTAATTATTTCCACTTTTGTCAATGTTATCTTAAGCGTATCATTCGCAATTATCCTGTTTTGTGTGGTGGCACTGTTGTCTTAATAGCTTCCATTAAATAGTTCACAACAACCCAGGCGACACATGAGGCATGGCATGGGAGTTTTTGAAGTGCCGGGGGCATTTAACGCCGGATTGACTGGGGGCAGTTTCGGCGTGTGCCGGGTTCGCCAGCTGCCGATATTGCTCATTTTGCATCCTCCTGATCTCACCCCCCCCCCCCCAACCCTCTCCACCCCCCTCAATCCCAAATCTATTGAGCATCAGTGTTTGGTGTTGTCAAAGTGTTTTCTAACAGTGACCGAGTGATCAGCACTGTCAAAGTAGTGAAAGGGGGGAGAAAGAGGGAGGGGAAAAGGTTGAAATGGGCTGGGAAGGGCAGGGGGGTTTGGAGAGGGAAGGGGGGCTTGAAGGCCGGGGTCTGAGGTGACTGTAGCTGCAGTGTGATTGGCGTCAGCTTGCTGTCCCCTTGCCCCCATTGGGCCCATTCCCAGCCAGCCACATCAGACATCAGGCTATACAATGGCTCACACATTTTTTGCTAAAATTCTTGATTTTACATCAAGGCCAGGTTTTCCATTTGGGTTAAATTTATGTAGTTTATTTGTGTTCTCCATTATTCCAAAATTTGCTCTTATACAACTCCCCCCTTCTGCCCCACCCCATGTCCATGCTCTTTTCACTCTTCCCTCTATTTACCCCCTGTATATATATATATATATATATATAACTCTCCCCCTCTCCCCTTCTCCTGTCACCCCTTCCCCTCTCTCCCCTTCCCTTCCCTTCCCTTCCCTTCCCTTCCCTTCCCTTCCCTTCCCTTCCCTTCCCTTCCCTTCCCTTCATTCCCCCCTCTCCCTTTCCTCTCCACTTCCCCTCTCCCACTTCCCCTCCCCCCTTCCCCTTCCCCTCTCTCCCCCTCCCCTCTCCCCCTTCCCCTCTCCCCCTTCCCCTCTCCCTCTTCCCCTCTCCCCCTCCCCCTCCCTCCCTTCCCTCTCTCCCCTTCACCTCTCTCCCCCTTCACCTCTCTCCCTTCCCCTCCCTCCCCCCCTTCCCTCTCTCCTTCCTCTCTCTTCCCTTCCCCTCTCCCCTTCCTAACTTTTCTTTTCCATCTTTGGGACTCACTTTTCAGCTCTGAGTCTTATATCTCCCCTCTTTCCAGTCTCCCAAAGCTCTTAAAACTCCCTCTTCTTACCCCCCCCCTCCTTCTCTCCCCTTCTCTCTCTCCCTCCTACCCCCTTCACAGCACACAGCATTGCTCCTGCAGCGCACATTACACCAAAATGATAGATGGCCTGCTATTGAGGCTGTATTGTTGCCTCATTTCACACAGGCTGAGCTTCAATAAGCTTTTGCCTCACAGAAATTAGAAGAAAGCTCCCCACAAAACATCGAATTATGCCATAATGTGCAAACGATTAGAGCAGACCAGCCATGAAAGATCCAGCAAGGAACAGCCATGGAACGCCACCAAGAGTCAAGGTTCCACATTTGTATATGTTGAATTATGTTCCATTCGTGATTTGTGTTCCGAAACTCCCATTCATGTTCCCATTAACGTTCCCATTTGGGTGGAAAGTGTTCCAAAATCCAATTTGTTTTTTTTTTCTTTCATAGAAAGCTCCAAAATTCAAAGAGCTATAATTACTTATAATTAAGGGTTGTGACAAAAATGTAAATAGTACATAAGGCTGTTGTTCTAACATAAAATAATTAAGCTGATTTCTATGAACCCAGATCAGTTCTATCTTGGAAGAATGTAGCTTATTCATCCAAGGTTCTACATACAGTTCTAGGCATTTGCGTGCTGTAATTTGTAATTCCTTGCAAACGCCTATTTCGGAAGTCATTCACACTGTAAGATCAAGAAATTTGCGAATTAAATAAGCGATCATAAATCCATGTTTCTCTGTATGTGGCCTTCTGTGGGCCTATATCTATCTATCTATCTATCTATCTATCTATCTATCTATCTATCTATCTATCTATCTATCTATCTATCTATCTATCTTTCTTTCTTTCTTTCTTTCTTTCTTTCTTTCTTTCTTTCTTTCTTTCTTTTCTTTCTATCTTTCTTTCTCTATCTCCTCTCCCTATTTAACTTTTATTATTAATGACCCCCCCCCCCCCACCCCCACTCAAGCCCAACCCCCGTACTCCCATCCACGTGTCCTCAATGAGGGGGCGGTGGGGCCAATTCTTGCGGCAAAACGGAATGCCCGGATCCCCTCCCTTCTACATAAGCCCCCCTGCCTAGCAACCACGGCAGGAAAAGGAATTTGGCGTTGCTAGGGAAAACCAAATTGCTCTCTCCCCATAAGGAATAGATACAGTCCCAATAAGTAGCTGCTATTAACTCTAACTAGGTTTTTAGTGTTATATAATTAGACTGATCTTGAATCAGCGAATTTATAAAAACTCTCTATCTTGGTTGGTAGATAGAAAGATAGAGAGATAGAGAGAAGAGAGACAGATAGATAGATAGATAGATAGATAGATAGATAGATAGATAGATAGATAGATAGATAGATAGATAGAATAAAAGATATAGCATGGGCCTATATAGATACCATTGAAAATTCCTCCTCAAAAACTCCCTCCCACCTGTGTGACTTTGGCCTGTGAAAGTGGCCAGCCTGTGATTGGCAGTTGTCATTGTGACGGGATTTTTGTGCTTAACCAAACCCTCTGGATAGGATAACCAAAGTCTTAGGATAGGATAGACACCCGATTTAGAAAGCTTTGGCCAATTGCTGAGGTGTTAGGCGTTATCCAGTGGTCTATAACAACAATGGCGTTGGAAAAACAGGGTCTTTGGGGGGATAGAAGAGAAATATCCTGATTTTCAGCCATCAAATATCATTGAAATTCTGTGTTGCCCTTAGAGAGAGCTGAGGAGGGAGGGAGAAATGCTAATAAATGTGTTTACATTTGGCTGCTACTTTTAACTTTTCACAATAATTTTTTTAAGAAATATTTAACGCACACAAAATCAGAAGGAACAGGTCATTGCCCTTTAAATGATTGTTTGTTTTTAGTTGTTTTAAGGGCGTATGTCTTGGTTGAAGTAATTAACTGGTAATCAAACAGTGACGCCTTTATGTATTTGCCTTAACATAAAAATATACACACAGAAGATCATCTTTCTTGGTATAAGAATTTTGGGAGTTACCAGCGAAATACTTCGGTGATAGTACATCATAAATTTTAAAGTTGAGTTTCTGATTTCAGCTGAAAAAGGTAAACATAAAAACATCAAACTGAAGTAGGTTTCCTGTGTGAATATTTGACGTTTAACCTTAAAAGAAAAGCCATGTATATTTTTTAACTTTTGACTTTCGATTTGCTTAATTTTCACTTTTTATTTCGTCACACGTTTTGCTATCATATCCGCCAGACAATAATTATGGGGAGCAGAAGTTTTCATGTCTGTATTTGATTAACTCTAATGATATATTTGCTGAGATGCTCATATATTTGTATGGGTCTTTTTGAAACACTTTTTTAAATTCACATTCTTCTTATTGTCAAACATTTTTCATGTGTGATAGTTTCCCTCTCTATCTGTCTGTGTGTCTGTCAGGTTATATCTATCTGTCTATCTATCTATCTATCTATCTATCTATCTATCTATCTATCCATCTTTCCATCTATCTATCTATGTGGGTTTTATCAATTAGATTTTGGATTCTTTCTTGGTTGCTATTTCAACATTTATTAAGATTTCATTTACACTGTTTGAAGAATCAAGAACAACCAAAACTCACTTTTGATCATTTGTGAGATGCCCTACAATATTAGAAGTACTTTTGCAGATAGCATGACCTCACTTAACTTGCCCTGTTGATCCCAGTTCAATAAAGATGTTTAAGGGCATTTAATCTTCTGCTTTGGCCCTTAAATGTCACGTGGTCACAAAAGGTGCCAAGGTCATGGAAAGCTCAACAACAAATCTGTCTGGAAATTGAATTGGAGATAGATAGATAGATAGATAGATAGATAGATAGATAGATAGATAGATAGATAGATTGATAGAGAGATAGATAGATAGATAGATAGATAGATAGATAGATAGATTGATTGATTGATTGATTGATTGACAACCCTGTTAGGGTATAGGCAGACAGAGAGATATATATACGCCTAGTCACGGAGATAATTAGATAGACAGACAGATAGATTATACATTTCTTCACAGAGGACAGAAATTATAGATATATGATAATGTTGGACGATGTGAGACAATACATATAGGCCTACATGTATATAACCTTGGCACAGTAACCTGAGCCGGGTCAGTGAGCCCTCAAACACAACCCCCCCCCCCCCCCTCAAATGTCTCTGACAACCCTGTAGGATCCAATGTGTGCCCAACCCAGTAAACCCTGGATCCCCTGATAACAGAAATCACCCAGATATCAGTAGATATCATCATGTTATCTATACCTCTTATCTATGAACTGATTCCGCAACATTCTGTAATCTCAACAGCTCATGGAGATGGCCATTTTATGAGGTGTGAGCATATAGCTGTTTCTAATGACAATTTAATAGTCAGTTTATCTAGTGCCTAAAATGCCACCAAATGTTTCCAATGGCTTGAGACGAACTGACGCGACTGACTGACGCTGTTTTAGAACAAGCTAGACCAGACTGACTAGTTCTAATTTTGGCTGACTTTGGATTAGGATATAATATATACAGAAGCATTTTTCGGATGTAAACAGAAAGATCGAAATTAAGAAAGGAAGATAGAGTGAAATTAGAAAGGAAGAGAGAAAATGAGAGGAAGAAAAAAAAGGATTGAAGATTTCAAGAAATAGAGAATAAAAAAAATAAAAAAATGAAGGAAAGAAAGAAAGAAAGAAAGAAAGAAAGAAAGAAGAGGGAAGACAAAGAAAGTTGAAAAGAAGGAAGGACGGAAGGCAGGATGAAGGAAGGAAAGAAGGAATGGAGAAAGTAATGGAAGAAAGAAGGAAAGAAAGATAAGAAAAAGAGAGAATTGAAGCAAGAAAAATAAAGAATAAGAAAAGAAAGTATAGCAAATTAAGGAAGAAATAAATTAGGAAGTACCTTCTAGGAACTTGATCTAGAAAGATATACATGCCTAGCTTATATTTATAGATAGTTAACAGACAGATCTACCTAGATAGCTTTACAAGGAGAGCTGAAACTGTAACGGAATTTCTTCACTTCATTGCATCTCAGAAATCCAATTTTTCGAAGATTCTACGCGACGGGCACCTGCTGGGGGTTTAGCAGACGTCACCTGCTTGTCGTGACGTAATGATGACGCCACCAAAAGAGTCTTGACGTCCTAGCTTACATCACAAGGGGTGAGGTGACCTCATAATGATTTCACCATGAGCTCATCTGCCTATATAATAGGCTATATTGCCTGAGAATTGGTTCTCAATGCTGCCACCATATTGAGTAGGCCTACAAGAATGAGAGGTAATTCAGAACTTCTCTTTGTTGAAAATTCTCAAGCACAAGATCACGCAGTCAAGAGAATATTGCGTGAAATTGCGAGATTCCACCAGAATTCACGACAACCAAACAATAGGGATTGTTTCCCAACAGCCAATCAAATTGGGATCTTATTACGCTGGTGAAATTAATAAAAGTTTTTAAAGTAAAAATTCGCAATCAAATTCTCATAGAAAACCAGGTGTGTCCCAAGATCAAATAGTTCGGTCTAATTAAGATGAGGCTCTAAAACTTTATTGGAAGGTCATGACGGTTTAATTATCAAGGTGGACTTTCTAATTAGGTCTGAAATTTAAGCAAAAGTGGGTGAGATGCAACCAAGTGTTTAAAAACAAGAGAGTTTTAAATTGCATTAAAAAACAAATCTCTATAGATCTATCTATCTATCTATCTATCTATCTATCTATCTATCTATCTATCTATCTATCTATCTATCTATCTATCTATCTATATATATATATATTGCTCTATCTATCTATCGGTCTATCTATTGGTCTATCTATTGGTCTATCTATCTATCTATCTATCTATCTATCTATCTATCTATCTATCTATCTATCTATCTATCTATCTATCTATCTATCTATCTATCTATCTATCTATCTATCTACCTATCTTTCTATGTACGTCCATCTTCAATCAAGTTTTTTGAAAATTTGATCTTTCATACAGGTGGCTATCTATAGTGGTCTGTCTAGCTGCATCTTATCTAAGACTGTCTCAGTCTACCTGTAGGCCTATCTGTCTGAATATTTGTGAGTGTCTGTATGAGCAACAAATGCTTTCCTCATACTGCAACCTGGCGCCATGATACCAAAACCCTATAGTTTGTCAACGATACAAATTGGTTCCAAATGCAATGCAACAATTTTGTGTGAGAATCTCTGTAAATGTTCTCTTCATATGTCAACCTGGCTCAGCCATGGAGATGATAAGAGTCAACTAAATCTGGAGAGAATTTGTTGAGAATTACAGCAAACCCTTGAAGAGGGGTGGTCAGTGGCTTTATGGGGTGTGAACCAGATCTCTTGTCATCACCCCTGTCATGTGACCTGTCATCTGACCTGTCACGTGACCTGGGTTGTCATTGACGCATGCGCAGTGTCACTGCAATGTGGCACCACAGCCTTATTGATCACTGGTTTCCATGGTAACTCCTTCTGACTTTTTTGTCACTTTTCAAAGGGACTGGTCCCCTTTGATCTTCTAGACTTTTCCATGTGCCACAACCTCACCCCCAGGTTTTCTCAGAATATCAGACAACTTTTGCATTTCATAAATTTGATGCAAAAATATGGTTCCAATTGCAAACCTTAGAAGCCTATCTATGTTTTCAACAGTTTCAAGTGAAATAGACCTATAAAATAGATAGACAGTAAACACCATTGCTGTCCTAATTAGCCTATCAAGTGCAAAATACAGGATGTAAAGACCCAATATTCAATCCACAGTCTGAATAGGGATGTCATACAAGCAGGGTGACAGTAATGTCGTCAAAGGTGCAACTCGCAAGTTAGTGAAGTCGTCCCATGCTTGGTAAGGTCGTCAAAGGAACCTAGTAAGGTCGTCAAAGACCATGGTGAACTCGTCAAAGACTGGCCAAAACTACCCAGGTCATCAAAAATGCTAGTAATGTCGTCAAGAGAGCTGGTATAGTCGTCAAAGGACCAAGATTTTAGGGAGACACAGACATAAAGATAGAATACATAGAGTACACAGATAAATCTTTTTCAAGGCTCGTTCATGCTTGACAACGCATGAATTCACGCTTACCCCGTTGATTATCCACGTTTGAACATATGTTATTGTGTATATTTTGAAATCCAGCTCAGAAACAAACTGCAGTAAATAAAATTTATTGTGATATTGATTTAAGTAAATTCACCCAACAGTCTTTTAGCAATTGCAATTATCAGATCTGGTTTAGCCAATGGTGTGCCGCTATTTTGAATTTTGTGCCTTTGAATTCAATTGCAATTGTCATAGACAGTTATTTGCCAAGACTAAAACTTGCTAGAATACACATGAATATGCCGACTTCACCATGATCTTTGACGACCTCACCAGGTAGCCTGGCCAGTTTTGACCAGTTTATCAAAATCTTTGACGAGTCCACTAACTCTTTTGACGAGTCTACCGGCTTTTGACGAGTCTACCAGGTCTTTTGACGAGTCTACCAGGTCTTTTGACCATTTTACTTTTTTTTTGACGACCTCACTAACTGGTGAGTTTACCTATTGACGACTATACCAACATTCATACAAGCATCATACTTAGGAATATTCGAATTTAAACATCACAAGCTTTCGAATTTTCTCAAGAAAACTAGCTGGCTGATGAAGACATTAGTGTAGCAACTTGATGATCTTAAAGGGTTTGCCATAGTTGGTCTGTCCAAATTAGCCTACCAAGTGCAATATACAGGATGTAAAGTCCCAATCACCAGTCAACCATCTGAATAGGGATGTCATACAAGCATCATACATACAAATATTCAAATTTAAACAGCACAAGCTTTAGAATTTTCTCAAGAAAACTAGCTAGCTGATGAAGACATTACTGAAGCAACTTTGATGATCTTCAAAGGTTTGCTAGTTGTCTGGTTTCCAGTTGGACAGCTTAATGGCCCTTTGAGAGACTGCCTTGCTATGGATGGAGGTTTAGAGAGGCGTCCTCGTTGCCATGGTGACTGAATTGCTTTGCAAAAAGGGAGGGCCTCTGAATTGCAAGACTCAGCCTTGAGCTGTTGAGACTGAATCACATGGGCAGAATTGGAGGGAGTTGAGCTGCTCTGCCTTTTCCTTAGTGCATGGGTAGATGTATGCTGGAATAAATCCTCTGCTGCATATCTTAGCATATTGATATTATCACCTAGACTTGGCTACTGATGTTATACATTATGTTGTTGAATCAGTATCTAATGATGTCTCACTCTATCTGTCCAGGGAGGTTATACTAAGTCCATGATCTGTCTGTCTGTCTATCTAGTTGTTATCTATCTATCTATCTATCTATCTATCTATCTATCTATCTATCTATCTATCTATCTATCTATCTATTCAGCTACCTATCCAGCTACCTATCCAGCTACCTATCCAGCTACCTATCCAGCTACCTATCCAGCTACCTATCCAGCTATCCAGCTATCTATCTATCTATCTATCTATCTATCTATCTATCTATCTATCTATCTATCTATCTTTCTTTCTATCTATCTATCTATCTATCTATCTATCTATCCAGCTACCTGTCCAGCTACCTATCCAGCTACCTATCCAGCTATCTATCCAGCTATCCAGCTATCTATCTATCTATCTATCTATCTATCTATCTATCTATCTATCTATCTATCTGCACAATCTCTACCGTTCTGTCTATACATCTGTAAAGTTGTCTTGTCTCGTGTTGTCTCGTCTCGTCTTCTTCCTATCCTATCCTATACTCTCCTTTCCTCGCCTTTCCTCCTCCCCGCCCCCTGTCCTCTCCTGTTTCTCTCTATATCACGAGTACCAACAATGGAAGAATACAAGTGGACAATTTAGCTGTAGCCTCTGATCTCTTGTTGCCCATTGGTCAGTTTGCAACAATAGCCTCTGACAAATGACATTCCAGCTTCACTGTTACAATGACCTTTAACCTTTCCTGACATCCTTATTCGCCCCCAAAAGGCCCCCAAAAGGGCCTTAACAGCCAGAAAAGGCCAGGAAAGGGCTACAAGCAGCTTAATTTCAAGGACAGATAGTTTAGCTGAACTCTGCAGAGACTTCTGTTGTTGTTATCAGTTATTCCAGCAGGTTGCAACTTTCATTCTGTCTGGTTCTGCTATTGAAACTGCAAAAGGGTATTCACACCATTTATATTGTCACAAAACCAAGCTTAATGGATCCTTATCCAGGAAAACATATATTTTTTCATCCAAAAATCATCATTCTAGCCCAAGGAGATCAAAAGATATGGACCAAATGCATTGGAGTTGGTGGCCATCTTGAATACAACAGTGAACATTTGACTGGTGCCTTTTGACTTTAGACTGGTGCCTTTTGTATTCTAATCTATGAAGTGTTATGACTGGCTTTATCCAATGCAAACATTCCTAATTCTATAATCCCAGTTGTCAAACCTTCCCAAGCCAGTAGCCTAACTCCTGCCATGGTGGTCTAGCCTAAATGAATAAAACAAAATTTTTTTGACTGATTCATTTCAATGTGCAAAACAGCCTATAAGCCAGGGCTTACACAGAAGCTAATACAACCCAACAGGAAGTCGGGGGACAGGAAGTTTGCCACAGGAAGTGGGTCAGATGCGCACGCGCAGCTCATTTGCACGTGGCTACAGGACCCGGATGGAGGCGTGACGTCAGAGGGGGGACCCTGCACGTTTAGATACAGGGCTAGCCCAGGGGCAAACAGGCTTGCAAACAACCTGGCAAACACGGTAAGGAGGTCCGCAAACATTACTGCTGCCGATCATCCATTGTGCAAACACCCTCCCTCCCCCCAAGTTTGCTTCCAGCTTCATTTCTCTTGATTACGCCCAATATAACTGTTTATTGCACTATCAGAAGCAGCCGAGGCAGTTTGTTGCAGTTTCAGTGCTCTCAGGCTGGCTTCAAGCAAGTGGGGAGGGGAGAGCTTGGGGGGGGGAGCTAGGGGGGGGGCAGGTGAAGGACAGCAAGGGGGGAGCTTCATGGGAGTGTACTGTATGTGCAACGGGAAGCTGTCATGGTATAGAATTTGGGGGGGGGGGGTTATACAGACCATGCAAATGATACTATTAGCCTTTGTCCTGGATTTGATCATACAAATACCTGACTCCATATTCACAAAATACATCTATAGGTCAAGACCTAGACTCCAGTACAATATAATTCTTACAAAGGCAAGTGCAATACCTGCAACCATATCTCTGTCTAACTTAATGTCTTGCTCAACCATGCACAGCAAAAACAAGGAACCAGAAAAATTCTGAAAAGATCAGAGTTTTAGATGCTGCATGAGAGCTATGTAGGCCTAAATGACAAAAGTTGTTATGGGGTACCATCACAAGACAACAGTTTGTGTTAGCAAAGTTTCTAAAATTCTTACCCCTCCAAACCCAATTCCAAAAGATAAAGACCCGCATCCTGTATCAGATTCAGTGTGTGACTGTCTCAGTGTCCAAAATGACAGACAGATTTGATTCAAAACTTGTTAGCCCAGTTAATTACATGTTTGGAAACATGATAACTGCATGCACTTGATCCTATTACATGTCATTGTCAGTTAACATTTCAAATTTGCATAACACATCACAAGTCAAAGATCCCACACATGGAGTAAAAGTGTTATGTGATCATGTGATTTAACTAGCATCTTTTTTCTTCTTTCTCTTCAAATGTCAGAAATCAGATCTTGTTGGAAGGATCATGAACTGAGGAAGACTACACATTTTGGTGTTCCACGCAGATCAGGTCAGGAGGTCGTCAGGAGTACAGGCCTAGATGATATCTATAGTATAGCCTATATGCCCACTCCAATTAACTAACCAACGAATCAACCATTCAATCAATCGATCAATCAATTAATTACACAATTCAACTAGCACTGAACCTACCTATACAGGCCATAAAATTGACCACCAGGGTTCAGTGACTTCGACTTCACAAGAAACTTTATAAGCTAAATATTATATATTCCTAATCATAATTCTGAACTCATTATAATTACTCCCACCGAAAAATAGGTCACCAATCCTGAATACAAAGTCACTATGCATAGAATTTACTTCAATTTCAAGTTTCAACCTTTTTCTATGAAGGTCTTGAATCAGAAGGCTGATTAGAACTGTCTGTTTACTGTTTCCATTGAAAATCATGACACCAATTTTGGGTTGCTATTTATGAAAGACCCAGTGCCTCTCAATCCAGGGCCCCCATCTTTTATGCAGTCTCTGGAAGTCGTTTTGCCTCCCAAATTGTTCATTAAATTTTCATCAAGCCATGTTAGATCCTGTTGCTAAGTAACCAGCTCCGGAGATAGCCGAAGTAGTCGAAGACTGCCGAGCAACGCGGAAGATGTGTTCGGCTGCAGAGTCGTTTTGTCAACAATGTTTAGACTAGGCCACCATTTCTTTGTTTAAGGTTGCCCTTTTTTATTGTAACTCTTTTATAATCCCCATAAACACACAGTTTGGACAATTGGCCCACTTTTATGACAATCGAGTAAAGATCGTGGTTATGCGGCCATGACAGTGCTCCTTGCCACATGCCTGTTGTTTGATTTTAGCTATCTTTCTCAGGGACGGACGCAGGGGGGGGGTGAGGGGGATGCAATATATATATTTACATGTTAATTTTATCCATGCGCAGTCGCGTTATGTAGCGAATTATGCGTTCCGTGACGCGGTAGCCCGATAGACCCCCTCACCAGAATTTTCTGGATCCTCCCCTGATCTTTCCTAATATTAGCTAGTCAATCAAAGAGTTTATCTATCTATCCATACTATACATCAATCAACCAATCAATATATCTATCTATCTATCTATCTATCTATCTATCTATCTATCAATCTATCTATCTATCTATCTATCTATCAATCAATCAATCAACCTTTCTATCTATCTATCTATCTATCTATCTATCTATCTACATATCTATCTACATATCTATCTATCTATCTATCTAATATATCTATCTATCTATCTATCTATTTATCCATGATCCATCCATCTATCCATCTATCTATCTATCTATCTATCTATCTATCTATCTATCTATCTATCTATCTATCTATCTATCTATCTATCTATCTATCTATCTGTCTATCTATCTATCTATTTCTGATGCAATCGCTGAGTAGGCTAGTCAAAACAAACTGCCGCAATGTTCAGTAGGCTACAGTCAGCCAGAATAACTGAGTAGTTATGAAACATAACCCAGTAGTTATGAAGGCTCTCTCCAGCCGACCTCCATAACAGGAAGCACTCGTCTCTGCCCTTGATTCCAAGGGGTCTTTGTTAGGCTGCAATTTTCTTATCATTGAGTGGCAAGTGCTGTTTCCTAACCCAATCCAGGCTAGTGTTTTCTTGTCAGTCAAAATATTAGGATGTAGTTCGTATTGACTGACTCACTGCCACTGGACTGTTTGAATATAGGTCTATAGGCCTATAGGCTCTTATAAAAATGTTTAAATCTAAAGAATGGCCGACTTGTGCTCATATTGTCATCCCTGTACGTCAAAGTCCCTGAAATATAGACCTACAGCAACCTGTACTTTGCCTAGGCCTATATACAGTTGCTTGACGGTTCTTTGGTATCGTTGCGGCTCTTTCAATCGACTATTTTAGTGTCGCAGCAATTGAGTTGTCTTAGGAAATCGAATTGGCTATTAAAGCCTTTGCAAAAAGTTGAAATTTCTTATTTTCTGTATATCTAAATTAGCATTCGTGTTCTGTGTTTGTTTCTTCAATGCAAAATTAGACTTGAATTAAGGATGGAGTGGCAGAAATTGCTAAAATAATGAAACAATTTGCTAACGTTGTTAAAATAGTAGCCATACATTGATAGTTTGAAAGCAAACTAATGTAACAATCTAGCGAACTGATGATGACGAACCATAGGCCTACCACACACGAAGATTTTCAGACTTCACACCATCAGATTAGATGTAACACCAGCCCAGTCTTGTAATGATTACATTAAATTCCGGGCAGAACTTCATAATCGCGGGGGCATGCATTTTGCTAACTGTGGAACAAAAACGTCCTAGAATGCTTCAGAAAGCATATTGTTGTCATTGACAAATTGATTGTCACAGATTGTCAGGGACAAAGTGTCATGGCGAGAGAGAGGGTGTCCTTGAATGGAGCATTTTTGTCCACAATTTTGTCATTTACATGAGAATTCCAGGATGGCAAAAGTCACCAGAAAAATGTGGATTTATGTGAGAGGGGCATGTGAATTTAGCAGTCTGGTTGGGCTGTCTGACCCCTTTCTGTTAGCAAGGGGTGTTTAGGTGGGGTGGGGGTTGACAATTCTTTCTGTAAAGAATAGGCCTACCCTCACGAGAATGCCTCGAAAGTGGCATGAACTAGGCTTGAAGTACTGCATTTTGAAAGAAGTTCTATCTATCTATCTATCTATCTATCTATCTATCTATCTATCTATCTATCTATCTATCTATCTATCTATCTATCTATCTATCTCTCTATCGATCTGTCGATCTATCTATCTTGGTAGCGTATGCTAACATACATACCAGAGCAATGGAGCATTTCATTTTGTTAAATGTTCTGACTTATATAACGCAACAACAATCTGCAACCATTTATATACGAATTTCCTAGGGAAAAAAATATTCTTCAATCCGGAGCCGCCCAAAGGGGTTTAGATCTGAATGTAAATTCTCGAAGCTCACATCACCCAGCCCCCTTTCCCGCAGTCCACAAACTGCAGTGCAGGGGCCCGGCCATTTCGCAGGCCCACGACAGTATAGCTTTGTCACTGCAATTCCAGGGCCATTGTGCTTGGAATTGCGCCATTGTTGTCCCATGTTGGCCCTTTTGTTTACGGCAATAATAACACAAGGAAGGAAAGCATGGATAGGTGGGAAATGGGGGAGGAGGTGGGGGGCGCTTAAAGCAGTTTGGAATATCATAGTGTGTGGTTACTATGCTTGTAACTGGAAATGTAAGCCTAAGTTCCATAGTTATGCCTAGTTATACCTTGCCAGTTTTCTTCAAGGTAAAACTTTGCATTTTCAAACCTTGTACGAATAATCATAGGTATGGCAGACCTTTTAAAATGTATTTTCGAAAAATACGAATTCACACAATTTTATGTTGGGGGGGGGGGGGGGCTATGCTACCTTCACTTATTGACCAAGGTAGCACAATTATAAAACAATAAATGTATGGCGATTATAAGAAATCAAAATAGCTCTACAGCAACATTAATTCCAGCTGCAAAAAAAGTATATCTACAAGCCTCAATATTACGTAACACACACTAATATGTAGGTATGCCTACTTATGATAATAACATCAAAGGGCTAATATCAACAAAACAGCTTATTGATATTAATTAAATCATCAAGATATGATCTTATCCAAAAAATCAATTAACCAACACGTATTTACCCTAAACAGTGGCAACACAATCAATACAGTTTAATCATCTGCCCCCTCCCCTTCACCACCCCCCCCCCTCCATAGCATTACCTCGTAGGTGGGTCATTTCTCAGGTCATCATGTCATTAACGTTTCACAGGTCATGTTTGTGTTTGCCAACGCCTACTAGTGCTATTGTTGATTTTCTGTGAGCACATTTTGATCATTTTATTGTATTCTGCAATGAGAACAGATTTTTGGGACTGTCTAGACTATCTGTAGAGAGATTTTATATGCTGGCTACATGGATACGTTTTCATAAATTTGATAAAAACTACTTTGGGAATTAGACCAATGAATAGGTTAGTTAGCAGTTTTTTTCACACTCCCTGATTGGGTAGTTTTTAACTGGACAAGTTTCATGAAACAAGGTATATGCTATATAGGATCTGAAGACACGAAATGAAGCAATATAAATATACTGGTCATCTGATTTTTCAAAAATGGTTTTCTGTGGAGACTTTCATTCCAACATAACTAATTGTTTTTAGAATATAGTAACTTGAAACGTGTAAACATGTATGTATTAAACCAAGAACTATACCTACCTGTTTGTGATTATAGTTCACCTTATTACCGACATGAACGTTCTATTCATGTCATACATGATAAAATATCAATTCTGAATTATACTTTTTTAATTCTTCAAAATATACAAGTACATGAGATCAAGATAAAAAGTCAGTCTTCAAAAATCAGCAAAAAGAAGTAATAATAAAATAAAATGCACTTACTTGTCGTAGTCCAGCTTGCAGAATAATTTCCTGTCCTTGACGTAACAGGACCGTGTCAAGGGTTCCTGACAGATATTACATGCCAGGCAGTGTTCATGCCAGGAGTTGTCCATAACTCGCAGTAGAAACCTGTCTTCTATAGGTTGGTGGCACCCTGCGCACACTGCCTTCTGCCCTGCTGTCATGGTGCCCGCTGTAGTTACTGAAAATGTAGATAGACAAAATATATTAATACAGAAAAATAAAATAATGACTCTCTGGTTAATTTCAGTTAGGTCTAAATATATACATGACATGGAAATAAACTTTACTGAGCTAAATTATTTTATAATCATTTTTTATTTTTACGTCCTCAGAATTCTCAGGTCATAGCCCTGTGCACAGTCACTCTGGTGTGAACAAGGCTGTCAGAAGTGGTGCCCTAGAAATTATAGGCATATATGCTTCAAAAAATTATTTAAAAAAAAGTTATTCAATAAATGTCATATCCTTTACACTGAACCTTGACCTTCCTTTTTTAAAAATTCAATACGGTAGGCCCCTTTTTGTCAAGGACCATAATAGATACTAAAATTTCAATTTGAGGCTTTCCCAATAAAAAGGAAATTTTAATAGGCAAGAACACTGAAATAAAGAGAAAATGGACAAAATAATTACTCTCAATTATTTTTTTAAAGCAACAAAATACGTAAAACTTAAAAATAAATCATACACAGGTCTACGAGGTATTCCTTATTTTGGCTGCTGGAGTTATGGGTCATTTCGTCCTCATTCCAAAATCGCCCATACCGACTAGTTTCGTGGGCGAATTGTCTATGGGATTTCTGGAGCCCATTTTCCAAATTTTTGTAATTTTGCCAACTTGTCATTTCATGGTAATGTGATTGTAATCCAAAGTTTTCCATTATGTTAATAAATTTGTGAATAAATTCAATAAATATGTAGGGCCTATAATCCAATATGTAAAAGTGTGAATATTTTTTTTGCCTTCTGTATATATTGGCCTCCCTGGCCTATCCTTGTGAAAAATCGGCCTAGTGTAATCTGATGCCTATAGACAAAATGTAGATGAAAAATTCAATTCTATACGATTGATGAACTGTAAACACTTAAACCTAATTATAAAGTCAATAAGTAAACTGATATTAACAGTTTATATATTTAAACCAAGTGTAGACTTTAATACAGCTGACAGGCCTATGCATAAATTGCACATATATACGAATTATAGCTCACTTCTGAAAGTACAGATATATATAGTCACAAATAACTTTTACAATTCCAGGATGTTCTGTAGGCCTACTTGGCACAAATGGAACTCTAGATTTCAGCTTCACCAAAGATATGGCTACCTAATTTGCATAGATCCAAATTGACCAATGAGGTGGCTTCTTCTAAATACATCTGAACGTTTTTTCTCAAATTGGCCAATCAGGTGGCAGGATCCAACCTCATTTTGCAAGATTATGTAATCAGCAGTGTTATGTAACGTCATGTAGTTGATCGTGATTCAGATTTTTAACACACCCTAAAACAAGCTTTTTTGGGGTTGACCATAGATTGATTCTCTGTAATAAATGCTTATAAATTACACAAGGTGCCAATAAATTTGGACACAAACAATATGGCGTTGAATAGAAGGATGGGACACCTTGATAATGACGTCACACCTATTGTAATCTCCCTCATTTATGCAAAATTTGGATCAGGCACCTGCCCATTATTAAAAAAAGGCATTGTGTCCCCAAAACAATAAGATGCGACCAATTGTTATCACTCAATTGTAAACTGTTTAACAATTGACCTTTTATTGGAACTGACAATTAATTAGTGTAGGACTCTGGGTCCATTGGTTAAGTGTGAGCATAGGTTCATATGTTGCTGGCCTCAGTATAAGGTTACAAGACTTTCAAAGAGCCTAATTTGACTTCAGCTTTTCTTTGAGACTTATTGAGAAATTAATTTTGCAGATATTCATCAGCCAACTTTGCTGAATAATTATCATTGGCCTATGTATGCCTACTGCATGGTTTCATAATCTTAAATCTTTAGGACAATACATTTTAATATAAAATTCAGAAAATCAAACAAAAATGTATAAAATTTGTGATGTATAATTTGTCACAAAACAGAATTGCCACAAAATATTGCTTGATGAAACAACCCTCCTTGAGATCATTAAGATTTGCCAAATATGGACCTTTAAAATCAAAGCAGGACCATCTATCATTTTTGCAAATTTGACATTGACCTAAAAGTTCTCTATAGTGACTTGAAGCTCACTGACTTAAAAGTAAAAGGTCAAATCACTTGATTTGTTTTTACTTCTGGGAAATTTAATTATGAACACCTCAAAACTGTGCAAGTTAAGAATTTCAGCAAACCATGACAATTGAAGACAGCCAAGGATAACTGAAGACTTCTTAAGATATGCTGAAGACAGTTAAAGACAGTTTAGGACTTCTGAGGACAGTTCAAGACAGCTAAGGACAGTTCAAAACAGTTCAAGACAGTTCAAGAAATCTTTGAAAACCTCATATTGAAAAAGTTATTGAAAAAGTGAAGTGAGTGAGTTCAATAACTTATTGACAATTCAACACAACTTGAGAGGGTAAGGAGTTAACTCCACTTCAAGCCATTCTTACCAATCTTATTGGTCGGTTGGGGTTCAATAAAAGAGTATAATGCCCTGGGAGGAGGACTACCCCACCTGCAAAGAACAACTGAACAAGCCACACAGGAAAGCAATGGCTATCTTATACTTTCAGAAAGAAGCTCTACAATTTTGCACATATTCATTTCTGATGATATTTTCAACAGTGGAATTCAATAAATGTCTGAGATGGTTATGTGTGGCACTTGTTGAATATCAATTGATTTGCAATTACTCTTGTCCAATATATAAGAAAGTAATCTGAGAAAATAACCAGGTTCTAGATTGTTATTTTACCTAGAAGTGTAAAAATAATGGAGATTTTTCAACTGTCCTATACTTCTAGTGTGGACAATCTATATATATCATCTGATTTTCATAATCTAATATGTAGGCCTACCTCCTTAATGATTTATAAGAGAAAGGGTAAAAGCAGCTTGTTTTACATTGGATGACTAGATCTGGTGCCTATCTCTTCGAGGGCAAGCCATATTAGGAGTGGCACCGCTTACTTATGATGTAACTATGCTTAATTTCTCTCATAAGAACTGTTCAGAATCAATAGCCATAACCTGTTTCCTCTGCCCCCCTCACTGACAACCCTCCCCCTCTTCTCACTCTACCCCCTAAATTCTGGATTTCGAAGATTCTTGAGAAAAGAGCTATACAAGCACCCTCTAAAATCACAGGGGGTGGGGGTAGGGGGGGTAAGTAGAGCTATAGGATGAACTTAGGAACTAATAAACGACAGTGCAGTTTCAAGCACAATTGAACCACAACAATACAATAGGATTTTCTCCTCTTGGCAGGCCCTTCTCTCATACCTATCCACTGGTCTGGCCAATTACAATTCAACAGTGAAATTTACCAGAAAGGTTATGTCACCGATGACCTACCAGCCACTACAGTGACACCAGTTAATTGTACTAAGTGCCTGATTCCAAATTAATTGGCTCACAGTTTACCAGTTCTTACCGTCATAAGATATTGAAAGTTTCCTCATTTTTTGTCATGGTAATACATCTTGATTTTTTTTTTCAAAAATGCATGATTGACAATACAAGATGGGCTTGTCATTCTCGAAAGCCTCTAAAAAGTTAATAAAAGGAGATTTTGGTAGGAAAAGTGAGATTTTGAACACAAAATGTGATTTTAGAACACACAAAAAATTTGATTTATCAAAAGGTGATTTCAGGAAATGTGATTTTTGAAAAAGGTTAAATTGACTGGCCCCTAGTAGGAATAGTAGAGCCCAAGCTATAGGCTAGTGGAAGTAGAAAATTGTGCTGGTATTGTGTTTGCATAAATGTAATATTAATAGATGTTATATATAATAGTAGTAATGGCAGAGCCTAAACTATAGTGGAAGTAGAAACTTGTAGTAGTATTTTGTAGAAGCTGTGCATAGTAAGATAATTATAGTGATCTGATCATATTTAAGCTTACTGAGGTATACATAATTGAGATATCAAGCTTCTAAACAACTTGAGCAGCTCTAAAGCAGTTTGCAGCTTTCACAACTGCATGAGTAAAAGGACAGCAAAAGGAGAGGTAAAAGGAGAGGAAAGAGGAGGAAAAGAAGAAGAAAGAGGAGGAAAAAAAGAGAGAGGAGAGCTGCAGTGGAAAAACACCAACTAAAGTCTGTGTGGTCCAGTGGGTTAGTTGTTCGCTTGAGTTGACCAAGTTGGTGGAAAAAAAGGCAGACAATAGGCAGTGGAAGACCACAGTATGCTCCGTTTGGCAGATGGGAAATCTCGCTCTTAATATGAAGAATAAATCAGACCTTGTGGCGAATACTGCTCCATTCCACCGCAGACTCTATTACCCCATTTTCGCTTGATTTTCAACCGCTTTTCGCTCGATTTATGCCACATTTTCTCTCCCTTTTCCTCTGCGTTTCGCTCGATTTATGCTAGATTTGTTCCTTTGCGTAACTCGAAAACAAATTCCATAAGCAGTTTTGTTCCCCTCCTGATTGAGAATTTGTCCCCCTCCTGCAATTTGTGATACCAAAGATAATGTAAGCTCTCTTCAATTCTAAATTTGTCTTTTTTTGCTCGTATCTAATTGTAAGATGACTCATGAGCTGGAGCTTAGTTGTTCACATACTTATTAGGCCTAATAAAATACCCTTCACTCAAAAAAACAAAGTTCATTTAAAAACCCAAATTGGTTTTTGGGATTGTTCTCCATATCTTTCCAATTTGGTATTTTGGAATTACCGTGATACTCTATTGTCATAAATGCTGTAGGTTTTTTGAGAAAACCAAACTTCGGTGAAAATACCAACATGGTTGTTTTAAAAAATCTGGTATTTGAAAAACCAATTTTGTCCTAAATTACTCAAGAATGCATGTGTCTCTTCTCCTTTTCCCTCCCTTTTTTCTTTTCTGTTTTCTCCATTTCTATCTCTCTAGCTTTTCCCTTTCAGATAGACTTGAACTTTTTTTTTTAACAACAGACAGAAGTAGTATCCAGTACAAGTTTGATTAAAGAGCCTTTATTATTATGTTGAACACAGGCACACTATAAAAGAATCAGACCCCGATAGGGCTTGGGCCCTATAATATTATTATAAGGTCTGTGAAATTAATTTGAGATATTATACTCACTAGCATAGTACCCGTGATAACGGGTATAATGAGATAAGAATGGCAGATAGAGAGGGAACTGCAGGTATAGATATAGGCCTATCATTCCAGTCTTTGAAGACAGTGGGCCCTGCGTCCCTCCATTGGAGTCCAGGGAAAACAAAGAACTATTGCTATATTTGAGAAGATTGATAGCTATTGATAGTCGTGCATAAATTACTAATAGCTGCAGTGGTGTAATATGAACAGTTTGAGAAACGACACCCATTTATGGTTGTTGTAAGACATGAAATAATGCTGCTTGCAAAGTTTTAGGTGTGGCCATTGAGTAGTTTGGGAGGAGTAGCGTAAAGCATCCATGAATTAAGGGTATGATGCCTGATGTGGAAATGATCATCAGCCTGTTTTAAAGCTAAAGATTAATGCTAACAGCAAAAGAATACTAGCTACCGAATAATTTTGAACGACTAAAATCCATTCGCATTGTAATATTTTCCGCAAACCTTCTGAGTATTACGCGTTTAAAAAATTCAAAGTTTTACAAAATGCCTGTCATTCTTCGACGACAGTTTTCTAGGATCTGAGAGAGACAGATATTTCCGAAAACAAATGAATAAAAACAGCTAGCTCTGTGGTAACTATGGTAACAGGATGCTGTCTTGTTAGTTACCAGGCAACATTATCTAAGAAATCGAAGCACACAATACTGCTGGGTCCAAGATAGCGCCTTGGTGGACTCCTGTGAGTTTGATCAAATCTAATAATTGACTCAGAGAATATAACAGTGAGAATTTATGTGCCTACCTACAGACCAGCTGCTGGACTAAACTTGATATTGTGATATTCTGAGCAAGTTTGAGAAAATTTAATCAGTCTTTTAGGCCTATTAGTTTTAGTACAGATCAATTTAAAGTATGAATATTATTATTATATACATGTCCTTATTTTCTGTTAAGTCTTGAAAGCATAACGTTGTAGCCTGCACATGGTATCAGTACAATATAAATACGGTTTATGAATATATTAGTATTTTGGTTATTTTGGTTGGGTCATCTGGTTTTGTATAGCTATCTTAATAACATTACTTTTTAACAACCAATTGTTTTTTCCATACAAACCAAAATCACATGTGAAGTAACAACACAAAGAGTGACATTTTAAAAGTTGGGATTGCAACTAGCTGTAATATGTAAATGGCACTGCCATGAAATTCGCGCAGCACTTTAAAAGTTTTTGTAGGACTTATAGTGTTACCATAACTTTCATGTTTATTTCATATTCAATGTATGAAAGGCAGTTACGTAATTTTTTCAGAAAATTAGAATGACAGGTACATGGAAAGACAGAGAAAAATGTAGAATAGCAAGATAAACTAGACAAAAAATAGAATAGATAAATAAATAGAGAGATAAATAGAGAGATAAATAGATAGACAGATAGATAGATAGATAGATATAATGACAGATAAATTGATAGATATATTAAATAGATATATAAGATTCACAGATAATCAGCTAAATGCTAAAAAGGCAGACAGCAATGAAAGCTGCCAAAGTCAAGTCTATGTTAGATTGTTGATATTACATAATAGTATAAATATATAGTAATACAAAAACCATAACATTGCATGTAGATTAACTGTTCATTGTTACATAATCATCAGTTTATAAGATTATGTAACTTTAATTTTGTTATGTTTTCTTGTTGTCTGATTGAAATTGAATGAATCACATGTTAATAATTTGATTTAGCTAGTCAATGCTAATGATTAACTATTCCATAAAAATTATTGGTACAGGATATATTACCAGAGAAAATTGAATTTTTAAGACACTTTTGAAGATGAATATGTTATGTTTTGTGAAATACGAAACTAAATCATTGATAAGAAGCTGGACCCACTTGACCTAATTCCAAACTGTGGACTGTTGATGTTGAGACCATCACTGCACAGATTTTTGAGTCTTCCCTTGCACTCAATTCGCTTCGCTCAACGGCCTTCGGCCGTTTCGCTGCGCGAATATTATTCTTTAAATAGGATTGGGACTCTCTATCCTAGCACCCTCTTTCTCTCTACTTGAAATGAATGCTGGCCTGTATATATGTCTTTTAATTGAGTGCGCTCTGGTTAGTCAGGTATCGATTGCCTGACTCGTTTCCTAACATCTGTTTTTCTCCTCCCAAAATGACGTGACTGAAGCCAAAAAGTTGTAGCAGCGTGAAATGTTATGTAATGGTTGCGTCAGCCTCGTAAGTTATTACGAGTAACTTGTTCCGGTTGTCAATTACTTGGTCAGTCAGCTCGAGATTGAGGTGGTGAGCTAAGATATTGAATTGGTGGTAAAAAAACCAGACCTGTATCTATCTATCTATCTATCTATCTATCTATCTATCTATCTATCTATCTATCTATCTATCTATCTATCTATCTATCTATTTATCTATCTATCTGTCTATCTATCTAGTAACTAGTAACAAGATACAAACATTTTATATCAATTTTTGACTTTCAATATTTATGTTTGACTAACTGAAATCACAATATAACACGTAAAATTCAATAGAAATCATTGCCCATGCATACCAATGATATAGGTCGATACAATAAATCAGGTGGTCACATTTTAATGTTTACAGTGTGCATATGCATGTCAATTAAAATCAAAGTTGTTTAAACAGATCACTTGTTTAAAATCGACAAACTTAAAATCATTTAGTTGCAAAACTTAAGCGTGTACACTAGTACAGTTAAGGTGGACGCAAGTTAATCAGTTATACCATAAAACGTAATTAAGTTGACCAATTAAGTTTTTAAACAGTGCCTGTTTTATAGTTTCCACGTGTACATGCTAGACGTATTTACGATTTTTTTCATAATATTGAAAAATGTTTCCCAGAATCGTATAGCATGTATCCAACTATTAAAATAACATCAAATTGTAATTTTATAATCTTCAAATCATGGGCTAAAAAAAGATGATTTCATTTGATAATATCACTCATTGTTTCAGCGTTGCAAACACTTTTTCAAGGACGACATACATTTTTTAAATTATTTTTTCTTTTTATTCGATACATTTCAGAAATAAAAAATATCCAATAAAATAAGATATTTTTTAAGATATCTGGGCCGGACATATTTCAAAATTCTCACAAATGAGTAAATGAACTTTTTATACTTAAACATGTGTTTGGCCTATCTTAAATTGACTTATCTCGCTAAATCTAAGGATAGATTACACGATAATAGGTTTATGAGAAAATGTGAAAATAAGCAAATTACAGATTGCCATTCTCCCTAGAAGTGAAAACAACAACATTTTGAGATTGTCAACCTACTGCTCTACTTGCAAAGTGGCCTATATCTAGTATCTGATTTTCATAATCTAATATCTGACTTGCTTCGACTAATGTGAAGGATAAAATAAAATTCAGTTCTCTGCCAAAAATATAATTCATATTAGCACTATGCAATGAAGGCATATATAGTTTTTTCCCTTAAAATATGTATATTTAAACTGCTGTAAATGTCAAGGGAAAATTGGTAAACATTTCTATCATTTTAAATCTAGAAGCAACCAAGAAAAGTAAATTAACAAAATAGCATAAGAGCAGGTATAGATTATATGTGTACAAAAAAAAACTTAAGCTATCGGTGGGAATTTTAGTATTTTGGTTTTTCAAACCTATGTATTGCATCAATTTGTAGATTAAAGTGTGTGTGTTTTGATATGCCATAAATAGTTTATAAAACATCATAAACATGACAAACATTTGAATAATCTAGCAAAATATTCCATTGAAGATATTGACCATTTGGACAAAGTTATGCATAATATGCATGTAAATAGGATATAAATATTTCAAAAATCCAGTATTTTATCTAGAAATTTATCTTTTCGGGTGCTCTATTGAACAACTAATACAAATACTTGCGGCTCACAGGTATTCGCTTTGAAGTTCGCCGCTTTTCCTTTGATCTTCCAAGACTGCGTCACCTTGCAAAGGTAACAATTGTCCTCAATTCAAACTCAAGAAAACTTTTTGACTTCTGTAGTCACTGGTTAAAATCACAATGCACAAACATTGTACTTTAACAATAGGCCGTAATTGAATAATTTTGGGGTAGGTATCTAGTGTGAATTCAGAATTTAGACACTTTTGTCAAGAAAAAAAAAGAAGAAGATAAAATTCAATTAAAAATTGTATATAGAATTATAGATACATGTATAAATAACTATTATGATTTTCTGTAATATAGTTAAAACCATGTAATATTATGCCAGACATAGATAGATAGATAGATAGAAAGATAGATAGATAGATAGATAGATAAATAGATAAATAGATAAATAGATAAATAGAAAGATAGACAGATAGACAGATAGACAGACAGAAAAATAGAAAGATAGATTGATAACCTGATAGATAGAGTGACAGATCTATGACAAACTGATAGGTAGATATTAATATCAACACTGTTATACTTTTTACTACTATTTCTTAAACTGACCAGAAACAAAGTTCCATTTCAATTAAACCAAACTTGAGTTGGAAGCAAATTCAAGCAAGCATGCTACAGTATCAAGAGGGCAGACTCCGCTGTTGGTTTAGAAGATTTATAAACATTTAATACATTTGGGAAAACTGTCCTGGCCACTTTCATGTGGGCTTTCAAATATCTCTCACCCAACAGAGAATGTCAGTTCTGTTGACTGAAGCCATCTGCAAAAGCTGCCATCTCAAGATGGTGTCCCCTATAGGTCTATACCTTGTCCCCCATACTTTACTGTGGGAAATTATATATCTCTCAATTGTCTTATAACTGCATGCTATCACTACAAGCCCTTTGGTTGTAGATGTTGGGCTACTTTGAGAATGCATGGTTTAATCTACTCTACCATTGGTCATTGGTTTACAGCAGGTGTGAAGATCCAAAGAATTAAAGAAATACTGTCAAAAAACAAATATACCTGCTTAAAGGGCTGCACCTACCATATCTATCTATCTATCTATCTATCTATCTATCTATCTATCTATCTATCTATCTATCTATCTATCTATCTATCTATCCATCTATCTATCTATCTATCTATCTATCTACCTGTCTATCTATCTACCTATCTATCTATCTATTGTATTTCTATTGTATTTCTATTGTATTTCTATTGTATTTCTATTGTATTTCTATTGTATTTCTATTGTTCTCTGAATCTATCTATCTATCTCTCTTTCCCATCTATTCCTATCTCTCTCTACCTATCTATCTACATTATTTATATAAAATTGACAACCTTTCCATACCACAACCTTTCCATACCACATACCCCCGTCTGAGGCTGTCTTCATCATCACCTGAACATGCCCGAACTACAAAGCCACTTATCCCAAGGGCTATTCATTTAAGTGCCCATCTTGAGAACCAAAGAGTCCAAGGCAGAATTATCATGGCCACTTAATTTCTGCCTCAGCTCCCTTATTTTCAGAAAAGGTGTGAAACTCCAAAACTTTGACTCTTCAATTATTATAGAGGCGTACACTATTCAGGAATGGTTTTTGTGAGAGCAGTGAGTTCTATAATACTGCCAATGAGAATGAAATGGAATCAGTAAGCATAAGCAACGACAAGGAAGAAAAGAAAAGGAAGAAAATTGTCAAAGAGAAAACTGATTTCAAGTATCTAGTAAACTTCTATAGTTGTGGAAGATTTTCTTGCTTTCCTTTCGTTTATATATTTATTTTTTCTTGTTTCCTCTTCATATCTATCCTTCCTTATCTTTGATTCCGTATCTATTTCTTCCTTCTTTCCTTCTTCTTGCATGCTTTCCTTCTTTCTTGCCATTTTTTCCATTATTCTTATTTTCTATTTAAACTGTAATATTTTTCTTTTCTAATTTGTTTGCTTTATTTACTTCTTTCTTTCTTTTTCTTGCTTAATTTCCTGTGTAGGCCTATAAATTCATCTGCCTTTCTTTGTTTTTCTTTTTATTGTATTACTATTTTTCCAACTTGCTCCAATGGCCAATTTCTTTGTTTTACTCTTTCGAATTTTTTATTCACACTTTTTTCCCTTTTCTTATTTTATTTCATTCATTCTTATTTCCTCTCTTATTTTTTTTTCTTACCTTCCTTTAGTCTTTTCTGTTCTACTTTCCTTCTTTCCTTCTCTTTTTTCCTTCTCTCTTTCAATCTCTCATATATATTTTTACCATAATATCTCTTTTTAACATCTCTCATTTATACCAAGAATAAGTGAAAGTATAACGGACCATTTAATGAACTATAACTTCTGCAAATCAATTCAATATTTCAATGTTTGCAAATAATTCTGGGATTTCAAAAATAGTACCATCCGTGTTGTAACGGTATCAAAATGGAAGATAAATATGCATTAAAACATCAAAGACTGCTGATAGTCCTTAAGGGCAATATGATGACACTTAAATATCTTGACTTTATCTGTAATGATATGATATGATGTGATAGGTGCACTTAAGGATGTGTAGAACATTTGGATGATATATGTAGTTACAAGTTTGTGTGTGTTAATGATTTTCTGTTCGACTTCAATATTGCCAAGGAAAGTTTTGTGACAGTTTTAAAGAGGAACCATGAGATGCTGTTTCCTTGAAGTTCTCTAAAATACCCCCTACCCTAAAAAAGCACCAAAAATTGGAGATTTCAGAAAAATCATTAATTTTTCTCTCTAAAACTTATTTAGGAATAGATTCGAAATGTGTCTTAAATACCTATTTATTACATATATGTAAATCAGGCTTAATTTGTATTTATTGGAGGCCTGTGGTATTGGGTCTTTACGCCTTGTTTGCACCTTATTTCCCCCAATCTTGCTTTCCCTGAAAGACCATTTAGCAGTAGAGATCCATGTATACAACAATTTGTCAATTTGTGACACTCGTCAATTTCCACTATACACTCTAAAAAATTTCAGACAAAATTGGTTTTTTAGATTCAAAATGGTTTTTTGAAAAACCAAATTTCAATGCAAAAAACCAACATGGATTTTTTTAAAAATCCATGTTGGTTTTGCATTGAAATTTGGTTTTTCAAAAAACCATTTTGAATCTAAAAAACCAATTTTGTCCCGACATTTTTTAGAGTGTACCATTTTCACACAATCATCACATACTTATGATGTCACCATTGTCAAATTATCGACTGTTCAATTAATTGCCCCAATATGTTAATTGGGTTTTTATTGGCAATTGATGCATGTTTCACAAGTGAGAGGGGACCGATTTTGTCATGTCATCATTACAGGTCACCTGCCTATATTGTCAAGGGGGGGATCTCAAATAGATAGATAGATAGATAGATAGATAGATAGATAGATAGATAGATAGATAGATAGATAGATAGATAGATAGATAGATAGATAGATAGGTAGATAGATAGATAAGATGGGGAGAGTTGGGTAATATGAGCATACTTTTGTCTCGTAGCTCTCGCCATCAGCATAAATGTAAAAAGTACAGTATTCCAGCTTTGTGAGACAGAGTTGGAATATGGTTATAACGTGAAGGTAATTTTAGGACATTTGAGTAATATCACAATGAAAAAAATCTAAAAATTGCCCATATTAAACTGATGGCACATTTTATGGGCACCTAAGTGGTATAATATGAGCACTCGGATAACTGCTATTCTTGAAGATGACAGCTTATATTGTAATAGACAGTAGCACACAAGGAGTCCATAACAACATCTTTAGAATTTTCAAATTTGGTGGGATACCATTATCTACATATTAGGCACTGCCGGCCGTGCTCAACAAGAGGGTCAGTACAAGAAATTGAAAACTAAGTATTCGGTAGGATAATATGAGCAGTGTGCACCCCCGCTGGACATGCCCGTATTAGCAGACAAACATTTTGCACAATAAATACAGGAGCATCCATATGCCCATAAAATCAGACAAACAATGTGCTCATATTAACCTACGACACATCATGCTGTATTTTGGTGCATCACAAATATCTGATATTATGGGCAGCCACTTTCCACACTTCATAGTCAAGGGAAGAGTATCTCTAACCAAATTTACATCACTTAGAGGCATCTTCTACAGTCAACAACATACTAGAGGCAATTTCCCGAAGCAAAAACGACGAAAGAAATTACAACCAAATGTTCCAGTGACAATACCTTGAATATCATGGCAGCAATCAAGATACTGTCCGCTGAGAAGATGATCAGGTTCAAAAGACTTACAAATTCCAACCGAGGTCAGCACCTACCAGCATTAGTTTTCATATGGCAAAGGGTGCTCATATTAAACTACTGCCCATATTACCCTACTTTCCCCTATAGTAAAATTCTCCTTTCCCACACTCTAAACTGACCTAAACAAATTCTAAACATTTCAAATGTTTAATGTTTAGGTTCTCCATGGATGTTGCTTTCAAATGTTGTCAATGACAACACCATGTTCAATATGAAGACATGACGTTTATAGTCTAAATTGGTTGTTGAGCATTCTAAACAACATGTATATCTCACTTAAACAAACCGTAGCTTTGCTAAACATTTGTGGAATCAGAATTGGAATACGTGGAGGTACTAAACACATTATGTGGAATTGTAGATATCGACATGATCTTTTGTACAGACTAAACAAGTTGTTGAACTGGGTAACTTGATGGCAGAGCCACCTAACTTTATTATTGAAAGACAGTTGCTGTGGCTCCACCTGTCAGACACTAATAGTGGCCTTGAATCCTTGCTTTGGTGCTACTGGAATTTTATTCAGGTAACTACTTAAAAACAAAACAAGTATTGCTATTTTTGACAATGTACATCATATGGCTATATAACTGGTTCATCATGCTGACAGTATATCAATGGTCCAGGTAACAATGGCAGTGTCATGGCACATTATAGACCATCCAGACCAAAATGGTTTCATATTTCACTACAATATCATATCACTCAGTCTGTGAATGCTGAGTTGATTTGATTTGGTATTCTTGGAGTATAGTAGTTTACTCTTAATCATGTTTTGCATCTCCGGAAGTAGATCAGAGTCTAGAAATTGGGATATCCCATGACATGGGATTGATTACATAAAAAGCTGATACTTCTGATTTAGTGGCTGGTTGTTTTTTGATGTGGATTGCTGTAATTCAATTGAAACAATTAAGTCAGTCAATTGAAGACATCAAATGATGGTTTGAATTGCCACCAGCCAGGGTATTCTGTACTCATTTTCATTATAAATTGGACAATTTTGAAGTAGTTTTCTCTCAAAGTAGAAACATAATTTCCGGAGTAGGCCTAGTTAGAGTAGATGCAATCAAACTTACCCAATCTTTGATCAAATGATCGATTCCAGGCATCCATGCCATCACTAATCACTTCACAAAAGGACATGTCAAGAGAAAATCTTGGACTAAGTTAAAAGTAAATTTTCTATAAATGCCATTGCCTTAAAATTTGAGTTGGACCAGCACAGATTTTCAGAAAGTAGTAAGTGCCATTGATATGTTGTCAGACTTAGATTTTTTGCAATCATTTAAAATTAATTCTAAAATACTGATGAAAAATTGTTAACACTGTCTCTTCTGTATAATAACTCAGAAGGTAATGATGGCCTTCTGCCTGAATACCAGTTGATATTGTTATTAGCTGTTTACGTACATGGTGTGTATGTCTACTTTCAGGCACATTGCATTTATTCAAATTATGAAAACGGCATGTGGAATGGCCAGGACCTAGAGAAATCACGAAAGTAAAAAATACACACACAAAGTGAACTTCCACAAAGGTCAGAAGCACTAGCTGTCATATGTGCCACAAACTGTGATGGTCTCCAAGGACAAATAATTGATGCTAAAGTTGAATGTCTGGATCACTTGGCCAGCTTCACACAGAGACAAAGCCTGTAAGTGGGGATTAAGCGCATGCGTTGACAACGGACACAACCTTCATCAGCTCGTAAAATGTTGTGATACATACGCACTGATTTTAACCATTAGGACCACATTTTTATAGGCTGTGTTATGTGTTGTTCATGCACACATGTGCAGTCCTACAGAGCTTAAACTGAACTTCAACACATGAACCCAGCTCTCATGTGGAAGAAGAAGAAGTTTGGAAATGAAGAGATGTTTGAAGGAGACTCTCAGAATTGTCCAGATAGCAGCAGGATCATTCGTTGAGGCTTGGCCCTCACTAAATGTATTTGTGGCCTCTCTTTATGCAAATTACAATGATGACATCACAAAACAAACAAAACTTGTGCAACATTAGTGCCGTTCACCTCAGGCCAATCCAATTAGTTTTGGCTCTAACTTGGACGATTTGAGAAATTCTAAAATCACACAAATGATATGTGAAAATGCACCATGAAAAATGCAAACTGTGCATGCACAAAAAAAGGTATTTTTTAATTGTATTTAGAATAGAATAATAAATGTTGTTGATATTTTAGTAAAAGTTTTAACGCAAAAGAGTTGAATTATGTACCAAATTTAATTAATTGTAATCAAAAAAGTTGTTTGTTTTGATATGTGAAGTTTCCTGCGATTGATCAGTAAGGTTTTTACAAAATGGTATTTATTTCAATTTTGTAATTTTGTAAATGTTAACTCTCAAAATATGATTTACAAAAAAGAAACAGTCATCGATTTAGCTATATATAGTCATTACAATAAAGTGCTTTCAAGTACAGAATATTTGTCAATGCTACTTATTGGGAAGTTAAATTGCACTATCATTAGATATGGCATGTAGGCAGGTCAACTATGGGACAGGAGGTGTTGTACAATTATGATGAATTGTGTCTTTTGCATGAGAATATAATTTATAAAATGCTGAGTTAATTTTTCATAATTACGACAGATCGTAAGTAATGAAAAAGTGGAATTATTTGGAAATATACTTTTGGTATGTAAAGCATAGAACTGCTGCCTGTACAGTCACTATCGATGTATAGATAAAAGTATGGAATAGCTTTTTTCACATGATATAAACTTTTATTGAAGATGTACGCATTTGTTTACAGCCTAAACATTTACTTTTTGTACGCACTTTTAAATGCGCTCAAAGTGGGAATTTTGTACGCACATTAGTTGTTGAGATTTTGTTTAAGTTGTCAACATTTAGTAGTTTAGGCATTCGACACTTGGTTGTTTAGACTATGCACCTAATTGTTTAGGTATTGTTTAGTGTTCTAAACAAATAAAATGCTAAAACTAAATGTTTTTTGTCATAATTGTTTAGGTTGTATCTGTGCAGTCGCTTACGCAGCTTGTTTAATTTGGCTAAACATAGTGTTTATAAAGAAAAAGCTAAACACCAATAAACGCGCTCAAAGCGGGAATGTTTAATGTTTAGGTTTTGTTTAGGTTGTACGCATTTCCAATTTAGAGTGCAGATCTCTCCAATGAGAGGCACCATAAAAAATATATAAAGTTATCACGATCATGTTTTGTAACATTGTACAACTCTGAATAATCAGATGTTGCAAGGTAGGCTACACTTCTTATAGTCCTACCTGGCTGGTATCATGCACAGTTACGTTTAACGTTACGTAAAATGAGGTAACACTAATGACGTCACCAGGTGAGGAAAGAAATTACCCCATCCCCTTCCCAAAAAAGAGAAATTAAAAAAATCAGATTTTTCATGGATAACTTAACTTAAAGATGCCATGATGACCTGCCACCTGCAAGAATAGCCCTATATCTATTATAAAAGAAAAACTGAAAAATAAAAATACTAAAAAATGTCCTTTCCAAACGTAAAATTGTCCACTCATGAGAAAACTATCGGTACAAAATTGCAAAAAAATTGTTAAATTCACCTTGAAATAGCCATAAAATAGTATTCCCCTTTTTAAAGGTTTTTCTGTGTATTTTTTCTTTCTTTTTTTTCTGATAAACTTGTAGATTTACCAAAGAGGAACTAATTCACTTGAAAACAAACTTTATGGATGGTTTAACAATGAACTGCCTTGAAAATGTACAGGTGTTTAGTCTATCTTGGGTTATGGTTGAATCTGTCTGTCTGTCTGTTATGCATTCAAAATATATAAAGCAGAATTTTTCAAGTTGAAAAGAAAAGGAAACTCAATATAATCAGCTGAGATCTGAGATTTTAGGTACTCACTTTGAACAGGGGATCTAGTAAACCAGATTATAGACAGCCCTAGAATTATTATATTGCAGAATAATATATACACCTTTCTTTAAGTAGATTTGATTGTATACACATGGCCAGTTTGTATGTCTGATATATATATGTCTGTACATGCATTAATAGTCACAGTGCTAACTGCTAAATCGAGTTCTGCTTTTGTACAGGTGTCCTGCTCTGTAAGAGTTCCAAATCTAAAAATACCTCTTAAAGGTTTATATATATATGAGCCTAATAGGGTATGTAAAAATTCCATGTCATAATTTTATGAATCAAAACTCATATATGTATGGTTTTTGATTGGGCTGCAGGAATCCTACATATCAACAAATCAAAATTCATCACTCACATGGTCAGGGATGCTCCAAAAATATTTGGTAAATCCTTTTTGTACCACTCCAAAGTTCAACTGGCGAAATTGATGAGATTAAGACTTCAAAGTGAAGCTGAAGGATCCAAATTTGAATTTAACTTCAGACTATTTGGCACTGACTGAATGTGTGATATAGGTTTAAATGTATTAGGAAAAATCAATAAAAGTTCTAAGTATAATAGGACACTTGACCACTCAGAATTCAACTCTAGCTTGGACAAATCACAGTTAGATATCAGTATGCTTGAATGGTCAAGAATCATACCAACACTTGAGTGATCAGTCATATGTCTGCTATTGCCCAGTCCGCATAATCTGGTCAAGTCCGCTCTTCACACACAGCCGCCTTTTAAGTCTACCGATTTGAAATATATTTATTTCATTTATTAAAAATTGAAATGAGAAGTGGATCATATAAAATATTAATGATAGTGTATGCGAGAATAAAACTAGATAGATAGATAGATAGATAGATAGATAGATAGATAGATAGATAGATAGATAGATAGATAGATAGATAGATAGATAGATAGATAGATAGATAGATAGATAGATAGATAGATAGATAGATAGATAAATAGATATATAGACAGAATGACAGATAGATAGATAGATATATAGATAGATAGACTGATAGACAGATAGATAGATAGATAGATAGATAGATAGATAGATAGATAGATAGATAGATAGATAGATAGATAGATAGATAGATAGATAGATGTGTCATCCGAACGATTTTGGAAGTTTGCTGTGCATGTGAAAGTCTGCTGAAATCAGACCAATATTTGATTCACAGCCCAGTAGGCTATATAAAGTCTAAACTGAGTGATACATTGACCAGCTGATTCCGAGCAGTTGAAAATAGGTCTGCGATCACCTTGGCATTGAGATCGCCAATAAATCAAAGAGATCGATTAGCTCCAAAATATTTACAGCTCCCCAAATAGATCCTAGACTCTCCACGAGCAACCCAAATAGATATATTCTTAATGGTTTCATGAATATCGGTTGACAAATCAACTTGACATTATACATAGGTTATACAAATGTATATTGTTCACAGTTGCTTTTGTTAATCTTCTAATGTCGGGACTAGAGGAGGGGAACTCTCAAGTGACATACCAAAAAAGAATGACAAAAAAGTATGTGCAAACTAAAGAAATGAAGATTTGACCTAACTTATGAAAAAAAGTGGATGATTATTGATTAGACTTTTAAAATTTTTAATTAAACTTGTTAATGTCGTAGGTTTGTCATGATAGATTTTTTCTCCAGACTCAAATGCCTCCCAAAACAAAATTCTGATATAGGCCTTCTATATACGCCAAAGGGAAATAGAAATTTCCTGAAAACTGAAATTGTCCATTTTGGTGCTGTCACTGCTAACTTGAAGCCAAGAATCTGCTAAAATCCCTCAAAATCCCCAAAGCATATGGCGGAAGGCTTCAGAGGGCTTCGGGAGGGCTTTTAGGGTGGCTTAGATTGTTGTATTGTGACAAAAAAGGCTTAAGAGCCACACTAGCTGTTTGGTCACATTAAATTCGCATAAAATGGAGGGTTTTCTGTTTGGTTAGGTCACTAATATCAAGTGTTAGAATTGAACAGAGAGATTTACAGAAGCTGATAACGGTACTATGCAAAGAGTTGTAAATTTGACACAAGGAGACTTGCACTATAGAGGATTTTGTGTAAAAGGTGCAGTGCAGGCCTAACAATGCAATGTTAACTTGTTCAATTGTACAATATCAGAGTGGATTTTGCATTTGCATGATGCTTGTCTGGAAGTTGCTAAAGTTCGGTTTTTTGACAGGCAGACGCAATAATGAGATGACAAGGCTAAAAGTCCACTGTTGGGTTGATGGAGCCATCAGAACCAGGTTGGTTGCCTTTTTGTCAAAGAATGTTCTTGTAGTAATCATTGGATTCAAAACAAATCAGTCAATTATATTAGACCTATATCTGTTAATCTGTCTATAAATATATCCATCAATTAACTATACTGTATCTATATCAATCAATCAATCAATCAATCAATCAATCAATCAATCAATCAAATCTATCTATCTATCTATCTATCTATCTATCTATCTATCTATCTATCTATCTATCTATCTATCTATCTATCTATCTATCTATCTATCTATCTATCCCCTTCTTCTCCTCTCCTATTGACCCAATTCTTGCCAGCTCTTCAGTCAGATAAGTTTGTAATAACCGATTCCAGCTGTTAGCAAGCAAATACTCCTGGTCGTCAGAAAACTTTCCCCGCAGCTGCGAACACATGAACAGTTTTCTGGGCGTTGTACCAATGTTGTGTGCAAGAAATTTTGGTTTAATGTTGCTCCAACATTGGATCGCATTGGTCGAAAGTATATTGTTAAACTGTTATATAAAGCATTGCTGTGATTCTTAGAATATGAATATTTCATGCATTGAGATTTTGGAGCACAAATGTTTTTTTTTAAATATTTTGTGTACAGGATAGATAGATAGATAGATAGATAGATAGATAGATAGATAGATAGATAGATAGATAGATAGATAGATAGATAGAAAAATAGATAGATCAACATTCAGATCGATAGACAATCAGATAGAAAGACAATATCAGATAGAAAGACAATCAGATTTATAGACAATCAGGTTAGACAGACAGATAGACAGAGACATAGACACAATAAAAGACAGACCGACAGACAAATTGCATCATGTACAGACAACACTATCAACCTGGGAGACACCAAAAAAGATAGACTCACATTCAACATTGCCGAAATAGGACAGGGAAAAGTCATCAAAGCCAGATTTTTCTTGCTGATCCTGTATTATTGGCTTAATTACTCAATTACCAAAATCATGACCTGTTATTTGTTCATTTGCAGGCTAAAATTTGCAGCCCTGTACATTTTAGGCATTCAACCTTTCCTGTATATTGTTCCAGTATTTGCTAATACAATTGGGCACATTAATTTCGTAATGAAAAGCCAACAATGAAATCATGAAATGATGGGTGTAATTCGTGAACTCACTTATGAAGTCAGGGAGTTAGCACCTTTAAATTTAAATGGGTAATTTAAAAATATAGCAGTCTTGCCTTTTGTCTAGCAGGCTCTCTGGTTGTCTTTCTAGCTGTCTATCTAGTTGTCCAAGCTGTCTATCTTTCTGGCTGTCTGTCTATCTTTCTGGCTGTCTGTCTATCTTTCTGGCTGTCTGTCTATCTGACTGCTGTTAGCCTCTTATTAAGTAGAGTAGGTCGGGGCAAGAAGCCCGGGTTAGGTGAGAGGCCCCCCCAGGCTTATATCCAAACTTACATTTTTGGTGCGTTTATCTATTGATAGGATTGAAGCTTGAGGCATTTTAGGTGACGTCACAAATTTTCAGGGCAAACAGCACCAAACCATAGTAGAAATTAAAGAAATAAAAAAATGTGCATGGTTTTTGTAACTTTGACAAATTCTTTGAAAGGGGTTGTCAGAAATAACTTTGGAAATATTTTAAAGTATAATGGATATCTACTTTGCTTCACTTTATTACGATCATATTAATATGATTTGAATCATGTTATTTGCATTTTAGTTCAAAATATAGAGGTCAAATTAAAATATGTGGGTTTGGGGCGAGAGGCCCCACATGATATGGGGCATGACGCCCCCTTCACTGGGGGGTCGAAGTTGCTTCAGGAACCATTATTAATGTGTACTTTACCCTAAAACTTGATAGAATAGCTAATTGAAATAGAAAAAAATCGGGTCCAAAATTGAAACAGGGCAAAAAATATTAAAAAATAAAAGTATGAACAGAAAAATTCTGAAATTCAGAAAAAGTGAATAGAATGCCTTAAAAAGGATAGAAGAACCCTAAGAAATAACTTTTAGGCTGAATGCTCTCGCAAAAAAAATTGCCATAGGATTATAATAGGGGGGCTTCTTGCCCGATGGGTGGGGTAAGAAGGCAATTTTAATTTTTTGACAAAGATGGCCGTAACTCCTTTATTAAAATTGGTAGACATTTGTTTCTGTAGTTATTAGTAGATTCAAGTGATCCCTTCCTGACAGCATAAGCATTCAAATAATCGCCCATAAAAAGTAGGTCAAATCGCACCTCGAAGTTAAGGGGGGCCGCATGCCCCGACCTACTCTATCACAATCAACCAATCAATCAGTCAATCAATCAATCATTCTACCAATCTATCTATCTACCAATCTATCTATCTACCTATCTATCTATCTATCTATCTATCTATCTATCTATCTATCTATCTATCTATCTATCTATCTATCTATCTATCTATCTATCTATATCTGTCTATTAATGAAACAAGTCGATTTTCCGCATAAAATCATGTAAAAATCAAGATTTTTTTTTTGGTGAAAGTAAACAAAATCGAAATGAACTTTCATCTAGTTTTAAAGAACTTATATCATAGTGACTGCTCAGCCATTCATCATAATCAAGCCTGTAAGTGTGTAACACCACATGTAAACAAGAAAATGACCCAAAATCTGTCGCAGTATTACCAAATGACAGTTTAATTGCCCTAACTTCATTTATGGTTGGAGATAAGTTCTTAATTTATGGGAGCTAGTCAGACTATAGCAGGATCAGTTGTACTGCATTGTACAACAGTGCAAGTTCATACTTTCTTGTAAGGAGAGCGGAGCTATTTATATTATGAAGTAATATTGACTGTATAATTAATACAAGTTTATAATTTTAAAAGTAGGATTAAACTCATAATAACCTGAAGTAATGGTGCACATGGGGTTGGCAGTGTTTTTTTTTTTTGTTTTTTGTTTTTCAAGATTTGCGTTTAACTTTTAAGTTTGAAAATGTACAAGGTATTTGGCCTAAGTCGCTTTTTAAACACAATTTCCCTTCATGTTTTGTCTGAGTAAAATATCATCACAAACTTTATTTAGGTCTACTGATTTGGTATAAGCCAGCCAGACAATCAATCAGTCATAGACTGAACAATCAATCCGCCAACAAATCAATCAGTTAGCCAACCAATCAGTCAATTATGTAAGTTTCTAAGTTCAGTATACTGACAAAGTCATTTATTTTCTGAATAAGTTCCCGCTAATTCAAATAGATGTTTAACAGCAAAGAGATCTTATAAGAATTGAAATTTGTTCTAAATCTCTTATAAGTTCCCACACATGAGCCTATAGCTGTCACTTAGCTTCACAGCAAAAGAAATTTCCCAAAATAGCTTGAGACACAATGTCATAACACCAAGAAAATAAATCAATCGGAGTTATAACCTGGCCAAAATCTATTCATAAATCGCCATATAAATCAATTAGTTGAAGAATATACGTGCTAAAGTCTTTGACAGTTAAACTGCGTGGAAATATTCTGTTGGGCCCTTTTTGGAGTTCAGAAAATGCGCAAGTACACGATTTGGAAGGGAGCATCACAAGCAAATTTTAAAGGATATCTATCTATCTATCTATCTATCTATCTATCTATCTATCTATCTATCTATCTATCTATATATCTATATATCTATCTATCTATCTATCTATCTATCTATCTACAGAAGATCAATGTTATAGTCTAAAATGTAACTGACAAACATATATATAGACTAAACAATTCTTTTATGAAAAGTTATGTATAAAGCACCAAGTCTTGCATTCAGAAGATAATAAGAATGTTCCTAATTACAAAACTTCATATGACTTTTTTTATGTTATAGTAATGTCTAGAATTTCTAGGTATACACCGAAAATTAGAAAATGACAACTCCTAAAACGTAGACCTGTACCACAATTCTCCCAAGACAACTTCAAAATGTCTAGGCCTAATAATGAATAAACACTTAGGCTACAAGTAAAAATTCACTGACCTGGGTTCAAATCGCTGGTGACGGGGCCCACGAAGTTGTCATGCTTGGGGAAGGGGGGCATCGGGGGCAGGGGAGGTCCGAGTGGGGGGAGGTGTGGGGGGAGGCAGTCCATGGCCGAGGGTGGCAGGGGGCTCACTCCGAACCAGGGGACTCCGGGGGCAGAATCTTCCGGGCAGATCAGTGCTCTGCCGTCCGCGTAAATTCCGCCGGCAAACCTGGCTTCCTCAAATAGCGCCGGCCTGGAAATGAAAGAAGGGGGGATGAGGGGAGTTAGTTTTGTTGGTAGACATACTTAAAAGTCATAAAACAAGTATAATAGCATAAGGGACAATTGAGGATAATATATGCCTACAACTTTTAAGATACGGTGCATCATTTCCTGACAAGGCAAAATTGTTCCAAAACTTTGTAAGCCTTGTATTGATTTCTACATAGCAATGTTCAATCATGACTTTAAGGATCCAGTTAAGATACTATTAGAGACCATATCATTAAGAGAATAAAGATTTATAATAGCATATTAACAAACTTCTGTCAAATTTACACAATGCTCACAGAGATCAATTTTACAGACTGCAACATCGCAATTAAATTGGTAAGGCTTCTTTTCTAGTAAAAGAAGTTTGTACAATTGCATGCACATTTAGGATTAAAGTTGAGATTTAGGCCTATAAGTCTAAAAATAATGACAACAAAACACATCTGCATATAGCAGATCGTGATTAGGCCTAATTTATAATTGCCAGACTATGTAACATAGGAAGATTGGAAGAAAGTCCATGGTTTTGTCCAGTAAGATCCTTTGGGCATGTTCCATTCAATCATTTAGTGTACAGTCTTTAGGTGCGGACATATGCATGTAAGTCCATGATATTGGGAATCATCAGCAGTTAATCCATGTGAGAGGCAATTAAAAAGTCTTGCAAGTATAATAATCCGTGAAAAAAGTTTCAGTCTCAGTCCCTATATAATCCATGGTTTTGAGGAAAAAAAATCATAAAACGTCATCCAAAGTTCTCAAAATGCTACAATGTAGTTGTAGAACCTGTAAAATAAATCATTCAATACACTAATTAAAGACTAAAATCTTGAAATCATACTCACATTTCACGATGAACGATTTCAGCTTTTTGGAGATTTTCAGCTTGTGGGCCTCTTTATAGCAGGGACTATTTTCGAGCGCAAGAATCGAGCGCGCGTGCTGCAGTGATAAGGCCCACCAGTGATTTGGCTGGCTTGCAAATTTACTGCGCTGTAGAAAAACTTTTAGCCAGACCTCAAGTCAAACTGTATAGCTTTGCAATTTAGCTTTTATTAGGCCTCAACTATTGGGCCTATGTCATGTGTTATCATTTTAAAATTGAGGTTTTTTCAGTTTTTGGGAAGTTTGGTTTCCATGTGGTTTTTAACTTTTTCCCAATAGACCTAAAGCCAAAGAAATTCAGAACAAGTAAAAGGACCTGCATATCTACTTCTTTTTTTCTTGCAAAAAGTAGATAGATAGATAGATAGATAGATAGATAGATAGATAGATGTATAGATAGATAGATAGATATATAGATAGATAGATAGATAGATAGTTAGATAGATAGATGGATAGATAGATAGATAGATAGATAGATAGATAGATAGATAGATAGATAGATAGATAGATAGATAGATATGTTTATATTATACATTATCTAGATGGATAGAAAGGTATAGGTAGATCAGGGATCTGTAAGGGCCTTACAGCTAGCTCCCTGGGTAGATCAACAAGATAGATCAATATTGAGGTAGATATAATTGTGAATTTTTATGTAGATAGATAGACAGATCTAGATGGATAGATTGACATACCATGGATCAAGAGAAAAATATGAATAGACTGATTGACAGTCTGACTGACTGTCTTGCAAAATAAGAATCTGACATAAAACCACATTAAGTTTTTATATCCCCTTCATTTTCTCACGTATAATTTCCACATCCTTTCCATACAGTGGTCTTATACTATTTTTCTATAAAATTTTGTTCTTCTTTTTATGGCACATGCCTTGCCATGGAGCTCCATGGTAAATTTGAGCCACCTGATAGGTGAAAAAAGTTTTTGACAACAAACCTTACACCAAGACCTGTATGACACCAGCCTTGCAAAAAATAATTGCCTAGCCTTTCAATGGTTTGAGGGCCGTGAGGAAAAATTGGTGCATGTATATTGACTCTCCTAGGGGATGACAGTTCAGGCAAAGTACACAGGCCAACTGAATAGAATTCAATGGGTAGCGGTATACCTTGACATTATACTGTACAATTGGACCACAGGTCCTGACTTCAAAATTAGGAAGAGTGGTATCATCTTTCGCCAAATATATCAACTTTTTTGTTCACTTTCACAACCGTTTTTTAACTTTTTTTCATCATTTTCACCTCTGTGTTGTCTTAAGTTGGCTTTCAAATGTTCTCCAACACACGTTTTGTGCAGGCTTTTTGTACTTTTTTGTTCCCCTTTTTCTAAAGTCATTAGACCTGTGAATTACCGCCTGTATTAAGGTCCATATTGATGTAAGCTGAGTGTTTATTCAGTAATGTTATAGGGGTATATCATATGTGTGTATCCTCCCCTCCCATAGCACCCTGTCTGCCTTTAGCAGCCCTTTGCACACATATAAACAAAGTAGTCAAAAACCTTTTCGACTTCTTGATCTGAGAATAAATGCATAAAGTCAGGACAAATTTCCAATGTCCATAGGGCAAAAGTCTGCTATTAAAGGGGCGACTCAAATCACCCCTCTACAGGCACGCGACAAAACACCCCACGGCAATAAAGAGGGTAAAATACAAATTACCCTTCTGCTAAAGAGGTCACTTTTCTATGTCCACAGTTTGACCAGCGCCCTCTCCAAATATGGGCAGGAGGGGAGGGGTCATATTGATGCATGATTGGGCTACACAAGTGTACCTGATTTTAAAACAAATTTAGGGGAGGTCTATGTTGTTTTAATGATGTTTTAAAGTGTGGTTATCTATCTATCTATCTATCTATCTATCTATCTATCTATCTATCTATCTATCTATCTATCTATCTATCTACCTATCTATCTATATATCTATCTATCTATCTACCTGTCTGATAGATTATCTATCTATCTATCTTTCTAACTTTTTTCTGTCCAGCTGTCTTTCTGTTCTTTGACTTTCTCTCTCTTAGTCTCTTTCTGTCATATCTACGCAGTTTGCCTCTCAGCATTTACAGCACATGATATAAACTTATTATCATTTTCCAACTTGATAGTAGCAGCCTACATTTTGGCTTGATCTGATTGCTGCTTGCTTCAAGAACCAATCACAGATTAAGGTAAAATAGTAAATTTTATAAAGGCCAATTGAAAGTCGAAGCAAAAAAATCACATGCTCATCAAAACAGCTGTAAACTACCATCCGAAATGATATTCTTCATTTCACACTTTTTGTCGTGCTTAGCAACATATCAGCACCCAAACTTGAAACTACACCCCCCCCCCTTCATCCCTGTCTCTCTCTGTCAAAGCATAGACCCTACACCCCTACACAATAGATACCATGCTGTTGCCCCCTGCCTGGTCAATTTTCAAATGGCTGACTTTTCAATGTGTCAAATTGCACATTTACATGTTGTTCCTGTGAAAAGACCCTGCTTCAGAAGTCAGTTTAACCACAATTTATTGCTGACTTTATGCACTAATTGATGGTATCAATTTATGATACCCCTTATGATAACATCTCTGTTTGTTGATGAATTTGATAATAGAAATATGAATTGAAAGGCTTTTGTTGATAAGTGTGCCTCTTGCGTAAATCAATTAATATCTGTTAGATTTTCTTTGTATGGGAAGTCTTTAACTAAATGCATACACATGTCTTCAACAGTGTGTGTGATGTAGGCCTAAGTGTGACTCCAGAATGCTATGTTACAGCGAGTACGAATGAATTATAATATTATTTAAAATTAGTTTTTTGTTTGGTATCTCATTTTGAGGAACCCTGATCTCTTTCATCTCATCAATCAACCTATGCATTAACTGTACCTACCTTATAAAATAGATAGATAGATAGATAGATAGATAGATAGATAGATAGATAGATAGATAGATAGATAGATAGATAGATAGATAGATAGACAGATAGATAGAAAGATAGATAGATAGATAGAAATGGTAGGTGCAGCCCTTTAAGCGCAGTTATGAGCACTCATGAGGGTCGATTGATGATATGAGAGAACGGGAGTCTTCAGCATGTTACACATTTACTCCATGTGAGGGATCTTTTACTTGCCCAGCACAGACACTGATACGACGGACCACCAATTTAACATCTCGTGCGAACGACATCCAGCTGGGATTTTGCTCATGGAGGTCCCCTGAATATTTTGGGGGCCCCACCAGTGTTCAACCCATGCGGGCAGAGACGTTCAGCAGCTCTAGCAGATCTACACCAAGCTTGTCAGTGAGCAAGGTCGAGGCCAGTCTGCCCAGACCTCCCAACTGTTGGACAGAACTTAGAAATAATATGGAATGAGGTGAAATTAACTCACAAAATGCAAAAATAAGGTTGAAGATAAATTGGTAGTCGCCATGGGAACGGATCTCTGCTAATTAGCCTCGATTTAAGTCTATTGTAAGTCTATACACCTTTTTTACTCAACTTTTTTTCTGGGCCTTCCTGATTGAGTACACCTTTTGAGTATAACATCTCAATTCAACAACTCAATTCAACATCTCAATTCAACGTCTCAATTCAATTCAAGTCTATGTGGAATGAGGAGTGTATATTTTGATGGCCACACTGAATGAAATGCAATGGTGATTTACTATGAGGTTGATTTACTCTGAAGGCTGGCAGCATTCGGTTTGACATTCTGAATACTCTCCTTTCAAAACATTTCCTGTGGACACAAAGAAAAATGAAATAAATACACGAAAAAACATATACAGATATACATGTGAGCAACTGTATTTATTGTGGAGATATGAAGAATTATAAAGAATTATACAAGGCCAAGCACAGGTCAGCTAATTTCATGCAACTCTGCATAAAATACAAAGATCAAGTTTTCAAACACATTTAACATTTCTGTGCATGGGTATCTGCATAGATCATGGTTGTTCAGCTAGAAATTTATACAGTTTGAATAGTATATGGTGGGTAAATATAAGGATAAGGGGAGAAATAGATAGACAGACAGATGGATGAAAAAAAGTTACTATAGATAGACAGATAGGCAGATAGATAGATAGATAGATAGATAGATAGATAGATAGATAGATAGATAGATAGATAGATAGATAGATCTGTTCTAAACATATATCTCTACTGAAAACAAACTTCGAAAAAATACCAATCCAAAATGTCCTATTTCAAGCTGTAAGCCTATATATAAAGTATACATCCTTCAAATTTTTGAGGACTTCACAATTGGTTTACAATAAGTTCCCAATACATTCCAATACTGTGTTACAATACCCCTATATAAATACAATAACCACCTTATAAAATAGTAATTACCTCATGTAGAGATAATTACCCAGACGACCAAATTTTCTCAACATTTTATACAAATTACACAGTTAGTTGCTCAAGTAATTGTGACATTGTAAAACTGCTATTTTCAATAGATATCCAGGCAATTTATATTGATCTATTTGGATCATGTCTCACACCTCCATAAGTTTGATCATTGTTACGTAATTTGCTGTAATGTTAAGTGGTATTATGTGGAGTGTTTAGTAATTTAAGTGACCAGAGACTTCTTGGATTTTTATAGGCCTATATGGGTTAGAAACTGAAATAAAAGTATTTTGATTTAAAAAACATTTTAAAACAACAGTTGTAAGGAAATTATATTTTGAAAAAAGGATCGACTCTAAAAAAAATTAGCAGTAGAAAGCAAGATATTTTGGAGTGACTTTCATAAAGAGTTTGACAAGGTCAAATTTTGTTATTGGCAATCATTATAACAAAAAGGTTTGTGAGTAGGACTATAGACCAACAAGTTGAGCTTCAATTAATTTAAATATTTGTTTTGAATTTAGGTTTATTTGAATGTTTAAAAATAAATAAAAAGACGACTTTGTTGATAGCTGTACAGGTGGTGAGCTTGATGATCCACTCTTTAACTTGTGATTTTCTTTGATTTTTGTCTCTGACAATGTCCAACAGATAAACCAATTAGTTAAATGTTATAAAATGCTATGGTACAGGTCAACTTAACAACACAACGACCTGACCATATGTTTTACAACACTACAGTGCCATCACACAACTCATCAGCATACCAGAAAATGCACTGCTTGGGGCTGTCAAAAGCTCTATGAGGGTGCACAAGAACAAACAAGAAAACATTTCAAGCACATTAAGGCACTTCTGAGCACATTTTACATTGTCACAGACACTAGCAGGTGGTGACTTCACACTAAAAAGTGTAAAACGTCTTTTGATGTCAATTTTCTGCTTTCTAAATGCCTTTTGTAAAAGTTTTTCAAAGTGACAGTCTCTTCTACTGGGATGGTGTATGTAAAGCCTTTGACATCATTTTGACAGCTATCACTCAAAGTAAAGCTAGCTTTCTCACCAAAGAGAATCTATTTCTTAAAATTATGTGGTTCTATACCCAAAAGCATAGCTATTGCAGTGATGTTTGGGTATTTCCCCAAGTAGAAAGCTTTTCATAAGTGATTTTCATCCTCCATTCAACTCTGTTCAAGGCCTTCTACAGAAACAAAGTTTCGACAAACTGACTTGCTTGCCAATGCCCCCAGGAAGATCTGAAGCTGTCTTCAAACAGAATTGACAAAAAAAAAGAAAGATAAAATTTAAAAATGTCCATACAAAATAAGGAAAGTAATGATAAAAATGTTGAATGAAAAAAGCTTGAAAATGTCATGGAATCATTTAAAAGAAAAAGAGACTAACATTCAATGTTCAGAAAACCTGATAAGTTTATATATTTATACAATAACTATATTATAAGAAAATTTAACAAATAGTATTATATATTTTTTAAAAATCATCCTATATAAAAATAAACAATGTAACTGGCCTATTTATGCAGACACATGCATGATCAGGTTAAAGTTGGAATCCCACTTTTTGCTCATAGTGCCTTGTGTTCAAATAAAAAATTAAAGCAGGATTAGAATCAGGTTTGTTTGCATGAGTGTTGCACGTTGATATTTTTGGATAATACTTAATTAAGGTCATAATAACTTATCATTCAGTCACTCAACAAGCAAATATCTGGCCTTTTAAAAAATTGTTACTTTTAAGGGAGCTGGATTACCTACATTTGTTGTATGTTTTGAAGATTATCGATTCAGCACAGACAAGGTCAAAAGACCACTTTTGCAGAACCTTAATAGCACACAACTCAGGCAGCCAGATTGTTGGCTCCATGAAGTGAAAATTTGAAAATATCATGAGAAACTTCTGAAAAACTGAAAAACTTTGCACCCATTTGTCTTGGCGATCATTACACACGAAGTTCACACCAAAACTGTAACTTTTGAAGACGAAAAGTTAAGCAAAGCCAGAAAAATAGGTCATAAACCATTTTAAATTATGAATACCAATAAAACAACAGGAAATGTGCAGAGGTACACAGATGTTATATATATAGGCCCACTGGTTAGTCTTCCATTCAGGTATATATTTCCCAAGTATAAAGTTTTACAACTTTTACCGTTATGCATAAATAATATCTCAGAAGTTAATATCAAAGTACTCGCCTTTAGCAGTACTTGGGAAAGTTTGGTGAAATATTGTTAAATTCCAAGACTCTTTTAAATTTGAGAAATTTGTCATGTTCATTGTGAATGGGCGCACAGCATGAAGTTATGTCTGTGTGACAAATTTAGATTAATTAGAATTATGAAATATGCTTGATGAATTTACCTACTAAGATATCTATGAGAAAACCAAGAAACGAAAGTGGAGAGAAATTGTAATATTCAAATATTGACAAAATTAATGTGTATTTGATCGATGAATAATTACACAGGATGCATGGGCCAATATGTTAATAGAAGTTTTAAAAAATTCACATTTTCTGTATATTCATATTTTGTATTTGTTTCAATGATTTTCTGAACTTCTATTAACTTATTGGTAAGAGACAAAGCACAAGAAATGTTTTTCATACACAGGAAGAAGTGTATAAAGAAAAACATATTATTCCAACCCTGGGAAAATTGCAAATTAACAAATTTTGATTGGAACTAGGCCTATGTGCTTTTACTTTTTAAGAAATTCCCATATGGGATAGGAAGGGATGGGAGGGGCGTAGGTTCAGTTGGTAGAGCACTGCACTTCGTCTGCTGGTCCTGGGTTTGGTTCCAGCTCAAAGACACCCCGATGTAGGTTGGTCTGCAGGTTGAATCATTCTTTGCTCATGTGTGACGTCTTCTCCTAATCAGCTTTTAACAGCGCAAAAGTACAGGACACAAGGAACCAATAATCCATTTTTTGCTGGCGTGTGTTCATAACATTGAACTCGGAGGCCCATAGGATAGATGGATGATTGGGGCTTTACCACTTTTAGATTGATCTTTAACAGAAACAATGACCTGAAGAAACTTGTTGGCAGATATATTCTACCAGGCCATGTTTAAATTAAAAACCAAGAAATACCATTTTAGTTTCCCCTTGTATCACTAGGCATTTTCTGGCAAATATTTTGATATACATTTTTGGCTTATGGGAGACTTTAATACATGTATTCCAACATCGCATCTCCTTGGCCATGACACCAGTTGAGAACCAGTTGAGAACCAGCTGAGAACCAGCTGAGAACCACTTATTGCAAGGAATTGCCTGGATTTTTAGCTACTTTCAACTTTGTTCATTCACACTTCAGGTCTGTGGAGAGGCTTGGTCAATGTTACATCTCTCTGGGGATGAGAAAGGCCCCAAAAAGAGGGTGAAATTGGCTTTGGTTGGTTTGATTGGCAGTTGCTATGAACCCCAAATCCACAGGGGGCTTTTAAGTGGGATGGGTTGGCTTAATGACACTGACAACAGCTATAATTTTCCAGTGTTTAGCGTTACCCCACTTGATGACACTTTGCCCAGTACTCAACCCATCACTTTCATAACACGAGTGACCACCTCCAGTGCTCAGCTGTCTATCTGCATCATGGGCCTTGTCTGTCTCTGTCCATGAAGTCTGTCCTAAACTTGTCGGGGCCTCTCTGGCTCTGGTGGAAATTCCGTGGAATGGTTTTCTAGCTGCATTATATATATAGAGATCTACCTACCTATCTATCTATCTATCTATCTATCTATCTATCTATCTATCTATCTATCTATCTATTTATCTATCTATCTATCTATCTATCTATCTGTCTATCTGTCTATCTATCTATCTGTCTATCTATCTGCCCTTCTCTCTATCTGTCCATCTATCTGCTTTGGTGCCAACCTGTTTCTTGATAATTTTGTCCTCAGCTGTATTTACCTTTTAAAAATAAATGTTTCCTTATTTATTTCCATCAAAATCAACATGAGACCGCGATAGACATTAATTTTTATTAAATAGGCCTAATTATTTCATCTATCATCTGGGGCAAAATGAATTCATATCGTCACCATTTCGCAAATAGTACCATCCGCAGAGGTATTCCTTTTCTTTTCCCCCAAAACACTACCATCCAAAATGGAATAACTCAAAAACACTACCATCCAAAATGGAATAACTCAAAACACTACCATCCAAAATGGAATAACTAAAAACACTACCATCCAAAATGGAATAACTCAATTTTCTTTGGAAGTCCTTTGTAGCAGTCCATTATGATATCTCTAAACCAGTGGGAGTCACCCAGGGATCAGTGATGGCCCAGGCAGTATTGTTATTATTACGCACTCTAAAAAAATTCAGACAAAATTTGTTTTTTTAGATTCAAAATGGTTTTTCAAAAAACCATTTTGAATCTAAAAAACCAATTTTGTCCCGAAATTTTTTAGAGTGCGGACAAGTCCTCTATAGATCAACAATCAACTGTTCCAGAAGCGACTCTTGAATTGACGTCGTGAGCGATAATAGGTGATAACGGTCAAAATGACGTAGTTATCGTAAGGTGACACTTCCGTTTTTAGCTGTGGCGCTGGGTCCTTCAAGATAGGAGACCACTCGATGCCAGTCAACCGTGACACACTGTGGGAATCGAGCAATGTCAGAATTTGCTCAAGAATAACAGAAATGTAAAAAGTGGTAGATTAGTAGCTCAATTAGGACAACTGGAACTTCCGGAGAGGACTGGGAATGTGTCAATTGAGACATTGATGGAGGGATGGATGATTGGGGCTTTACGTCCTGTATTAATGCACTTGGTAGGCTAATTAGGACATGAGGCAGTTACGGCAATGTGGCGAAGGATGGTTGAAACAGCCATCCTACAAAGGTCCAAGTGACACGGCAAGAGCTGGATTCGAACCCTGGACTCAACAATTGGCAGTCTAGCACGCTACCAAAGACCACTTCTCTGGGTGCCAAAGACCAACCCTCCACTGAGACATTGCAAGATGTATGGATGGATGATTGGGGTGTTATGTCCTGTATTTGTGCATTATGGCAAGCTGACTAGGACAGGGCCAGGACTATGTACAGCTTCGTAACAGCAATAAGGCGAATGGTGATTCAAGTTTTAAACTTGTTCAAGAAACACTTTATTTTTTAGAGTGGGACAATTAAGTCCTCTATAGATCAAACATTAATTGAAACTGCTGACCAAACATAGATCTGGGCGACCTGGCCAGAGCTGGAACTAAAGCCAGGACCCAGAAACTAGAAGCCCAAAGTGAAAACAACTGAGCTAATCCCCCTATCAAGACAGGCCTGTAATATATATTGAGGAAAAAAGAGATGGGGGCCCGATGTGATGGGGGGGAGTTGTTATAAAATAAATTATTATGGCACTGATGAGATATAGTTAAGATCAACTTTTAAAGGCTCTTTAAAGTGATATGTTCCTGCTAAGATTATCTAGGAAGCAGACCCCGACTCTTAAATTGATAGATCTATAGAGAGGCAAAGAAAAAGCTAGTTAAATAGATAGGAGGATAGATAATCGATTACAATTACTTACAATCAGGCCTACACAATAATAATAGACCTAGAAAAAGGCCACTGAATTCTCTAACAAAGGGCATCAACACCCTTTCTTAATTCCAATTTTCTATTACCAATGGAGAAGGGCAGTCACACAGCCTTATTGCAGCCCCCTCCCCACAAGTGACCAAGTGATGGGTGCGCATGCTCATTGGGGTTTGGGGCACGTGTAAGGCACGTGGCCCAGGGGATGACCTGAAGGGAGCCTGGGGGAGGGATCATTTTAGTGCCACCCTCCATTTCCAGAGGGCCAGATCATTTTGGAGTGTTTAACAGCATCCAGCGCCCCCTGTCAATCAAGTCTCTGATTGCCCTCTTATTGCTCCCTCTGTTGTTGTATTGTTTCCCCAGTGTTGTGTCAAAATATCCCATGTCTGACAAAGTGGGACTCCACATACTCCATTTCACTCGGGGATGCGTGGCTTTTTTGCCTGAGATCCCTGGCACATGGCTCCAGGCTAGGGTTGGCTCAACTTGGCTGTGGAGGGGTCGACAGAAGAGAAGCCTGCAGACTCAGTGAGACAGGTCCATAGAATGGTAACTTCATGGAAGGGCTATAGGTCTGAAGAAAGGGCATTGGATCACGCGCATGAATACCAGTAATACTCTATAAACAATACAAGCGTATGTAATTCGAATTTGGAGATTGCAGGGGCAGAGCCATTTAGCAAATAACACACACATATGGTGCAAATGCAATAGTAGACTACGCCCAACAATAACTGTGAATTTTGAGAAAATGTTTTTCATAGTCAACTGTCAAATTTGATAGAATCTGTGACAAATATATGAGAACACACATGTCCAGGGCATTTCTTGGACTTGTCATATGCTATTATATGGATGGATTAAATTGATTAACAAGCCCTGATATACCATGTCTATCAAAGTTCCCCGTGGCCTAATTGGTAAGTGTGCTTGTCAACTGGCTTTGAGGGGCGTGGGTTTAAATCTCACCCCGGGAACTCACTTTAAATAGTCCGAGCCCATGGGACATTAAATGGAGGCGGGTTGTATCCAGTGTTCTATGCTGGAGCAACTGAAAGACCCTGGGCATCCCTGAATTAATAGGGTATGTGCCAGACTCCCAGTCTTCTCATCTCATTGATCATACGGCGGTTGCCTGCCTCGATATAGCCCACCAAGGTGCTGCAGAGGCGTAAAACACAAACAAACAAACCATGTCTACCAATGACTGGTACTTCCGCTCGTGAGGCCTATAGGTAGCTATTCATGTTCCGAAGTCTTTCTCCATTCATGCAGTTCATTATTTGGAGGATAGAAACAGGGAGAAGGGCATATATGGTTTCTATACATACCCTGCTTTCTTTCCCTTGTTTCCTTCTTGACTTTTCTTTCTTTCTTCATTCTTTGTCTTTGTTATCTTCTTCTTTCCTTGTTTACTTTCCTTCCTTCCTTCTTTCTTTGCTTTGTTCTTTATTTTCTTTTTTTTTCTTCCTGCTTGAAATGTATCTCTCTCTCACTCTTTCCTTTTAAGATCAATTGTTCTGCTTTATTTCTCTCTTGATATGCTTATTTTCTTTTATTTATTTATTTCATTTACTTTTTTCATTCTTTCTTTTAATTGTGCTGGTTTACTCAGCTACATCTATGCATAAACTTGCAAGGAAATATATTTCTTTCGTCTTTACAGAATTGCATATTTTGAAGACAGAATCATTTTGAAAATTTGTGTATATAGAAGCATAGCGACGTGAACCAGCACTTGCTGTGAGAATTAAAAGGGAAAACATCATTCGCCACTTAAAAGAGTAACACAATTAAGTAAGAAGTTAATGTTAACAAATTTATTTAATTATTTCCACACATTTTACAATGGCATCACAACCTTTCTTCTGAAGCATTTTTTTTTAGTAATTGAATGATACCATATATCTGAGAATGAGGCTCCTTCTAAAAAAGAGAGCGAGAAAAAAAAACATAATTGAAGTCGATTAAAAAATATTTTTGAAGTCTTTGCTTGAGCGACAGGTCTGTAAATTCACAGAAAGAGGTGTGAAGTAAAAAAGGGAGGAAAAATAACAACAAAATAAGACATTATAGTGAAAAAAAAGTCATTTGAAGAGGGCTTTAGCTGAGTTGAGGGACTTTGTGGGGGCAAAAGTCAAAACTCAAAGACCAACAGACTTAGGTCAAAGGCAGATAGAGACTGGATTTGATTGAGTTCCAATTGTATATTTGATGCGATATTTTTTATTTTAGAGCTAAGTTTAAAGCTACTAGGGCCATCTAACGGGGATATATAAGATCAAAGGGTCGCCGCGCAGGTAAGCCCTTTGAAGTGGCCGCCCCCACTTGAGGTGCGCCCAATCACTATATAAATATGCTTAACATCTATCTAAATACTTGAGAGTCAAAAATACCGCGTGGCAGGCTCTCTATAAGGTATGACTTCAATTTAAATTGACAGTATGTGACAGTGTATAAATCATTCTAACTACACAGGCACCTCAACCGTGTGGGCAGCTGATTCAAAAGTCAGCCTGTTTCAAAAGTGTTGTTGACACACAGATTTTGGCTGCCTCAACTTCCAATAACCAGTCTTTGAAGTCTACTAATTACATTGTCAGTAGTTCTTTGCCTGATATGCTAATCACCATAATGTTATTACCCAGGATTAAGCAGTAGCTGTCCTTGTATCAGTATGTGCATCAACCAAATCTGGATTTAAACTAAACTTATTAAACTAGACTTCTACAACCCCCCCCCTTCCATTGTATGTCAACTGATGAGATTGAAAGCTTCAGATGTTGAAACTTTACAAGCACCGACACAAAATATCAATTTGAAGCCCACTAGAAGTTCACTGGATTAAAAGCAGAATCAGATATATATTCTTTATTCAAACAAGAACATATTCCAAGCAGTTATTTTGAGGGCCGAATTCAGAAGTAAGATAAGTATTTTCTCCATGTAAAAATGAAAGTCAAAATTGTTTTTAGAATAGAAATACAAACAACAGATTGCTTTAAATTGTGTTTATTTCCAAAATTCAGAAATAACTGATATAGGCCTATTGAAGAAAGAATTAACGAAAAGGGAAGCAGACATAGAACTTCGTCACAGTGAAATTGTAATATATATATATATTTTATATATATATTTTTTTCTATAACCTCCAAATCATCAGCATAAATCAATAAATCAATCAGCCAGTCAATCAATCAATCGAACAACAATTAATTAATCAATCAGTCAATCAATCTGTGTATCAATCAATCAATCAAACATATCTATCTATCTACCTATCTATCCAGATCTATCTAACTAATATCCAGATCTATCTAACTAATATCCAGACTATCTAAGCCTGTTTGTTTATCTAATAAAACTTGACAACAATATACTCCTGTTTTTTGTTTGACTTTTCTTTTTTAAGACCATTCTGCTTCTTTTCTTGATTTTGGTTCACTTTATTTAAGGCTTTACTTGAATTACTGGCAGATCTCGACATGAACTTCTTTGGCTTTCCAACTTGCAATAAATCAATCATACCGGCAGAGGCCACTCTAGGTCTGCCTAGAGCTCCTTGTGCTGCCGCCTCGTGTTTATTGAAGGACAATCCATTTTCACCTGCTAAAAGTAACCCTTTACCCAATCTGCTGAGCAGTGGAGCAGAGAGGTTGCTTTTCTTTGATGGAGAATATGTAGGCGATTTTCCAGCAAATTTCTCATTGGAAGATTTCCGTAGTATTCCAGAGCTATTTGTCCTTGACTTACTCAAACTTGGCTTGGTTTCCTTTGAACATTTTGAGACAGTTTCTTCAGTCAAAACTTTCATATCAGGCTCAATTTCAGGCAATGAAAATGGAGTATTTACAAGTTTTGTTTTATCTTTAGATGATACGGTTACTCCTTGATTTCTAGAGCTTGAAGCCTCAAGATCCAAGTTGGAGTTCTCTCTTTCATATTCTGACACATCAATTTCTGTACTTGCTTCATCATAATCTTCCACTTTAATTGCAGGTACTATTTGTTTAGAAGGACTCTCTTCCATGTCAGCAATTTGTGCCTTATGATTGCCATTTTCATCAACTGCTATTTCCTCCACATCTTCTTTAATTCTGACGACCGGCTTCTTCAACAAGTTTTTCACACTAGTTCTTGATGTAATTCCAGACATCTTGGCACTATTCGCTTGCTCTGCTAACATTTCACAAATGCATCCGGAATCTGGGATATCACTTAGCAGTAGGAAGGCTTTCAGATCTTCTTCTAGATCTAAACTGGACAATTTTTGCTCAATGTGGCATCCAAGCGTTCGCCTAATGACTCGCCGACATTGTCGTTTGAGATTTTTAGGATTCGATTTGGCAATCTTGACCTCTTGGTAAATCTCATCATCGTGGGTGAAGATGTCGTATGTCGTGGCAGTTGTGGGCGCACCGGTTAAAGAACATTCAGCTTTCATCAACATTTGGACAATTTTTGTTTTATACGGGATGTCGTTGGAGAGGGCAAGCTGAACAGGTGTGTTGCCTTGCTTGTTTCTGATATCTGGATCTGCATTTAACTTGAGCAGAGTACGAATGCAATCAACGTTGCCTCTCCTGACTGCACACAACAGAGGAGTGGCTCCGCTAACCGGGCAATTCATGTCAACGGAATCGTAATCTATCAGCGCCTTGATGGTTTTTTCGGTGTTGCAGAAACACTGATTGGCACTCAGCTTGTCTGCTGCAATACGGTGGAGCACAGGCCCGTTGAACGACACCCAATGATGCAGATTAGCGCCATTTTCCAGTAGGAAGACTGTGGTGTCCGGGCATCTTCTTAACGCAACTCGGTGAAGTGCGGGCATAGCATGATCTGGACAATAATTAACATCCGCTCCCTTGTGTACCAAAGTCTGGATTACAGAAAACAAATCCTGAGGATGATGAGCGCATAGCGTCAACGGACTCTCTTGGCCTGGATAATGAGCGTCTGGATCGGCTCCCGCATCCAACAGTATGCGGATGATATCTTCGTGACCCGATCGGCAAGCGTAATGAAGAGCCGTGCCCTCGTCTTCCGCTGCTGCGTACTGGAAGTCTATGAGAGAGGAACCAGAGTCGAGAAGAACTTTTACGACCCCAAGATGGCCGAGATGCGAAGCATGCATCAACGGAGTCATTCCTTTTTGGTCCGTTTCATTCGGGTCGGCCCCAACGTCCAAAAGAGCCCGGACGATATCTTGGTGGCCTGCTTGGGCAGCCCTGCTCAAACCTAGAGCAAGTTTAGGTTCAGAGCTGGAGTAAGGCATGGAGTCTAGAATCTCCAAAACAGTTTTCAAGTCTCCATGACCACATGCATTCTCCAAGGAATAACCGCTGAGGACATAGCTGTACGTACTCAATTGTCGTCTGAAAATGAAAAAGCAAGAGTGTTAACTTTGATATCTTTTGCCATCACATCAATCATCTCTACAGCTAAAGTTTTGACATAATAATAATTATACATCTTTATATTTTATTTACAGTGCCATCATGAAGTAAGCGAAGAGGTAGGGGAGACCGGGGCTAGTTGTCACAATTTTTTTACTTCAAGTTTGACTGTATCTGAGAGTTCTCTAGGTTCAGGATGTCTGGAAACTTCCAACCCTGTAACATTTTTGTAAGTCTTGAGAAAGTTTTTATTCAGCTTTCGTCCTGATTTATCAACCAAGTGCTTCCTTGTAGGTCATGTTGTAACTCAAAGTCATTTTTGTGAAAATGTGACAACTTGCCCCGAGCCCAGGGCAAGTTGTGTTGTTTGATTTATAAACAAACATTTTGGTATGTCGCATGGCTTTTACTGGAAAATAAATAACTTCCCATTGAGGAAAAATCAAACTCTCCCCCCCCCCCACCCGGCCATCTAATGCTCAACCTTTAAAACATAATTTTTGTGAACGACGTCTTTGTCCGAATGATAATTTCCTTGGTCATAATTTATTTTACCTGGATAGAATATCTGATCTCAACTAGCCAGTTGGTAGCACCGGGGCCAAGCTCCTTGTGCTTCTAATCAATGGGTCCCAAGTATGATCCCAGCTCAGGGCAGGTCAGCTTGATCCTCACTCACTCGCGTTGCAGAAGTTGTGCATTGACACACCAAGAGCCGAGTTTTTTTTTGGGGCGGAGCAAACATTGTTGAAATTTGCAGATTTACAGATTTAGATTGGCAATCTTGGGAACTACTGACTTTCATCAATAATATAATAAATATACCCCCCCTCCCCCCCCCCCCCCCACCTCCGGTACACACCATGAACATGTGTCAGGTGTATGCATTGTGTAGTCCCAATAAGTTGTTGATGACAGTTGCTTCAAAGCATAACATATTATTGTAGAAGAGGGTTTTGTCTCAAATTAACAGGAATGATTTTAGAGTGTGATACACAGAATGTGCTCAGTCACATGTGCAAATTTGTGACGTGGCAAAGCTACCTGAGCACTAAACACATTGATCATTTCGTTGCACTTCTTGTTCCCCTGTAGTAATAGGGTATGTGCCAGACTCACAGTCTTCTCATCTCATCATCATTATACGGCGATCGCCTGTCTCGATATAGCCCATTAAGGTGCTGCAGAGGCGTAAAACACAAACAAACAAAAGTTACTGGATGCATAGTAAGCCTGTGTTGTGTTGTTGAGCGCCACAATTGGTTTAGTGCCACAGTTAGTTTACTGATCTTTAACTGCCAAACAAAAAAGAGGATGCATCATAACCAGCCTCAGCATGACATCATGCTCTCAACCAATGAAGCAAATTAGTTCTTGGGAAAATTATGAGAACAAAATATATTTCAGACAAAAATTATTATATTTCAGACAAAACTATCTTTTTCTGCCCAAAAATCTACATTTTCTCCCAAGATCTCCCTTCAGCCCGAACAACAACCTTTTACTGAGATATATCCTGGATAATTTGCTGAGATGAAAACAGAAAAGGGGGTTTTTGAGATAAATGTTTATTGAAAAGAATGATTGCACAAAATGTGCACTGAGCAGTGAGCAATGCTCATGATACACATTTTCAAGGAATTGTTTTCTGTGAACGACCTTCTAAACAGGACGTCATGGTTCCAAGGGCATACGAAAAATAGCTCTTATCCAGACAAAAATTGAATTGTAAAAAAAAACTTATGTAGCCATCAAAAGGGTCCATGACCCGAGACATGTCACCATTCAGACCCAACACCCTTTTATGATGACTATTCATAACATAACAAAACAGCTAGGTGTACTTTCTGCAGTATACACCAATCTTTTCTAGAATTATCTCGACCATACATGTATCCATGTACTTATTGTACAGTTGTACCAACTCAGGTGAGAAAATGATGCAATCGTTTACTAATTGCTTCAGTGGGCGGGCAATTCCGTAAAGTCTGATTCACAGATTTGACAGTTTAGCAGCTTGTGTAACCCTACCATTACACCTTAGCTATTTCATTGTTTAACTGGGATGAGGCCAGGTAATAGGGGTATCAGACAAGCCATCAACCAAAGCTCCAAGTGCCACAGGAGCTGAGCTACGGCAAAATGTCATGGTGTCGTATACTGCATGAGTACTTGAAGCTGCTAAAGCGTCAAATCTGTAAATCAACTTTATGGAATTGCCCTGGGACAAATATTGTAAAATGACTGAAGCATGGATATTTTCCTATCTTCTGTCTTTTAAAAGTGCAATTGCTTTTTTGCCAATGCATTGAGGATCTTGTCAAAGAAAGCTGTCCTGAAACTTTAAATCATGAAATGCATGGTACTTTTAAAGTTTTAACAGATCAGCTCATGAGCCTGGCTACTTGGATGTTACTAGGATTCTTCCTTCGGAATAAATAAGTTATTCTTCCCAAGGGTTATTACAAAAAATATGATAGATGATTATGTTATTCGTTGTGTTGATATGTTATTCTTGAATTGATTTGGCAAGCTTTCACTGTTTCCAGATATGGTCACATATATATCTGACTTATTTATTTACCTTTTACCATGCAATTGATGATGCATGATTTGAGCTGAAGGTTTCACGAAAGTTTCATACCCTGCATGCAATATTTTCAAGGTTTCGTGAGAGTGCAGATTTGACAATGTCAAATCTGGCATGACACATAATGATTAATGAAGTAGACTAGGCCTACTAAACACTGCTAAAGTCAGCCAGTAAATTTATGATTAACCTTCAAATCAATCAAGTTTGGTTTGTTTCATTGCAGTATAGCTGATCAAAGAAACTATTTGTGTATCAACAATTTATTTATCTTTTTTTTCAGATTAGAAGATGGACAGGTAAACTTTACATACAACGCTCAAAATGCGCAATTCCATAAAGTCTGATTCACATTTTTGATACTTTAGCTGCTTGTGTTGCCTTACCATTACACCTTAGCTATTTCATTGTTAAACAGGGATGAGACCAGGTAATAGGGGTGTCAGACAAGTCATCAACCGGAAGTCCCGAGTGCAACAGGAGTTAAGCTACGGCAAAATGTCATGGCGTCGGACGTACAATGTTTGGCAATTGACACTAAATTTAATAGCCATATCAGTGGCATCCTTACCCAAGCGTCAAAACAAATAAATGTTCTTTGCCGACTGTCACAAATGTTAAGTATGTCATGCAAGTTAAAGATCTTGGATGCTTTTATTATGTCAAACCTAAGTTATTGTTGTCTTGCATATCATCATTGTAAGTTAGGGGATGCCAAGAAATTAGAAATGTTATTCAAAAGGGCTCTGAGATTTGTATATTTGGACTTCACGTCGACTTACAAAGAACTGTTGTGTAAAGCAGAACGAACAAGTTTATATGTTGGTAGATTGAGAAATATGTTGATAACTGTATATAAGATAGTACATGGGTTCTGTCCTCCGATGGATAAAGATTTTTTCAAGATACAGATGATGCCTTATAACCTTAGGTGCTCCAATATGCTAGTCAAGCCTGTATATAACACTAAACGACATGGTTTTAATTCTTTAAGATATCAAGGTGCTTTTCTCTGGAACAAAATTCCTGATGATGTAAAGAATGATGATTTCAATGGCTTTAGAAACTATGTTAGGAAATGGCATCCTGAATGCAGTTGTGGCAGTTGTCTTTTATGTACTATTTAATGTTTTTAAATAGCTAATGACTTGATGAACTATGTAATGCTTTTTATCTTTTAAGAATTTTTACCTCTCATTTCACTCATCTGTAAATACTTCACCCCTTCCATCATGTTATTGTCGGTGACAAGCACAATGTGCTTTTGTTTTATTGTTGTATTCTTTTTGTACCGAATCAAAATAAATATTTACTTACTTACTTACTTACTTACTTACTTACTTACTATACATGTACCAATACTAAAAGATCACTGAACTGTAGTTATCAATAACATGAACATGGCGCATGCTTAACATAATTGTTCATCACTGGATGTATGGTAAGTCTGTTTGTGTTATTGAGTACCACAGTTTAGTTTAGTGATCTTTAACTGCCAAACACAAGGATGGTCCATAACCAGCCTCAGCATGACATCATGCTCTTAGCGAATCTGACAAGAAAAAAATTGAGGGATACATAGTTTTTGGATTGATAATAAGTCATGCATATTTTGGAAATTACTTTGGCAATATGGTGACACTAGTGTTACTGTAACAGTGTTGACATTTGATGCTCCACATGAACCAAGTACATGTGTGAAAATACTTACGCGAAATGAGGCTTCTTCATTCCTTTCACTTTCCGCCTTTGGAAACCACAGAGTAAAGATTTCGCACCTTTCATTGTTGCAACAACTCAGAACTCCAGATGAGAAATACAGTTATTTCCAAATGAATTGAGAGATTGACCCTTCCAGAACTCAATCACATGCTTTATAAGAGCAAACTGTACCTATAGTTATAAATGTAGACCCACTGTGCACTGAAGCATTTATTTAGTTGTAAACATATATATTTTGATGACTAGGCAAGCATAACAACATGTTACATCACAACAAATTGCTTATCTAACAAAGAAAATTAACAAAATGTTATTTCTTAAAGAAAAAACATGCTTCGATATGGATGATACTACTAACTAACTTACTAAGCACAAAATATACACTATCGCAATACAATGTTCAAATATAGTCATGAAGATAGAGTTGTTTTTGAATATTCATAATTATGTAAAGGTATTTCAATATCATAATGTACATCCAAGGAATTACAAGAACTTACTGTATATAGTCTTGCACACCTGTTATATTGAATATCTAGTGCACATAGAGTGCTAACATTGTTTTTTAGCAGCACAGCTGCTCTTACCCCAAGAATTTCATGCAATCTCGTTAGCACTCTGGAGGTCACTCTCTCTCACCAATCTCATTCTAATTTACATTCTCTGTAGGTTTTTAACTTTCGACCTGTCACTTTTGGTGCCCTTCTGTGATGGAAAAATAGAGAAACTAAAATGGACTGGCTTCCATGGGTCAAAGGTCAACCATGCCCTTTTCTTCTTCTTCTCCTTAGTATATCCGTGACCGGTGTGTCTGTGTTGGAACCATGCACTGTCTGTGCTGCTTGAAAAAGTGCTTGCATGTTGTTTCTTTTACTGATGTCCCAATGTAACCTAGGGTCGGGGGCACATAGGGACTGTTATGATCACGTTGCATTTCGCTGTCTGGCTGCAAAAGAGTAGGTGAAAGCAGAGTCTGCAGACTAATCTCTTATGCCTTGGATTTAAGCTCAATGGCATTGGTGGTATTCATGCAAACTTCTGAGTTGCTCAGTGTTTTCAACAATGAGTTAAATTAGTGGATGTGAAAAGCGTCCAAATTTCTCGGCATGCTTCGATGTGATTACAAATTTGCAATAAGCAAATTCCTCCGAGCTGTTCCTTATTCCACTGCTTTGTATTCATCGAGACTTCTGCAGATAACATCATCAGTGTTGTCAGTAATCTGATAACTAAGTAACCATCAATCAACAGCTATAGTAAAACTAAAAAAACACCAAACATTATCCATGAGTTGTCATGTGATAGTTAAGCCTATGTTACTCGATCAAAAAACATCATCTAAACTTCAGAAGTTCTGTTCAGTTCTCCCCCAATAGAAATGGACTTTCTTTTTGAATCCTTTGTGATATTTCCATAGCTTTCCAGTTGCATCAGTTGTCCAATGTTTTTCTGCAATGAAATTGAAAAGCAAATATTCATGAAAATCATTATTAAACCATATGATTTCTTATTAGGGACCGTTCAGAATTTATGACTGAGGGGGTGGGAGTTTTGCTGGAACTTCCTGTCAAAAATTGAAACCCCCCCTTGAGTTTCATGCGGATTTTTAGTACCCCACCCTTAGGTTTCACGCGTATTTTTAGTACCCCCCCTTGACATACAAAGCAATACACACATATATATACTGTTATACACGTCCACGCGTACAGATTCGCGTCATTTCGCGGACTTTTGTGGGTAAAAAGTCCAAATAAAATGAGTTTATGCGTGTTTTTTGACATTTTTTCTTTGTTAAAAGGCTCAAGTAGCTATTGCTACTTTTGCCCTTTATTATTGCAGCTTATACAGTGGTAGGAGTAGCAATAGCTACTTGGGCCGGGGGAGGAGGTTTTGAGATGCGTCCGACCATATTCTGTGTGAGTCTGTGCACCTAATCTGTAAAAACTACGCATTGCATGAATCCAGTCTGGTGAAAATGAGAACTGCATGCTGCTGCTACCTGGCACAAAAGTTGATTTTGTATGCTACAGCATTGCTGTCCCAAGAAATAATTCCAATTTCATTGCAAATTCACAAAATTTCTATTCAACATTGATGTATACCAGAGTCAGACTCGGCAATCACATTCTCTAAGGAAGTAGACAAGGCCATCAGCACACTCAGAAACAGCCCCGGTGTCTTGCAGAAAAAATTTTGTGTGTTCCTCTGATTGAAATGATCTGGACGCTCGCAGGAGCACGCGGAATAGCACACTAATCACTAGGTGGCAACAAAAGACAGCATATGTTCTGATCTGCCAAGGCTGGAAAAAGAAGTGGCAATGTAAGAGCAGTCTGGATTCCACTTGTAGACAGGTATGAATCTGTTACTTTACAGTATGCTTTCTTGTGGCCTACGTATTTCCTTACTCCAGGTCGATTGAACAAACATCAATAAACTATACTGTTGGAATTTCTTGGTACAGACTACCCAATGAGTTGAAAAACAAACGTTCCTTGGCTTATAAGGCATTCCTTGGTCATGTAAAGGAATTTCATTTCTCAGGCAACAACTTTGTTTGTAAAAATCAGAACTGTTATGTATGCCAGTAATTACAATGCTACTACCCTTAGGCCTATCAGGCTTCGACAAATTCTCCTCCCCCCATTCAATTACGTATTGCTAAAACCATCAACCCCCCTTTCCCTCCCCATCTTTCATTCTCATTGCTCTAGCTTATTATCATCTCTTCTTATGTTTTTTTTTTTTTAAATATACACATTTATATATATATATTTTGTATTTAATTTTTCTTTTCATTGATTTTCTAAGTTATAACATGGTCTACATCTTGGTGGTGGGTAGAGGGAGTGAGTATAGTCACAACTCCTTGGAGTTTCAAACTCTCCTCCAGACAGCAATATCTGAAATATATACTATACCTGTTTTTGCTATTATTATCCTAAACGTTATTGATGTCAAAATAAGAACTCAATCGCAAGTGATAAGTAATCATTTTCATAATTCTGAAGTGCGCCGTTACTGGCCCGTAGGAATTATATACTATGAGGTTATATCATGGGTAGGTGCAGTACATCCCTAGTATACTCCCCGAGACCCCAGTATATTCCCGAGACCCGAAGGGTCGAGGGAATATACTGGGGTCGAGGGGAGTATACTGCACCTACCCATGGTATGACCTTTTTATCCCATGTCTAGGCACATTTGTCTATTTAATTGAAATTAGTGATAGTACCATTGCGAGATAAACATTCATCCATCTGTCTTTCAAAATGCCTTGAACCAGCCTGTGACTTACACATGTAATATATTGCAACTCCATAGCCTATATATAATACACATTGATAAATCAACCAATCATCTATCCATCTATTTATCTATCTATCTATCTATCTATCTATCTATCTATCTATCTATCTATCTATCTATCTATCTATCTATCTATCCTATCTATCTATCCTATCTAACTATCTTTCTGTCTATCTATCTATCTATCTATCTAGGTGTCCATCTATACTGTTAGCATTAATATTCAAAAATAGGATTGGCTGTTTGACAGGTTGAGAAGTTGGTTGCTGATTGAATTATAAATGTAAAGCTTATAATAGTCTTATGATTGAGTATTATGAAAAATAAAGAGTTGCTGAACTGCCCACTATTTTTACCATGACATTAAAATTTTATTTTAAAAATCAGCCTAATATTTATTACCGATTCTATGTAAAATTCAACTTTCAATAAAATATCAGAAATTGATAAATTAAAGTATATTATACATTTCCAAACAACAGAACTGTGTGTTTTCAGAATTAAGTGAGTTAGAAATTGATTTTATAACTTTTGAAAATAATACTGTAAGTGACCCCTTGTTCCATTTTTAAATTAACTCTATCTATACATTTTTTATTCAAATTGGTGACTCTAGTTGCTTTAATTAAATTACACAAAGTTACCACACTCCAAGAAGTCTAATCCCAACAATGAAAACACAGGAAAACTCTGTGCACAGTGGTGGAGTGGTGAAGTGGTGGATTATTGATTTTTTCTTCTGTGCAGCCATGCATGAACTCTGACTTGTCTGGCTGAGCTGAAAGTGGGTGTGTCACATTGCTGCACTGTGATTGGTTAATCAATCTAAAGTCAGTATATTCCCTGGCAAATACTGGTCAGCTGACCATATACTGGTTTTTCTCCCCGATACTGACTTTTTCCCTGCTGTATTGGCCCAGTAAAAAACACAGTATCAGGGAGAAAATGTGCCTAGACATGGGATAAAGTACCCAAAACCTCTTTTTGATTTCCATTAAATTTTTGCCCCTAATCATGGCACCAGACGAAAATAAATACGATGGAAGCCAACTTGATATATAAAAAGAACGACCGGGGATCATCAACAGATGAGATGAAGGTTGTTTCAAGCTTTCATATATATATCTCTGCTATCTTATGAAATAGAACAGTTTCAATCATTATTAGCCTTGTTGCTTTTTTTATTTATTTTTTTATTATTATTTTTTTTATTAAGACAACGGAAATGTCACACCTGACACATTTGTCAACAAATAACAAAACAATAATACAAACATACAAATAAATGGAAATAGCTTTGAGCAAGTTAAAAAGACATAATCAATTTCAATCTTACAATATATCAATACAATTTACGGTTCCAGCCAATTAAAAAAATGTTGCTGTGGCCTAACTTGCCTAACAAGTGCACAAATACAGGAGATAAAGCCCAAATTGTCCATCGATTTCACACCTACCATCATGTGTGGCACTGCTGTAGCTGTGTGTCTATAAATAGCTCACTACCCTGCAGCTCCCTCTCATTTCAGCTGTGGAATACATACAAGAATTGCAGTCAGAACGTGCAATAGTGTTTTGTCACAACATCAGTACTGCTGTCTACAACTTGACTGCTGTTTCATTGCCAGTCCTTTTTCCAGCCTTAACAGAACATATGCTGACACGTGTTGCCACCTAGTGGATATAGTGTGCTGTTCTGCAAGCTCCAACCAGCGGTCAACAGAAACAGAGTACCGTAGAACAGGGTCACTTTGAACAGTCCCGGGTGACTTTGAACGCTTTTCTCAAAAAGATTGATCCTCTGTGAATGCAAAATTAAATAAGATACTGGAAGCTTATATACTGTACAAGGGTAGCTTATTTAATTTTGCATTCACAGAGGATCAATCTTTTTCGGAAAAGCGTTCAAAGTCACCCCGGACTGTTCAAAGCCACCCCGTTCTACGGTATGAGGAACTCACAGAACGTTGGTATGGAAGAAATCGAAGCTGTTTCTGAGTATGCTAATGGCCTAGTCTACTTCCTTGGAGAATGTGATTGCCGAGTCATACTCTGGTTTACCTCAATGTTGAATGGAAACTTTGTGAACATGTGACGAAATTGGATTTTTTTCTTTGGAGCTGCATTGCTGCAGCATACAAAGCTAACTTTGTGCCAGGTGGCAGCGGCATGCAGTTCTCATTTTCACCCGACTGTCAGTACTGAGAAAGTCTGCTTGACATCAGATGAGATGAAAGAGTCTACCGTTAATCTTTCATGAACATTGGGTGTAGAAAAAAGAAAACATAATTACGGTAACAAAGTAGCAACCATTTGTGTTTCAAAAATAGTATCACTCTAACATTTCTGATATAAAAAACATAAAACCTTTGAGATTTATAAACAATAAAAAATTAGTGACTTCTTTCGGTCATGAGCAACTTCTATTTTGAATAAAAAAGGACTGTGTCGGAGGCTCCATTATAGTTTATATAGGCCTACCGTCACAATGTCACAAATGTATGCAACTCTGTCATGGTCTGGTTGTTCTGACCAGGAAGGCTAATATGTGTACATGTGAATAATCACACACGAAAATCAGAGGTAACACAATTCTACATGTCTGTCACACTGGTTGTTGTGTTTTTACAGAGAATTCTGGAATCCACTTGATATCTGGAAAGGTATTTATTCTTATGTTGTTTTTTTTAAATTAAATTACTCTTATATATGTCATCTAGGCTATATTCAAATTGTTAATTAAGTTATTACACTAACAATTAATATCACTAACCAAAAATTAATCATAAGTTAAGACAAGGTGGTTGTAGCATTTTTTTATTTCGACTTGTATAACGGTCTCTACGGGCATTGGACAACCAGTTATTTTTAACAGCTGAAGATTTCTAACTGAATAGAAAGACAAAATATGCACTCATGCATCAAGTGCAGGCCTACCAGACTCAGAGAGTAGTTTCACTTTACAAATATCTATATCTATTCTCATATCTATTCTCCACAGACCAAATTTACAGTTCTCGCCATTGATCTGAAGAAATCAAGTTTTTTTCTCAGTGCCAGGTTGGACCTATGATGTAATAGGTGGATACTCCCAGTCTGCTGAAAATGAGAACTGCATGCTGCTGCCACCTGGCACAAAAGTTGATTTTGTATGCTACAGCATTGCTGTCCCAAGAAATAGTTCCAATTTCATTGCACATTCACAAAACTTCTATTCAACATTGATGTATACCAGAGTCAGACTCGGCAATCACATTCTCTAAGGAAGTAGACAAGGCCATCAGCACACTCAGAAACAGCCCCGGTGTCTTCCAGACAAAATTGTGTGAATTCTTTAGACTGACATGATGTGGACTGCTCGCAGGAGCTCGCGGAATAGCACACTAGTCACTAGGTGGCACATGACAGCATATATGTTCTGATCTGCCAAGGCTGGAAAAAGAAGTGGCAATGTAACAGCGGTCCACTTGTAGACAGGTTAAGACCAGAAACATATTTTAACAACTGATTAATTGCCAGTTATCCTAATTAACCATGCTTGGTTGAATTTCAGCTATGTACTTTTAGTGTCATAAACAATCCCCCTCTCCCCAACTTAACACTTGAGTTTTTGCAGTGGTCGGCTTTGACTGAAATTTGTTCATTTGATAAATTTTCAGAAACTCATTGATAGGTTTTTAAAAAGTTACATTCTTGACATTTAAGAATCAAAAGAAACATGTACAAGTTTTCTTGTCATTGGTCACACAATCAATGGTCCCCAGGATATGCCTTTTGAAATTGCACAAAATCTAGATCATGTTTGGGTGAATAATACTTGCTCACCCAATTAAAAGTCCGCTAGTGGTGCATCCAGGCAAAGTGATAGCCAAAACACCCACTGTGAGGTCGTATCCTATACTAGCCACATGTTATGTATGCGTTATGAGGTCACAACTTACATGTTTCCCATTGACAGATATACATTCTTTTTTTTAATGTAATTTAAAAGGAAGTGACAAAACTTTTCACGGAAACAGCCGTGATATTCAATTTCAGAGCAACCATTGCTTTGGTATGCCACCTATAAATAAATTCTGAACTCCAAATGGAGACAGACCTATTGGGAGAAGGTACTTCACCAAGGAATGCTGATATTTAGCAATTCTCAGTTTATTGATAGACTGTGACATGCCAAAAGTTTTGCATATATATATAGATTTATACAATACACCTGTGGCAGTGTGATTTATTTCTGAATGTATCATATTTTCACAGGTAATAAAAATTGGATCAATTTTAACTATATCACACAGTACAGTTGACTGGTATCAAAAAGCTATTATACAGACAATGTGTGCATATATTGATACATACATAGGCTATACTTGTCCAGACACAATATGAGTTTAATTGTTGCCAATTTTACTTGTTTGCACACATCATGCAGAAGTTTTAATTAGCAGGGTAAATCACAAATGTTGGGAAATAACTGCATTCCTTCCTGAATAGAAGCATGAAACTTGGCAAACACACACAAAATATCTTTGCGAATATACATTGCCGGTCAAAAGTTTGGAAACAGTAGGCCTATGCCGCTTGCCATTGCATTGTTGTTCCACCCAACAGCTTCTGGGTGCCCGGACTCTTTATCTGATCATGTTGAAATCGACCTATATTCATGTGAAAAGGATCATGCAAGGTAAATCAATAAAATAGGGTTAAATTTCCAATGTTAACTACTCTCAAAAATAGGGGTGTGTGAAAGTGAGTAGGCATAAGTCATCGCCATTGCCATTGAATTGAATGTGGTGTACACTAGTTTTGACCCATCTGTATATTTCAAATAAGAAAAAATAAAAAAAATAAAAAAACAATGACAGAACTTTCACCAAATCAAAATTTGAAACGATAAGTCAAATAATGCGAAAAATCAAATGATATAAAATTTTGTCTCAGATTTCACCCAAAACGTGTCATAAATTTTGCTATCGGCCTAACGTAATTCTATACGTACAAAAGCAATATAATACAGATTAAAGTCGAAATAGCACAGCGACTGGACTTGTTTTGATATACTCAACATTTTAGTAACTTCCCAGTTTCGATTGATTAACTTGATATCAGGAAGTGAACATGTTAAAATATACAAAATCCTTGACATGAACTCAGACAATGAATTCAACACAGCAAGGTATTTGGTATACATAAATATATGTCCTGGAGGAGGTACAACATATAACATTACATGCATTCATAACCAATGAGTTCTGACATATTTGACTCATTTATGGCACAGATCATGCTATACAATTACTATTATGTATGATATACACATAGATATTAGTTATATTTGTAAACTTTGACTTCAACCAATGACATTGAATGTATTTATCTGAACAATGAGTGTTTGTATACATTTGTTTGTTTATCGTGTTTAGATCTAAACTTAAGACTGATGTATCTTCAACAGCTGTTATATTTTCTTTTGGGGATCTATCAGCTTGGTATGTGATCATACATGTCTTGAAAAAATTCCTGCTGTAGTACCTTGACCTCATAACCCAATACATAAGCTGGGGTGCATTAAGATTTGCACTGGAAAGATGCTCTGTAGCATGCTGCACGTGAGTTGACATGGCCCAGTTCTCCCCAGCCACAGTGTGTCGATTCTGGGCACACTGACACCATTAGCTACCATTGAGCCCAATGGTGAAAGACAAGACTTAGTCTCAAAGCCATATCTTAGTGTGCAGCATGCTATGCTTATTGGACAGGGGAGGCTGGGTAAGTTGCATTTTTATTGTGGGAGGAACGGTTGGAAAGCTCAGGGTATAAAATAAGTGTGCAACGATCCCAAAATGTGCAGTGATCAATCTGAAATGTGCAGTGATCAATCTGAAATGTGCAGTGATCAATCTGAAATGTGCAGTGATCAATCTGAATTTGTGCAGTGATCAAATTCATCCTTTTTGTGCTAAACTATGGTGAACTGTAGAATTCCCACAATATATGTTGTATTTCAACCAACTTTACATATTTTAGCCTGCATGCCTGATGATAGTCATCTTTTGCAAATTTGTATTGCTTGATATCACAAGGCTGGCACTTACAGGCAATGTCAATTCAATCACGAACACTCTTTTCTGCTGATATCTCAGCAACCAGAAGCCCTGTGAACAAAATTCCTTCATTACATACTTCTGTTTGCTGTTAACTTACAGATATATTTTCGCGATGTTTCGGCGATGTTTTGTTTTGCTATTTTCGGTGATATCAGATGCACTTCTGAGATCTGGACATCTTCATTAATGACGTAATGATAGAATCACCAGTGCATGGCCATGGCTGTGACGTCATATCAATATACAATGGCACCCCTAGTGTTTCAAGTCTGTTCACATCGTAGATGAATCAGACTGTAGCAACCCGATTGGTTGTCCATAGTTCGCACGAGACTACGCGCAGTGCTCAAATTTTCTTATTTTATACCCTGGGAAAGCTTGTCAACACTCTGGAAGTCGCACTGTTTAACCAGTTTCATTCAAACTTTGCATACAGTATCAACATAATTTTATCTTGCATTGAAAAACTTTTGTAACACAGCCTGCACTTCCATTGCATTAATTTCTTAGTACTAAACTAAAATTTTAATTCAAATGTCTTACTGCGGTGATAGCAGCAGCAATAGCTACAACAGCAGTAGACAGATTCAGTGTTTACAAATTCAATAGAAGGAATGAAGGAAGAAATGAAAGGAGGGGGAGAAAGAGAGGGAGCAGATAGATAGATAGATAGATAGATAGATAGATAGATAGACAGATAGATAGATACAGAAAAATAGATAGGCTAATAACTGTATTTAATAGGAAGTAGATAGACATTCTATCTATAAGCACTCTTAAAGTGCTTGCACATTATTTTTTCCTTCGGGATAATTAGATACCAAACAACAGTGTTGATTGTAAGTGATTAGAGTTTTATATTATGAATCCGCCAATATCTGCCCCCTCAATTAACTGTAAAAAGCAGGAATGTTGCAGTGTTTCTCCGACTTTTCAATTTTTGTATAGATTCATAATTTTCAAATTAGTGATATCAGACAAGCAACCCTCATCCTGATTTTCGTGCTGACGCTTTTGTCTAATTTTTGTTATGCTATTCATGATTTAATATAAGGGTAATTTTCGCGAAAACGCGCAATTTGATGTCCTGCGTTTGTGTGTGCCTGCCTTTGTAGGACTGAAATTGATTTTTGGCCAAATATTTAGAATAAAATTTTTCCTAGAAGAAAACAAAAATTTACATGGGTGGGGCCATGCTGAACATGCTATATCACCCATTAAGTAGTCCAAATGTCCTTGGCGTGGCATGTCCGCAACTCAACACTTTAATTTCAAACTTGTGCAAATTGAAAATTACTGCATAAAATGTGACATACTAAGTGTATATTTCTAAATATATGTTACAGTAGCAACCTACAAGTGTTTTTTTTAAATATAACTAATTTTTCCACATCTCAGGGCATGTTGAAGTTGGGTCCCAATTTTGAGATTACCACTGTCTTTACCGTGACCAAAAAGTTTAAGTTGCCACCAGAGTAAGTTAATTCAGCATGATGTCTCCAGATGCCACTAGACTGTAAATAACCAGTATATTACTACTTTTTTATGACATCATTGGGAAAGCCAGAGCTGCTACCTGTTAGTCAGATGATGAAATAGGTTTTATCTTGACTTAGTCGCAACTAAACTTCGTCTTTACCGTACCCTCAACAGCAGAGGGAGTTCAAAAGGTATGATGTTGTACATGACACCATTGGTTTAGGAGGCTGTTCCAGAAGTAGTTGTGGTACTCTGAATAATGTAATCCACTTTCTCTGGAAGAAATGCTGCACGACTTGTCTTTTCCGTGAACAAAATCTGCCTTTACCGTAGTCAAGTCAATGCAAATATACTGTGACACGGTAGATCGAAAAATTCTATCTTATTCAAGACAGCCGGAGGCTGTCTTGAGATAGAATACATTGCATTGAGACTTTCTTGCATTTTCACGTTGCAACGGTTGTTTGCTTGCCCTGTGGTGTGAGCAATTCTGGCCCTCTATTGGCTGTAGCAGACGAATTTTAGCGTTGCAACACCTTCTACCACCTGCATATTCTACCATTTTCTACTGGATCAAATTCACGTTGCTCGATTCAAAACTTTGCAGCTGGATTATACAAGTTTCCCGGAAAATAAAAAGCTCAGGTCAGTTCATGTGAAGTTTATATGGATGTTTCTGGGAAGTGGAGTCCAAAATGTCCTAAATATTGCCCCAGGCAGCCTGGCAGAGATGCGACAGATTCTGTGTCGCACAATGCTGGAAAGTCTCAATGGATTGTGGTCTGACCAACAACTACGTTGTTGTTGGTCAGTCTTTGTCGGACTAGTGACACGGTAAAGACAAGGCTGGCCATTGTAATATTTACACCCTTATGGCTTTTACCTGCCAAAATAAGCTGCTAGGCCAAGAAATTATCTTTAAAAGGCCTGCGAAATAGCACCAAATAACATTTTTCGTAAAAGCTGGAGTGGCCTGACAGGAAATGCATCCAACCAAGTTTTCTTTGCACCAATTTTCATCTCTTGGGTATAGCCAAGTATTACTCATATCATTGATTTTTTGAAATTCCAATAAAGACAGTTAACCAAAATGGTTATAAATACATTTATTATTGTGATTTTATGACCAAAAAGTTATTGATCAAATTTCATAAATAATTCAGTTCTCCATTAGATTTTATACAGATCAATAGTATGAACACTTTGTTTAAACGTGAATTTGGTTAGACCTGTAGGTACGTGTTTTTATACATTTTAAAAGAGGCGGAAGTCACTGGAAGAGGTGAGAAAAAATATCATATTGATAATAAATTAGTAAAACATGAGGATATTTTATTTAGGAATTTTTTCATATCATATAGCTAACTGTCTAAGATGTTTTAAGCACACAAGTTCCATAAATTAATATCAATTGTCCCTTTCGCTTAAATCTGAATATAATGATAATCAGCTTCATTTACTGAAGTAGAATAAAAAAACTGCATATTCTATAAACCATTCTTTATATAAATGCCAATATATTCATTACCGGTTTCTGACCATTCTGCATGAGAGATTTTCTTGAAACTGTCGAGTACACCAAGTAAAGAGAATGAAAAAACTGAATGGCAGCAATGAAAAATTAGCATACAAGGTGAATAGGTGCAGATCATAAACAGAAGCAAAGTCACAGTATTGGTGCAGAATGCCCAATATGAATGATAAACCAGTAATTGATGCATACAGGTACATTCGCACTTTTAACAGTTTTTCTGATTTCTTTTCTCTTCTCTGCGAGGCTTTTCTTACCTTTTCTGTATGTCTCTGTATGGCATGGATTGTTCCTATAACTAAAGAAGATAGGAATCCCATTGTAAAGTTGATCAGAGCTTGTTTGACTTCTCCAAATTGCAAAATACACAGAGCATTTGGTGATTGGTTTCCCTTAAAGGAAAAAACCAGTAAACAAAAAAGCATTGTCATTATCGTCATTAAAATGATGAAATATCTATCATACTTTTGTTCGTTTGATATATGTTTCACCTTCACTAGGATCTTTAAGAAGAAAATCACATTATTGCAGAGAAAACAATAGGCCAGCCAAAAGTGTCCATAGGCAATGGCTTTGCACAACAGTGACTCGTTTCTCTCAAAGTCAACCATTGAGTAGAGACTGCTGGTTTGGTTATGGAAGTGAAATATAACCAACAAAACTGACATTCCAACTCCTGTGAATATTGTTACAGAGAAAGAAGTTTTATGTTTCCCTGGACCCAACAGCAAGCGTAGAAGTGTCATACTTTTCAGCAAGAAGATCGTCAAGATGTAGAGTGGGACAATCCATGACTGTTTAGGATATATATCAGAACATAATGACCACAAAGTAGTCATCCTGATATTCTTACAATTAGGAATAATATCACTTCCCTTGAGACAGCAGAAGCGGATGTCATTAACAGATACTTCTGCAAGTGTTTTTCTAAGCAGCATGCCTTTATGTACGGTTTTCACCGGGGAGCCAGCTAATCTAATGACTCTAATGGAATTTAAACCAGCCACAATCTCTTCTGTTAAATGGCCGATTGCCGTATTTGTCATGTCCAGTGTTTTGAGTTCTTTCAGGTTGCAAAATGAACATTCTTCTATCCAGTTTATTCTTGAATTTGCCAAATTCAGTCTAACTAAATGTTTCATTGTTTGGAATGTATCCCTTCTGATTGCATTCAGATCTGAATTCTGAAAATCAAGGAATTTGACGTTTATCATGTTAACAATCAGTGAGCTGAAATCTCTCAATTGATTGTGGCTGATGTCTAATTTGACAACATTTGTAATGATGAACTTCCTGAATAACAAAACGCTGTCTATGTTGCACCAAGACAAATTGACAAACCATGCATTGGGAAAATGAACTGTTGATTGCAGTGACTGGAAATTTATTCTAAGCGATACCACAGCAAAGTGACTATCCTTAATTGTTGAAGAATCTGTGCAGTAGACAGCTCTACCAAAACATGTGCATCCAGGTGGACATTGATCTTTATTGCAAAAGTATTCATCATCTCCTGAGAGAGGGCAGTGCAAAATGCCATCACACACTTCTGAGGGGTGGACACAAATCTTCTCTTTTGTGCAACGCAACAATTTGGGACATGTCCATGTTGTGCAATTTAGTTCATCATCTGCTGAAGGACAATCAGGCACCCCATTGCAAACTAATCGGAATGGGAGTCTGACACCATTGTTCATGCAGGTGTATTTTTCAGGTGTCTCAAAATTGTGGTATAACTCATAACAATCATCAAACTGCCAGCTGTTGCTACATGGAAGATAGTTTCCATAATAATCTTTGTCTCTTGTACATTCATACTTTTTGGGGAAGCATATTGGAGAGCCTATTGGACAAGCTAATCCTTCGCTATCATACTTTGATGACAAATAGGAGTTTTTTGCCATGTGAAGGGTGTTGGATGTGGTTTTACTGCACTCAGCAGTTGGCTGTTTTACTTTAAGTGGGCTCCAGGCTGGAGGATATGATTTTAAAATACCGACATGGTGATCAGGACATTCTTCCTCATCCTCACCTTCTTCACAATCCCATAATAGATCACAAACCCGGGATAAAGCAATACATGTTCCGTTACCACAACGGAAATATAGATTTGCCAATGAGTCGTCAGAGCAGGGATCAGTGCAGTTCTGTTCATCACTGTGGTCAAGGCACTGTGCAGTTTGATCACAAAAGTAGGTCTCTGGAATGCACTCTCCATTCTGACAGGCACGAAATCCCATCATGCAGTTTTCTGCTAAGAGGATAGGCTCTTGACTGCACAATACTTGCACTTCCCTCTCATCAGGTGGTTGGTATGGAAATTCTATCATTACTTGCTTTCGATTAAAAACAACTTGTGAGTATTGAAACATATCTATTCCCTTGAAGCCATTCTCATCTTTGTAAACAAGGAATAAGTTTGATTTTCCAAATTTTGTAATATAGGATAAAAAATGTATCAAGTTACTGCCCAAAATTCTGGAATTATGCATATGTATGTATCCTTCAACGTCTGTACACAGCTTAGTTAATTTTTCTAGTTCTATTTGATTGCTGCCTTTAACAGTTTGCAGCTTAAGACATTTGTTCGGACCAAGAAACCATCCGTCATTGCAGTATTCCTCTGCAACTTTCAGTGAAGATCTTTGCAATTCACTACTACTTTCATCAGAATACTCACAAATAAGTGTGACATCGTCAAAATGTTTAGAACAGTCCATGAAAATCCAAGTCTCCGTAGATGGAAGCAAAGACAAACATTCTTTAGTTTTTCTCTGCCTTCCATCTGCCTTGTCTCCTCTTATCTGAGCAAGTATGTAGGAATACTCCAAATACCTTTCTTTAGACATGTTAAGATAACGGTGTGACATATTATAGCTTAATTCGTTCAGGTTGCTGTGTTCATGGAATCGATTGAAGTTTAAAGTTGAATTGTCACTCCAATATGTACTCTGGAAGAAATTCAAAAGGTTTGGTGAAACATTTTGCATTGTATTTTAACATATTGCATTTTTATCATGGTACCATTTCTCAAGTCTGTGTATAGAATAACAGCATTTAGCCAAAACAATACAGTCATAATCCAAACAGATATTTGAATGTTATTGGGTCACTGAACTCCAAATTGGCCTGTTGAAGGGATTTTAACAACACATGATATTACTATGCACCTTACAAACAAAACATCAACAGTCATGTTGATGAGAAGAACTCCTGAGATTGTACCACGAGGAAGGAGAGGAGAAATGATACAATAACCCCCCCCCCCCCCCAAGATAAGGTTTGTGTATCATCAATTTGCCTATTACAGTGCATCGATTCAGAATGACAAAATGTTATCATAGACATTTGATACGATTTGGTTCTTCGAAAGGGGAGTGTTAGCAGTGGCGTAACTGGGGTGTCTCGAGCGGGGGGGGGGCACCTGGGGGGGCACGCGATTCTCTGGGGGGGCACCCACAACACTAATTGTATATTTTAGCCAGAGTTGGAAAGTTCATATGGGGGGCACCTGGGGGGGCACAGGTCCCATAGGGACGCCACTGAGTGTTAGAACAATTTTCTCCCAACATGCTCCTGGAAGGATATTTCCAGCCACCTAGTGGCATTCTGCCAAGCTGTCCTCTCAAGTCTGTACAAATATTGGTACACTCCAGCACACTCAATGACTCCCCAGTAGGTCTACTCACCAGCTGCTACAGAAAGCTGGAAATGCTTAATGAATAATTCCATCACCAACACAACCAGTAGATAATTTTGGTTTCAATACAATATAGGAAAACCTGCTTGCTCCTTTAAATTTTGTGGGCAGTGTACGTGAAGGAAACATAGTGTTGTGACTCAACGTACGGTGACTGTCACTATATTTTCAACAGTCTTAATAGCTAAAAAAAACTTTGCAGTCGCACCAAAAAATAAAAAATCATTCATCAGAGAACTCTATAACAAATGACTTTTTCACCAATTATTTCATATAATGGGCCCCAGGAAACGGACAAATTGCATGATAGAGGTTGTAATAAAGTGAAATATAATTATCAGATCATGTACACCCATGGGCCAGTCATTGAGATTGGGCCATGCCTCCATTACCGGAGTCCTGGGAAAAGAAATAATACTACTATTCAGGAATTCAGGAACTGTCACAGCAGCAGGAACCGCATTGCTCTGCAGCAGTAGTAGGCGTAAAGAAAGCTGATAAAAAGTATGGCACTGTCAAGAATGTTGGGAAAGAGACAGATTTCTGTAATTACAGTGTGATTAATGCAGAATTGAGCACAAAGAAATTGTGCAAACCTTCTTTTATAATAATTATTTATAGGATACATTTTGAGCTCTTTTAATTGTCCAGTTTTTGGATTGATGAGTATCGTTACTTGACTTGACTTGGATGAATAGATAAAACTGTTCACATACCTGAGACTGAAGTCCAAGATAAAAGACCGAAGAGGCCACAAAATATTTTGCAGCATTAATGGGAGGCCACCACTTGTTAATGCAGTCCGCATTACAGGAAATTTGTTTTGGTGAACGGAGGACTGAACGCCATTCATCAATACTATTTACAGACCACAGATAACCTCCTTTTTGCTGGCAAAACTTACTTGCCATGTTCCAAGAACCGGAGAAGTTTTTGCGAATGCTGAAGCACGTGCCTGTCACCTTTAGTGTGTAATCTGAACTCGGTGGACATTCCTTTATAAATTTCAGTGGATGTATATAACTCATAACTGAGCTTGTTTCAAAAACGGCCATTGCTATTATTATTAGATTATGTTCTGTTACCATATTGTTGCGAGTAATTATGGATATTGTTAAGAATTGACCATAACTTCTCCATTCAAAGGGAATCTGGTTCGACCGGAATGTGTATACATGTGGTTCAAGACCTGTTTCCATAAGAGGCTTATCCGTAATTATTACATCAAACATATCAATTTGAAACCCATCGGAAAGAGTATGTTCTTCCTGGTATGAAATTATTCGAAAATTATTCAGGTAATTTTGAACATCGCTTGTATGATCAGAGAATTTAACTGTAAAAAAATGCTTTTCGTGACTTCTCACGTTGATCAAGAATTGAAAACATGTTCCAATAAACTCTTGAATGCCAACATTGGTGTTGAAAGGACTGAGGGCAACATCTTGACAACTTGCAATATCTTTTGAAGCAGTGAAGGCAGTACCATACAGTGCTGAAGCAAATGTACATTCTGTCGTGGGTGTGTCAAATTCAACGGCCAAGGAAATTTGATGATTTGAACTCTGCCAAAGATATGACTGTGACTTGCTGAGAGTGTTGTAGTTTGTAAACTGTGGTGATGTCATGCGCTGACAAGAATTTGAAGTATGTTTGCTGATGTACCTGTGATTCAACTTGAATTCAATTAGACTGATACCTGCAGCGCGTATAATCCAATGGCAATTGCCCCGTTTCGCTATACCTTCATTTCTTATTGTCATGAATTCCACATGACCTCGTTCTACAATGATGACTGGGAATTTATCATTACATTTTATTTCAAGCCAATACACAAATCGATGGGATATAATACCATTCAGAACTTTCAGAATAGAATCACCCTCACATAGGCCACAAGGATTGATAAATGCGAAATACGGCAGAGATCTTTTTGTTTGCTGAAAAAACTTAAATCTTCCCCTTTGGGTATAGGAAAACCCATAATGGTAGATAGTTATGCGTGTGGGACTCATCGCCGGAATTGTCAAATTTTTTAGTAGTTTAGCATATTCGGATGAGCATATTGGACCAATTTCAGAAAACCTAAAATACTTGAAAGCATGGATTAGCAAACCCCCATATTGGCACAGATGACCCTGTGCCCAATGAGGCGAGGCTTCGATTTCCACTTCAAAACTAAAACTTTCATGTTCACTTACAATTGATAGTCTTTGATATTCAACTGTAGTCACATTTTCAAAATTCCATGAAATCCACTGACCACCTGCTTCCAGCAGTTGGATGACCTGAATGTCACTGTCATCATAGTGAAACCTGTAGGAAACAAAGAAGGTTCCCTTGAAACGATGTTGGTGTCTAAAGACAAGATAGATCTGAAATGTGCTGGCTATGATTCTCACCAAAGCATTTCTTGTACATTTCACTTTTTTACGTGGAGACTTCAATGATGGTCCATCATACACCTGAAGACCTCGCCTAAACATTTTGCAATTTGAGAAGATTTTCATAAAATCCCCAATGTCAGTTCTCAACAAAACATGGTACTCCGTTACATTTTTTTGTGGGATGATGCTATATGGTACATCATTTGGAAATTTTAATAACTCTGTTCTATAAAGAACTAATGTATTTTTGCTTATTTTTAAGTTGCATTGGGAGGCCTGAAAGAACATATGAATTCTTGAATCAGCCGATAAATTAGAAATGAACAGATTAACTTGCGTGAGAGAGGAGTTCGTAAAAATATTTATGTTTTCAAATTTTTTGTAAATGTCAATGCGATTAAAAGTTGTATTCGTTTGATTAGTTACTAAACTTTCAACTGTTAGAATAAATCTGTCATCAATGAAAGGATTGCTCTGTGGTGAATCCACTAATGTTAAAGCAACACAAAGCCTTTTGGGCACTTCCAGTCTCCATTCACAATGACCAGAGTTGATCATATCCCACTTAATCACATTACACAGACCTTTGACATTTCCTCCACATATGTTTGGTGTATTACTCTCTCCAAAACATACTTTGTATATTTTTCCGGTGAGTGTAATTAATTCCCTATAATTCATCATCATATCCACCATTCCTTGTTCTCTCAACTGCAAGGCTATCCAGTGCTTGACAGGGCTTTTCCAAGTGAAGTTTGCATCGTAATGAGACTCACAAACCGCTTGGGAAAGGTGCTTGGTAAAGAGTAATAGAATTAATATCTTATGAAACTTCATGGTGATGCAACAATGTTTCAGCAATATTGCATCTGCGTTTGGGCATTTTGTGAAGTGCTTTATATACATATTCAGTTTTGAATAAATAAATAATTTTGCAGAGCCACAAATTAGCAAATTTCATATATTGACGCTCAAATTTCCCTGCACCATCTCATCTCCAATTATGAGTGCCCCTAAGAATTGTCATAGGAATAATTACACATAATTGTTTACTGACTTACACAATTATGTGTACTGATTTACATGGATATTTACATGCACATGTACATTTATTTATTTTCTCGTCGATTTTCTTATAATGTTTCCTAAAAAATGTGAATTTAGTAATTACTTCAGGAGGCATAAAGCTTTGAATCGTGACTGATATATCCTTTTACAGACCAATTTCAATCATAGCTGTATTTGACAGTTTTGTGTTAATTCTGACATGCAGAGAGGGCTACCAGCAGCCACTCCTTTTGAAATCAAAAATCCATATTACAAGTTTACATTGCAAAAATATCTAAACAGAGACTGGTTGTATGTTAAGGTACACTCTAAAAAATGTTGAGACAAAATTGGTTTTTTAGATTCAAAATGGTTTTTTGAAAAACCAAATTTCAATGCAAAAATTGTCCCAACATTTTTTAGAGTGCATAAAACACCAATTTTCCGCTTGGTTACTGTAGGCTATACGTTAAGATGATCAGGGGACACAGCGAGCTTGAACAAACTTTGGGGTTAAAAAAATTGACCAAGAAAACGGTTAGTGCAGTGATGTAGAGGAAGGTCAGACGAACATTTTGATGCATCAAACTAAAAATCTGTTGGGAATTTTTTGAGTTATTGGAGTTTTACTATTTTTATTTATCACACCCTATTCTTAGCATGAAATCTCGATCAAAGAATGCTCAGAACTACCTATTTTTCCTGTTTAGTAATATCTAAGGTGAAAGTCATTATTCAAAAGTAGAAATATGCAGTCATTGTCTCTGCAGAAAGTATGTACCACCTCATCAAGACTGACAGGGTGTGATAAACATATAACCGTAAGAAAATGTATGAAATGCCAGGTTGTGTTAGTTTCATAATTCTGGTAAGTTATTTTAGGAGATTTGGTGTCATTATATAATTCATCAAGCTTTGTTGAGTTTTTTGCGCATTTTATCACAAATTTTGCCACTGTGAAACAAACATTTCGTGACTTGGTAAAAGGATAGACAAAGTTAATTCAATTTTTGGACAACACATGGGTGGAATGTTGGTAAGTATCTACTTCACTATGAAGTTGAATCCCCTGACATTACATGAAAAGTCTTTGCAATTTGACAATATACACAAATAACATTAAAAACTATTAATAAACAGTAATTTTCATGCTTAATGTATTTTGGGTACTTAAAACAGATGTTAAGATGTTTAATATTGTTGTAGGTTATCCGGCATCCAAAATTAATCAATCTTTAATAGTACAGAACAACAAAAATATCATAAATTCAGAAAATCAAGTGAAAATGTAGTTAATGCAAAAATGTACAACTACTGCATTTTTAACATGTAATTTCAAAGGATTCTACTCCATACTTAACTAAATGCTTACAAACACTCTTTCCATGCGTTTTCTGATGATTCACTCGACATTGGCTACACTTAACATGGTTGCAAAGTACATGTTTCACAGTGGTGAAATTTCTCATAAAAACACATAAAAACCTCAATAATACACCTTATATATATATATATAGTTCAAAAGTGAAGTAGATTCTACTACAATTATTCACCAGTATGATGAAACTTAGGACCAGCTGGCAAAAAAAATATATTTTAAACATTTTCCAAGAAGTTTTTACAGTTATAGGTTTATCACACTGTCAGTCTGGATGAAGAGGTATTTTCTTTCTGCTGTTACAGTGACTGCATATTTTTAATTCTGAATAATGACTTTTGTCTTAGATAGTAACTAGCAGGAAAAATTGGCGATTCTAAACACTTTTTGGTGGAGATTCCTTGCTAAGAATAGGGTGTGATAAATAAAACATTCAAAACTAAAAAATCTCAAAAAATTCCCAACAGATTTTTTATTTTGATACATCAAAATGTTTGTCTAACCTTCCTCCACATCACTGCGCTAACCTTTTTCTTGGTCAATTTTTTTAATCCCAAAGTTTGCTCAAGCTCACTGTGGGGAGTTTTGGGGGTGGTGGAGGAGTTCCATGTACAGTTATCATAAGCACATATAAAATAGTAGAGTTATCAGAAGCATGTGTAGAGTTATCAGAAGCACATATAGAATTGTAGAGTTATCATAAGCACATATAAAATTGTAGAGTTATCAGAAGCATGTGTAGAGTTATCATAAGCACATATAAAATTGTAGAGTTATCAGAAACACATTTAGAGTTATCAGAAACATATTTAGAGTTATCAGAAACACATGTAGAGTTATCAGAAAAATAAGTTTAGTTCAGAAGCACATGTAGAGTTAGCAGAAGCACATGTAGAGTTATCAGAAGCACATGTAGAGTTATGAGAAGCACATGTAGAGTTATCAGAAGCACATGTAGAATTTTAGAGTTATCAGAAGCACATGTAGAGTTATCAGAAGCACATTAAAAGTTATCAGAAAAAACATTAGTTGTCAGAAACACAATCATGTAGAGTTATCAGAAGCACATTTAGGGTTATCAGAAACACATTTAGAGTTATCAGAAACATATTTAGAGTTGTAGAGTTATCAGAAGCACATGTAGAGTTATCAGAAGCACATGTAGAATTTTAGAGTTATCAGAAGCACATGTATTTGGCATGTACACAAATTTGTATACCTGCAAAAAGGAACATACACATGGCTAAAACTAGCTCTAAACCTAATTTTGACCCTGAAACTGAAAGATATAACTCCTCCACGAATGCTAGTTATGGCAGGTACACAAATGAATAATAAAACACATACACAAGTGCTAGTTATTACACATACACGAGCACCTATGCTCGTTTTTTTCATGTCCACAAACTCGTTTATGCTCGTTTTTACACCTCCACAAACTTGTGTACATGTCAAATAATGAAAAATATATGCATGTTTCACAGGCAAAGTTCATGCTAAAGTTTCAAAACTTTCTTTTTGTTTCATTATTTCCAAACATTTTCATTCAAAGCAGTGGACTGGATCTTTGCCAGCAACCATGCTTTGTGAAAGTAGTTTGGCGTAGTAATATGGGCAGCTGTTGTGCCACCTGATCTTGTGATCTGTCCAAAACAGATCAAATTATTGTTGACCCAATTTGATTTTCCATGGAGTGTGTCAGCATTCTGCTACCACTTGTCAGTCCCGAACAGAGACAGGGGGAGGGCATTAATGCACATTCGTATTCTGATAGCTAGTACTGCTATTTTTCACTTATGGCTAGTTCTCACGACGGCGATTTGAGAGCGACGCATCAAGAGAAGTCATTTCTTGGAAGGTTGTGGCGTAGAACGTTGGTTTTGGCACATTACGTAATCAATTAGTGTCATGTGCGACGCTTAAAGTTAGTAGCCGCGGTGAGTCTTGAGGTGTCCGCGGCGCTTCTTAAGCTTTCTTCGCCGCGTTACGCCTCTCTTTCCTCAGCGCAGTTCCAAACAGACGCGTCGCACTTTGTTTTGGAATTCGGCGAGGCTGCTTTTACTTCGCCCAATGTTGTTTCCTCTTACGCCGCTGATGGTTGTGAGGCAGCTACGTCTGAAATTGGCGACCTGCGACGCATCAGGAAACCTTCGGCGTACACCCGAGGTAAGATGCGTCGCTGAAAATGACAGCCTCGCCGAAGACTGTAAGGATGCAACGCCGCATTTAGGGACTTGTTACTGCGTAACTTGATGGTTCATCGTCGCACATGCATTCATAAAGCGCCGAGGACATTACAGGCGCGTCGATGCTGACCTTCTTCGTCGTCCTTGCCTTAAGCAGCGACGAAGGTCTCTTAAGCATCGACGAACGTCTGTTGTTGCAGCGCTGCGGCAAAGTGTGTTTCGCTGCTGCAGGAGTCACTTTTGGTCATTATAAAAAGGGACACAGAGGACCTCCTTGCTTCATTTGCTGATTGCCCTTCAATGAGAACACAACGACTGCCTACTGAACATATGCATGATGAATGAAGAAGAAATTATTGTTGTGGCTGGTGCTGCTGCTGTTGCTATCGGAGCTGTCTATTTGAGACAGAGGAGGAGGAGGGCCAGGAGACAGAAAAGGTGGTGGATTCGCAACTGGTTGCTGCAGAGGGAACAACATGGTCACTTCCATCAACTGCTGCCTGAACTGCAAGTGCGTGACGTGTCCGGCTACTACAACTACACTAGAATGCCCCCTGCCATCTTTGCTGAAATCCTGGAAGCTGTTGGACCACTCATCGCTAAGCAAGACACCAACATGAGGAGGGCTTTGGAACCTGGTCTGAAGTTGGCTATCACCCTGCGGTACATGGCAACAGGAAACAGCTACAAGTCCCTAGCTTATGCTTTCCGTGTGGCACCCAACACCATCTGCAACTTCATCCCTGAGGTCTGCCTTGCCATCGTTCATGCCTTCGAAAGACAGCTGGCACTACCCACACAGCCTGAAAGATGGAAGGAGATAGCCAAGGCTTTTGAGAGGAAATGGAACTTGCCCAACTGCATTGGAGCTCTGGATGGCAAGCACGTCGCAATCCGATGTCCCAAGGCTACAGGCTCCTTGTTCTACAACTACAAGGGATTTCACTCCATTGTCCTGATGGCCCTCGTTGATGCCAACTACAAGTTCATCTATGTGCAGGCTGGCTGTCAAGGAAGTGCATCTGATGGCGGCGTCTTCAGGGACACAGTACTTCGACAACTCCTGGACGAGGAAGATCTAGGCCTACCACCTCCAGAACCTCTACCTGGCACAGAAGACAATCCTTTCCCATATTACATCGTGGGTGACGAGGCATTTCCCCTGAAGACATGGCTGCTCAAACCAGTGCCAAGAAAGAACCTTGACATTCCTTCCAGAGTCTACAATTACAGGATTTCAAGAGCCAGGAGAGTGGTGGAGAATGCCTTCGGTCTGCTGTCAAACAGGTTCAGATGCTTCCTGACCACCATGCCCCAACGACCTACAAGAGTGACATACATCACAATGGCTGCTTGTGTTCTACACAACATTCTGCGAGACAGAGTAGGCGTCCACCATGCCCGTGACAATGAAGTGATGGACAGAGAAGATCCACAGACACATGACGTCACTGAAGGAGTTTGGAGGGGAGACCGTCAATTAGGAGACCTAGGAGAACCACTTCGACACGGAAATGCCTCCAGAGATGCCAAGGCTGCTCGAGACTACCTACGTGACTGGGTCAACAGTCCGGCAGGAAGTGTCCCTTGGCAGTTGGAGAAAATCTGAAGAAGATGCATTCAAAACAACAAACCCCAGGTCCTTTTAAGGGCCACCAAATCCTCCCAATTGAGCTGGCCATGTACACATCCTATGTTGACAAAACAAGCCCAAAAATCAATCAATCAATCAATCCCTCCATCCATCTATCTATCTATCTATCTATCTATCTATCTATCTATCTATCTATCTATCTATCTATCTATCCATCTATCTATCTATCTATCTATCTATCTATCTATCTATCTATCTATCTATCTATCTATCCAAGTCCAATCCCTGCAAAGTGACGACAACTGCTTTTCTTTTGCTGCAGTGTATATATGTAACGAGCATTGTGTTCCATCTATCAAGCTATCTATCTATCTATCTATCTAGCTATCTATCTAGCTATCTATCAAGCTATCTATCTATCTATCCAAGTCCAATCCCTGCAAAGTGACGACAACTGCTTTTCTTTTGCTGCAGTGTATATATGTAACGAGCATTGTGTTCCATCTATCAAGCTATCTATCTAGCTATCTATCTAGCTATCTATCTTTCTATCTATCTAGCTAGCTATCTAGCTATCTACCTGCCACTTGAGCTAGACAAGTGAAATTACAAAGTGATGCACTTGTACTAGTGCAACCAACCAACACAATTTTTAAAAGCAAAGCACTTGTACTAGTGCATTACATTTTAATTAAGAAATTCATGCACTTGTACTAGTGCAATAAAAATATGTTTATACCAAAGAATGCAGCACTTGTACTAGTGCTGCACTTGGTATGTTTTGGGGCAAAGAAAGGGGGAACTAGCACCTTGCTTTTATGAAGGTGATTACTTTTAAAGAAGGCCAGGACCGGACTTTTGTTTTGGGGGACTTTTTTTTTGGGGGACTTTTTTTTTGGGGATTGTCAACGTTTTTTTTGCTCTTTTTTGGCTCTTTTCGGTCAACACAAGCTCTTTTTTTTTTGTCAACATAAGATGTGTACGTGGCCTGCCCTTTTGGGAGGATTTGGTGGCCCTTAAAAGGGCCAAGGTTTTTTGTTGTCTTTGCTGCATCTGGTCTTCTACTTTCGTGGAGAAAGGAGACCTGAAGTCCAACTGGGCGAAGGGGAAGGCTGGTGCTGGTGATGGGCGGCCGGTTGACCAAAGCTGGGTCCAGGGGGGTAGCCGTACTTCTCGGGGCTCTCCTGTGCATCCATCATCAGTGTCATGGTGGAGTGGCTGGGCTGCATCGGGGTGTAGCTGGGAGTCTGCCTGGAGGATCCTCCTTCCCTGGGCTGGTGCTGCTGGTAGTGATGGCTGCTGCTGGAAGCCTGGGGATGGTGCTGGTGGTGTGATGGCACATACGTCGAAGAAGGAGGAGGATGAGGAGGAGGTGGCATCTGCAGGCGCTGAGGAGGATGAGGAGGCTGGAAGGTGTGCTCCTGATGCTGTCTTGACTGGCGGGTGACCTCATCATCCCAGTAGAGGGCGGCCTCTGCAATGGTCCTGACCATCTGCCTCCTGATTTCAGGGCTGGCGTGCACTCCCACGTGGTAGAGGTCCTGGCACTTCATCCTCCAGTACTCCTGGTCGGGTGTCAACTCCTGGTGGTCGGGGCACATCTTGCAGCCAGAGCCTTTCAGGATTTTCTTGGCGGAGGACATGGCTTGCATGCTGCCTGCGATGACGTGCATGGCGGAGTGCATGGCTTCATCTCCTGGGGCCTTCCTCTTGGTTCCCTTGGCAGCGGCTCCAGGCTTTGGTGCTCCAGGGAAGACTTGGGACTGCTGGCTGTCAGGTCTGTCCTGTGCTGGCTGTTCAGGTGGCAGGTCCGGCATGTCATAGGAAGCTGGCAGGGAATCCTCAGGGTTGTAGCTTTCATCATCGGAGTCTGAGGCTGGCCGGTTGGCAGACAGTTGAGAGATGGCGGACAGCTCCTTCCCTGGCTTGTGGACGATGGAGTCCTTCAGGAACCGACAGTTGTTCAGGATGTACTCGTCCCTCTCTGTGAGCGTCTCCTTCCTGGCGGCTCCTGAAGCTTCAGGCCTGACGAGTCTGGAGAAGTGAGTGCGCACTGTCTTCCTCCAGTTGAAGATGTCGTGGGAGGTGTACTTGGGGCCCAGCTCCTTTGCTTTTTCTGAGTCCAGCAGCAGCTTCTCGTTCCCCTTGTAGCCTCTGGTCCCCTTCATGTACAGCACAGGATGCTCCTTGTACCAGTTGATGAGGTCATCTTCTTGTTCAGCTGTGATGCCCAGGTTGTTGCGGATGTTTGGCTTGGGGGCCTTCCCTTTGCCCTTCTTGCCCTTGGACTTGGCTTCAGCAGCTGCAGGGGTGTCATCAGCAGAGTCTTCTTCTTCCTCCTCGAAGGTGTCCTCATGGATGGCCACTCTGTCTAGAGCAAGAACAGGCTGGCTCTCTGCTGTTTTCTTGGGAGTCTGCTTCTTCGGAGTCTGCTTCTTTGGAGTCTGCTTCTTTGGAGTCTGCTTCTTTGGAGTCTGCTTCTTTGGAGTAGACCTGGCAGTAGGCTCTGGAAGACCCGTGGAAGACTTGGCAGCAGGCTTGTCAGCAGGCTTGGCAGCAGGCTTGGCAGCAGGCTTGGCAGCAGGCTTGGCAGCAGGCTTGGCAGCAGGCTTGGCAGGCTTGTCAGCAGGCTTGGCAGGCTTGTCAGCAGGCTTGTCTCCTTCCTCTTCAAAGAGTTCAACTGAAGAATCTTCTTCTGTTGTGTTGTCTTCTGGCCGGCCCTCGAAGATGGTCTCGCTGACGACAGTGGCTTTGGTGGTTGAAGTGGTGGTCTTCGTCTGGCTGCCAGCTGTAGTGGAGGTGTAGAGCCCAGGTAGAGAGAGGTCTGCCATGGCTGTAGTAAAGAAGGCAGTCACTGCAGCATCTGAAGGTTCATGGAGAGGAGTTGCAGCTGGAGTTGTAGCTGGAGTTGTCACTGGAGTGCTCCCAGGAGTGTGGAGTGTTGACCTGGTGCTGAGCTTGGTTGGTGCCCTGGTGACGACGGTGCCCTTTCTCCTCTTTGGTCCCATGTTGTAGCAGCAATTTGAAGTACAATTGTAGCAACAAAAGTAGCAGCAAATGTAGCAGTTGATAATAGTGTCGTGGATTCTAGGTGTGTTCTGGTCGAAGGTCTGAGTGGGTATGGTGCTCTAAACTGGCCTCCTCTATATATATGCAGGGTGCGGACCGCCTCTTTCCCCCTCCTTCGCCCCCCCTGCTTCGCTGCTGCTGCCCCAGCCGCTGCGCAAAAAGAGGGTGACACGCAGACAAAGGGTTGATGCTAAAAATAGAACAACGCATGCACTCAGGCGCCACTCTGTCTGCTGCATTGGGGGTCCAAAAGACGCGGCGCGCACCCTCTCACGTGCGTCGAACATGTGTCTTTCTGCGACGCGTGTCTGAAACATGTGACATGAAGCAAGAGCTTTCTGCTACACTGCTGTTTCTGCGTCGAAGCTCTTCTTTGTGCGTCGCAACTTTAAAAATCTGCGGCGCGCACTGATTTCTTTTTACGCTTCTTCTTGCTTCACCACTTCTTTCCTCGCAAAGATTCAACCGGTTGAATCTTTTTTTCCTGCATCGTCAAATTTCTAGGAATTGCGTAGAAAGACCTCTTAAAGCGACGCATGCTGTTCCTGTTGCGCCGTAAAGCCAAAATTGACGGCGAACATGCTCAAATCTTTGCCCTTTCCTGGAAATATAAGAAACGCCGTCACTTAAACCCTCTGATACGTCTCCGTGAGAACTAGCCATTTAGTCTTGGGTGGCCATGGCTGCTTATAAATGTGCTTCTGATAACTGTACATATGCTTCTGATAAGAACATGTAGAGTTATCAGAAGCACATGTAGAGTTATCAGAAGCACATTTAGAGTTAACAGAAGCACATGTAGAGTTATCAGAAGCACATGTAGAGTTTTCAGAAGCAAATGCACAGTTATCAGAAGCACATGTAGAGTTATCAGAAGCAAATGTACAGTTATCAGAAGAAAAATGCAGAGTTATCTGAAACACATGTGGAGCTGTAGAGTTAGTATAGTTCCTCCATGACTTTATGGTTACAGCAGTTGATTTTGATTCCACTAGCCTGAGAGGACACAGGTTCAAATCCCGGTCCTGGAACTACATTGGAGTGAGTTGGGGATAGTTTTGGCCGAGGAGGATGGCCACCGTGTAGGCAGAGGTCCATCCTCCTACAAGATGCTCAGACAAACTTTCTAATTCAATTTCTGGAATATTGCTCAACCAAATTTTAGATCATTTACCATACTTTATATTAGCACAATCAGACCACCAGGAAAATTGCAATTAAAAGAGTAGGAAAATACAATATTATCTAAGTCTAATTATAGGCCGTAGAAGATATATATCTTTTCAAAGTAAAATGAAACAAGGTTGCTCACTCCTCATTTGGCCTGAGTTTTCCAGGAGCCCAGCATAACCTCAGACTGACCTGACCCAATTCTCTGAGCTTCTCTGATTCGCTGAGAAGGTCGAGATAATGGCCTCAAAGGGTTGCACCATAATGACATTGTTTTTCGATTAACATGATATTGGCCAAACATATTCCATCAATAGACGTCTCAAGCGATCACTAAAGTGATGACTGTAGACACTATAGACATCTGTGGAACCCCTGTTTTGGGTCTATGGTTTGCTAATTTCCCAGTTCTGAGGTTCTCAAACAAACCAGGAAAACGGGAAATGGGAGTCCCCTTAGTACACTTTTTTCATGTTATATACCTACATGTATAATTGATATTTTGCAGAATGATCAACCACCATCATGATGCAGATCATTGCATTTAGCGTCACAATCCTGTTTGTGGTGCAATTCAGCAGTTCGACAGAACTCGAAAGTCTGGTGACTGGCGTAAAGACTTTGACAGCTCAAGAGAGTCCGTATACTTCGGAGAATGGCCTGATAATTGAGAACAGCGCTACTTTACGAGTTGAGGGAGGGGTCGAGGTGCAGTTTGCTCCCGGTGAAGGCATAGAAGTGCATGGCAGACTCGAACTACTTGGAAATGCGGAAAGTCCTGTAAAATTCACAATATGGGAAGACAAGAAAACTGCATACGTTCAGCAAAATGACTCAGTACCTATTCGGCTGTATCATCCGGCACAACAAAGTGTTCAGGTAGGCAACAGTCCCTTACTAGTATATTATTATATAAAGTCATTTCAATATTGTTAAACAATAAATAAATTTACTATCATTGAAAATAAATATGTGGAGTAGAAAAAATATTCTATGCGAAAAAAAATCTCTGTCATCATACTTTTTCGCAGAATCTCTGTAAGTAAAGAGAGGAGTTGATGTGAGTTTGTAAAAAGGTTTACAGAAGATTTTATTGCCACCGTACCATGCACTCCATACAATAAGGCCAGACATAATTGATAAATATTTGGCTTATCGCTTATCAGATTTTCTTGAGCCACCTTTTCTGAGGTTGGTCGGTACTAAAAAATGGTGCAGCCTAATTTTTTATAGTGTCAATTTTAAAAATAAAAATCGTGGGAAGGCAATTTGTGTTTTCATAGGCAGAAAATATTTTGTTTCGGTTGAACCGAGAACCTAAAACTCAATTGTGTCAAGCCTAAATTGCATTTCCTTTAACAGAACAGAGGTATGCTCCAAGTGCAAAGCGGGTCATCATGGATCAGTATTTGCGACAATCGTCTCAGTAACCCCACCAGGTACCGCAGCTGGATTGATGAAACTGCCAAGGTATGGGTAAAACTTTTGAATAATAATAATGAATCCTGATAGATCGAAATACTTAGAGGATATGTTTACATAACACAGCTGAATTGGTATCCTTCCCTTTATCTTCATCTCAGACCTGTATCCTCTTGTGAACCTGAGAATACAGGTTGAGGATGAAGATGAGAGGAGGGACGCAAATTAAGCCGTGTTATAACCTTTTTATCCCATACCATTTTGTTTTCCTTCAGTTTTCAGTCTTTTAAATATAGTTGTCTATTATTAGGTACACAATTCATTTGTATATGCGAGCAACATGTCAAGACAATCTGTTTATTCTTGGACATGCATGATTGATTTGTTACAGTCCTCATCATATTTATGTGGAATCTAGTTCTTTTCTAAGCTGTTGAACTGTGATGTCAGAGAAGACTATATTCTAGCATTGCAATATATGTAACTTAACTACAAGCTGTGATGTCATTTTAAACTGGGTCAAATTCCCCGGCTTCTAGCCAATGTGAATCCACTTGAATTAAGCATCACAGTTTCAACTCAGTGTCAGAGTGAAAATTGGGTCTGGGAAAACCCATGCAAGTTTGACATCACCGCCTCTCAGCCAATGGGCTGCCAGAGCAAATATATATCACATAATCCATGTGTTTACAAACAAATTGTTAAAGCCTTTTGTATAGCAATTTCCATCAAAGTTTAAAGTTGTATTGTAGATTAATCAAACAACTCAGTGGGGATTATAACAGTTGACTACTGTGAATACTCACAAAGCTGCCATTTGGTAGGATTACACAGGTGATTGCCTGTCTGACCCAGTTTAAAATGACGTCACAGCTTGTAGTTAATTTACATATATTGCAATGCTAGAATAGAGTCATCTCTGACATCACAGTTCAATAGCATAGAAAAGAACTTGAGATTCCACGTAAATATGACGAGGGCTGTCATGTCAAACGGGCAAGGATATCACAATGCAGTGCTTAATTGGGCAAAGACAGGGAAGGATATACACTGTATAATCCAGCTATTTAATTGGCTGAACCTTGTATCTTTCCCTGAAAATTTGGTATCCTCCCTGGTTCTGTGATAGTTGGGTAAATTAGCTGATATCTGACCAGAAAAAGTCCACAACAGGGCAGAGGGATAACAATTCAGTTATTACATTTTTATCTCCCACCATTGGTTTTCTTCCAGCTTTCAGTCTTTTGAAACATTGTGCTATTATGTAACACCATGCAAGCGGCAATTTCTAGTCTTTGTTATCATCAGACAGGCCAGGATATCACACATTACTAGAACTCAGTGCCTTATGGAAGAATATACGTACATCATAATCAATATTTCTCGTTGGCTGAATGCTGTATCCTTACCCAAAAAATTGACATCCTTCCTTGGTTTTGTGACAGTCGGGGAAAATTGCTAATGTCTGAGCAGAAGAAATAACTCTACGGGGCAGGATAAATTCATAATTTGGGATAACCTTATATTTGGTACCCCTTGCTAGGATTCAGGCATTAATTTTCAGTTACATTTTTGCAGCTAATATGTGCTGAGCTGGGATTTGCATACAGTCCTACGGCATCTCTGAAACCAAGTTCTAACCCAATCACTCTTGGAAACGCATACAGCCAATCGTTCGACTGCAAACCAGAAAATGGCCGCCTTAGTGAATGTCCAAGAAGAAACACTTACTGTGGTAGGAATTTGCATAACATTATTTATGACTACATGTACATTGTTGCCTGTGGATTATATTCTTATCTATACTCAGACTACAGATCATAAGATATATTACAACATCCTGATTTAAAGTTTTAAGCTCATTTGGACCAGGTCAAACAAGGTGTTTTGCCTTTTAACCAATAATTTGATACAATAACTTCAAAATTAAATTTATAGCATTTGAGATTTAACAAATATAATAATAAAATTTCATATTCATATTTTCCTTTCACTCAGGCTTCAAACAGTGGACAGTAGAAGTGAATTGTGACAGTGTTATTGCCGGAAGTCATTGGGCGGGTATAAAATTCCATAATACTTCAAGTACGAGAAGATTGTCGTTTCTCAACGTGGATTTCGCAGGAATCAGTTTTGACGGCAATCAGTCAGTCGTCTCTCATGCTGTCACGGTGAATGGAGTGCCAATGGAAGTAAGGTAAGTAACGCAATCCATAAAATGTACTGCTGGTACTGGTACTTACTAAGTACCAGTACCAGCAGTACATTTTATGGATTGCTTTACCCCCCTATTCACAGTTTTCTAATTTCCTTGTACACTGAAATTACTAATTAGGCAGCTTTTCGATATCAACTGACGGGACGGAAGGGCAACCCATATTCTATTGGTTTACTGCAATTTCAATAAGTACGAGTTTCTGCAATAGGACAGTAAAACGTTGCAAATGTACTGGATGCGATTGGTTAAGACACTGAATTACATGGCATAAAACTAATTTGAATACCATAAAAACGTACATCAAGCCCAGTAGATGTGCTTGTTGGTGGCTAATCTGCTCACTGAAGCAGAATTATTACATTTTTCAAGGCTTCTAACGTCCAACATACAAATTGAAGGACGTTTTATTGCTGTTACACCAATCAGATGAGCTTAAAATGCAACAAAGATAGATGCAAAACTTGGCCAAGCAACTCATACTAATTGAAATTGCAGTAACAATTTGTATATCAATCTGCATTTTTTCCCCCTAATATTACAGGTTTTTTGCTCACTGAGTCACAATCACAATCACAATAAATATGTTGGAATTCCTTTTATCAAGACTGCTGTAATGTATCTACAACAACTAGAAAAGTTTTCACTGTCAAAAAGTCTGACACCATGATTTTTAAAGCCATTGTTGTCCATCTGTCAAAGTTATTAGTCAACCCCTTTTGCCTTCATATTTTTTTGTAGAAAAATATCATGAGTTACATTTTGAAATAAGCATTATAACTTACAAAGAAAAATGATTTGTTTCATAGCGACATCAAGATCTCGAATTCTGCGGGGCACGGTTTAGTCATGGAAAACATCAACAATGATATTAATTTGCAAAGAACTACAGTCAGAAACTCCACCATGAACGGAATTGACTTGTCAACCCTGAAGGAGACTGGCTCAATACAAGATATCCAAGTTGAAGGTCAGTGCATTGATAACAATATAGCCCTGGACCCCAGGGCTAATAACAATAGGTGTTTGCTCAGACATCCATTTTACTCCAGCGTAAAATTTGAAATTTTGAGTCAGCTCAAAGATTGAGTGAGATGGTTGCACAATTTGTTTGCGCCGACATAGCTTGTTGCTTTAGGTTATGAAACTGTATCCGTTGTCATATCTTAAAACAACAAGCTATGTTAGCTCAACGGAATTGTGCAACCATCTCACTCAATCATTTGAGCTGACTCAAAACCGTGCAGAGTTACATCATCACTTCTTGTGTGCATGAGCATGACCAAAATACATAACATACATAAACTAAAAGAAAGTACCAGAAGTACGGCCTATCAATACAGTAATAGCATCAACACAGTCAGAACCGTAATCAAGACTCTTCTTCTCTGTATAAAAAATTGTTTGGTTTTATCACAAGAATATTGCAGTATGTCACACATGGCAATACACAAGCCATAGTTTATTAGTGTTGTTGTGTAATACATTTTTGATGGCTTCTTGACATCTTAAGAATTTTTGATGGTCTGGAATTACACTAGAATAATCTACATCTTCTGAAGATAAATTCATCTTATACATGAATCCAGAGATCGAGAATACACATTCAAGAATATTCTTGTCTCATTGTCCCGTGAACTTATATCTCTTCCCAGGAAACATGAATGGCCTCGTCTTACGGAGACTGGACCTCAGTGATCCAGAAAGCGAAGACTTCTGCTCTTTGACCTGCATCAGATGTCAGCACACCTTGGATGAGTTTCCTATGAGGTTCAAATGGTTATCACCTAGGTGGGGCAGTTCAGACTGCACAAAGGTAACTGTGATTTTGAATTCAAACAAAAGGTTGAGACTGATTAGGTGCACAAAATTGATTTTTAGCTTCAAGGGACCGCTGACACAACAGATTTTCTGCTGACGAAATAAGAAGCAAACAAACAATTTGAGCTATTTGATTGATGAAATCAACAATTGATGTTACAGCTCTTTTGTTGTCCAAATGATCAACTGTAGAAAGTCACTGTGGAATTGATCAATTAATTTTTATAATTGGAAAGAAGGCATGAGTGGATCCTAGAAGCTTAAATCAATTGTGTCTGACCTTTTAAAAGCAAATTCAAAATGAAAATTCACTGTCAATAATCTCAAATGCATTTTTACAAACTCACCTTCAGAGAGTGGAGCACTGGAGCAGTCTACGAACATTACTGTCATTATAACAAAGTAAACAAACACTAAGCAAAAAAAGAAAGAAAAAACGCAAAACATCTAATGAAAAAAAATTAGGAAATTAAGTTGTTTTTAATTGACAAATTTGCATGTTTTAGTTACTCTCATTATGGTGGTAGTGATGCTAGTGTAACTTAGCACACACTTGAGAAATATCTGAAGACGATTAAAGACCCAATCACACAGCAACGAAATTGTGGCCACAAAGTCATAAAACTTTCACTGGATGCTGATTGGACAATGGTCATTTGGCCACACCTGATCAATTAGCATGTAAGAGGGGTCCAGAACTGAACTTTCTCTCTCTAAAATTCACATTTTCTTTGGAATTTGAAACACCAATTTATTTATTAAGTAAATTAATGTATTTGTATGTTTATCAAGCTTGGTATCACATTAGAGTAATTGAAAATCTTCCAACTTTTCTTGAAAGATATTTCCTCTACATTTAATTGCCCTTTCTTAATCACTGTTGGCTAAGATTACATGTAATTGACCCCTCATAAATGCATCACAGGCCACAGCCAGCTCCAAATTGTATGCAAATGAGTGAGCTGTGATTGGTCATATACAGCTTCAGATTAATTAGTAGCCACAGAGAATTATTGCAGAAATGTCATTAGTAGCTGTCAATCAAACTTTAAAGAAAATGTTGATATTTTTCATATTTTGTCTAATATCTTAATCAATATAACATACTTTGTGCTATAAATGTAATTTTTCATTTACTATATAATATTATCTATCTACACATATAAAATTCATACTTGTAAGTTGCTTTTTTACTTCAGAAATTAGGAAAAAGGGAGAGAATTGGAGAGATGTTCACTGTTGGGGGGTCAGATTCAGACTGAGATCTTGCTGGCTCTGTCTCCTTTTATAACCGGTTCAACAAAAATAAGTCCCTCTTTACGAAAATTTGAATATCTCAAAAATACCTTTTCCGATTTCTTTTAAAGTTATCGTATTTTTAGGCCTGCATATTGACATTATGCCTGTGTAATTGTAGCACCAAAAGGTGCTCAAACTCCACTCAAATTATTTCTAGTGTCACCCAAGGAACCTAAACTGTGAAAAGATTACAAAAGAAGTCCTCAATTGTCCACTAAATATGATTGAGAAACAAATTTTCTCCAGTATCATGATGAAGTATGCCCCAGCTGGTGGCTCCCCCGCTTGGTCAAATTGTTCATATCCATTGGAAAAGCCATAGATTTTTGAAAACAGGGGTAGGCTCACTGGAAGGCTGCTGGCTAAGCCAGGAATAATGCGACTAATCTACAAATACACACATTTAGGGTCGGTATACAGGCCAATAATTCAATCAATAATAAAAATCGGAGAAGGAATCTTTGAGATATTCAAGTTTATTTAAAGGGGGACTTATTTTTGTTGAACTGTTTAGTTGTGGTTGGGTCTTTAAGCTCTCTAGTGGATGCATTTTCTCCTTTTGATGATTTCATTTATAGTAGAGCAGCTGGAGACCAATTTCCAGGATGAACCCCGCACGGAAGTACAACAGCAAGTTTCACATACCAAAATGTGCGGAGAATTCTCTAGTTTTAGGAAATGATAGTAAGAAAGGCTGATTTTGTGTGCGAACTTGGCAGTGGCGGTTACCATGGCAACGGATTTAGAAAAATTATTTCAAGAATTGTTTTACTAAATACTGCATAAAACAGAGACAATTAGTGATAAATGCAATCTGACTTCACATTATAGTAACTCGGAGAATGGGTGAGCAGACTGAGAAAATCACTGACACCCATTGTTTATATGGTTGCCATGACAACCGGGAATTCTTAAAAACAGTTGATTTTTTTCTGAAAGTCAATGATAACTTCTCTAAAACTAAGGAAATTTACATAGTTTTAGGATTTCAATTACATGCAACTGAAAGCCCTTTTCTTCGGCTTTCTGGTGATGTCTTTCTTTTCTCTGTCGGTTTAATATCCTTGACACAAAGTGTTACCAAAGTAACCCAAGTAAACAAATTCGAATCCACCAGTAAGCTCACAATTTCCGCAGTATAGAAGAACAAGCAATTCAATTCAAACTTTTTGTCATCGGAGGGTGGTCCATGTGTGAGGGATACTTTAAAAATGTTAAAATTATTTAACTGATGATCAAATTAGTTGCCATGGAAACAATCAAATAGGCAAAAATACGCCATTTTGAGAAAAGAACCTCATGATTCTGAGTTTGTGTTTCATTTTGCATGAAGAAATATTGAAAAATTTGTGTATGGAAAATCTATCATGAAAACATTTGAATTTCACTTGGTTACCAAGGCTCAGCATTTGTTTATTACCTTAGCAACTGATAAATAGTTACACTTCGGTGGTATTGGCATGCCTCAGTCTGGATAGCTCAGACATATTTCTTGTCACATTTGATCAGAGATTTACTGTTTGGTTTTCTGTATCACCAGTACATCATTTTTGAAGAGAGATTCACCTGCAATTGGGTTATCAAACATTTTTAGTGGAGCTTGATGAGCAAAATCCGCACTGGATGTCGCCTGGATGAAATGCTAAATAGGTGGCCCCTTGAATCAGTGCATGTCTGTGCTGGGTTATCAAAAGATCTCTCACAAGGGGTAAATGTGTAAGATGTTGAGGACTCCTACACTCTCTCAACCATCTGATCAAGCAGCCCTCATGGAAGGCTGCACTATATCTATCTACATGTATCTATCTATCAGTTTACATTCCATGAAGTCATAATACTCTCACAAGTGAATATTTAGTCTCACTATCATTCAAGCTGCAACTACCAATGAACTGTGCTGCCTAAAAATGTTTGCCTGTACAGTACAACTGTTTTTCGCATCTTCTTTGATTCAATTTCAAGGGAATTCAATCTTGGGGATGTACACAACATGAAAGACGTGAGCAGTCACTGCTGCAAGTTGTTGTCCTATACTACAGGCCTCAGATTCTGGTTTCTAAAGAGAGTGTTCAATGTCCATCAGTATAATGTGGGTGATGGCAAGTTCTTGACAGCAACAGTACTATTATGCTAGTAAACATAAATAGTGGAGACTCAATAAATGGACTACAGCCCGACTGCGTTAGAAGTTTTGGACCAGGGATCATCTAACAAGCGTTGGCAGTGGCGTCCCTATTGGGGGGGCACTGGGGGGCACAGGCCCCCCCATATTCGACCTGTGCCCCCCCAGGTGCCCCCCCATATGAACTTTCCAACTCTGGCTTAAATATACAATTAGCATAGTGGGTGCCCCCCAGAGAATCGCGTGCCCCCCCAGGTACCCCCCCCCCCCCGCTCGAGAACCCCCAGTTACGCCACTGAGCGTTGGTTGAGAATTAATTGGGTTTTCTCAGGATTTTGCAGCTACCCAGAGTGTTACTGCTGACCTAGGCCCAAGTCCTATATGGGGAGACAGATTGGAAGTACAGGCCTAGTATAAGTGGGGTTCGGAGGGGAAAATGGGGACCAGGGACAGGAAGCATAAGGAAAGAAGGCTAAGAATACATTTGTGTTGGGCCATAAGGAATGCAAGTGAAAAATAGGTGATGGGAGCAGAGGGGATAATTTAAGGCTAGAAAGAAGGACAGAGACAGTGGAGACTGAAGAAAGGGAGGGTGCAGACAATGACATTTGGAGGACACCCTGAGTAAGTAGGAGGGAGGGGGCTAAGATTTACACCTCTTCCTTGCCGCTTGGTCACTCAGACCTATGCTAACGGTCAATCATCTTTTGCCTCATGGCTGTCTCTTTGTTCTATCCCAATTATTTCAAATGTAAAGTACCAATCACAGATCATCTTTCCCCCTCTGCCTCTCCCTGTACAACTTCCTGATCTCACAAGTTGGTTATTCTCTTATCTGCTTCCTCCTTCCACACATCATTCCTCAAAAAAGTTCACTAGCCAGAGCCCTCCTTGTTGTCCCTGCCCCTGTTATCCCCCTCCTTCCTAACATTGAGGTGGTGAATGGATTAATAGCTATTAATGGAGGAGGCATGCCGCATGGGAGAAGAAAGGGAGGAAGTGCTTCATGCATATAAATGTGTACCTGAAACAATACAAGGGGAGGGAAGCAACCTTGGAGCAGAGAAGAAGATGAAAAGGAGACTATGGAGGAGGGAGAGGGTTACACATGCAAGGATGCTGGAACAGGGGGTGGTAGGAGGGGAGGGGCAACCCTCCTGCCCTTGTCAATGAGGGGCAAGGTTGCCCTTTTGACCTCAAAGAAAAAACATTAATAAGCCTTAATTCATTGTGAATTGAGGCAAAAAAAACCTGTTTTTGCAGCTACAATAAATTTTTATTCTTTCTCGACCGTCGCCCCTGCACACTCGTTTCCTTCCGGCACCCCTACAACATTTCATTGGTTGTGGTGCCAGTCAGGACTGCCCTTACATGTGTTTTTGGGCTATTCCTGCACTGTTCTGCTGGGCGCATGCCTGATAGGCAACTGGTCTGGTGCCCTAGATTCAAATTTGAGACCCAGTTCGACTTGGATTTTAGTCTGCAGCCAAACTGTGTTCAGCAGACTATAATAATTGTCAGTCAGGTGTAGCAGACTATAAGAGTGGAGACTGTAAGGAAGAGACAAAGGAGTGGGAATTGATAGACTGTGAGGGAAAGACTAAGAGAAATGTAAGAAGATTGAGAGATGGACAAGGAGGGACACTATGGAGATGGATACTAAGGCAAATTAGAATTTAGAGTAGGAAGGAGAGACTGAGAGGGGGGAGGGTCATGGAAAGAGGATAGGGACCAGTGAAACAGGAGACCAATGTAGAAGAGTGACTATGTAGGGGAGGGGGCATGGAGAGTAGAGAGCAGGAGGGAATGGAAAGACAAGCATTGGTAGGGTAGGGAAGGAAGAGATAGTGGACAAGGAGACAAAAAATAAAGAACAGACAAGGAGAAAGTGAAGCAAAAGGGTGAACAGAGTAGTTTTCGCGATGAGTTTCTGCTCGAATCAATTATTTAATCATATCACAGGTATGTCACTGTGGTAAAGTAGCCAATGGTTGTGCAAATGGAGTGAGCAGGCCGCAACATTTCATTGATGGTGCTGTATTTGCACACATACATGAAGCATAGTGCTTGCTCCGTTTAGCCTAATTTGGACTGCTGTTTCAATCATCCTTTGCCTCGTTTCTGTGCTTCATGTATGTGTGCATTGACTTCTCTTGTTCTAATATAGCCTACCAAGTCAATAAATATAGGAAGTAAAGCCCCAATCATTCATACATTTGCTCTGTTCTGCCAGGCATGTACCCGAGCGGCAGTATCTGGGCATTCTAGATTCCCATTCGATAGACTCAGTCTACAGCTTTGCTGCTGCTAAACAGCAATGTCACGGTAGTTTTTGTTTTTTGTTTGTTTGTGTTTTATGCCTCTGCAGCACCTTAGTGGGCTATATCGAGGCAGGCGATCGCCGTATGATGATGAGATGAGAAGACTGGGAGTATACCCTATTAATTCAGGGATGCCCAGGGTCTTTCAGTTGCCCCAGCATAGAACACTGGATACAACCCGCCTCCATTTAATGTCCCATGGGCTCAGACTAAATTGAGTTCCGGGGTTGGATTCGAACCCACGCCCTCAGAGCCAGTGGTTGCGCAAACAAGCACTCTTAACCATTAGGCCACGGAGGAACTCTAATGTCACGGTAGTAAAAAACTGATTGATATTGCCAAAGAGTGCCATGTATCAACATAGCTGCTCTGACATTAGTCATCAGTATGTTATACCGCTGATTAGGAGCATGCATGTCTATGAGCTTGAACTGTAAAATTATGCTTTACCACGATAAAGACAACTACCTTTGACCCTTAACATGTCAACCACGTAGGCCTATACGTTGGGCTTGTCAGCTGCTTCTATCAACTGTCAGGTTCTAGTTCTTGTGACTGAGCCTGGCAATCAAGTATTGGTTTGTTGGCAATCTGAAGTGCAGACATGCAGTGAATCACAATGCTTGTCACTTTTCTACTTAACCTGACCTGGAAATATGTGTAGTTCCTTTTATATTGTTGAAACTCACCTTAGAACACACTTATTGAGGACCATTCCATCACAAGGTAGTACAAATCCATAAAAATATGAGGTACAGTCAGAGGTGTCAATGTGGCATTGCAGTGAGAATTTGTGGCTTAATTTCAACAAATATGTCAGTTGCCAGGTTAATAAACAAATGCTAAACCTTGGTAATCAACTAAAATTCAAATATTTTGATGATGAAACTTGTATGGTATTTTCCACACTCAAATTTCTAAATATTCCCCCATGCAAACAGAGACGAAAATTCAGAATCATCAGATTTTTTCCTCAAAATTGCATACTTTTGTTGATTTGGTGGTCTTCATGGCAACCAGTTTGATCCTATTTTAACCCTTTTGATATTTTTGAAGTATGTGGACCACCCTCTCATGACTAAAAAATTAATTGAGTTGCTTGTTCTAAAAATGTTGGATAACCCAATTGGAGGTGAATCTCTCTTAAAAAATGATGTAGTGGTGATACAGAACACCAAACAGTAAATCTCTAATCAAATGTGACAAGAAATATGTCTGAGCTATCCAGATTGAGGCATGCCAATACCACTGAAATGTAACTATTTATCAGTTGCTAAGGTAATAAACAAATGCTGAGCCTTGGTAACCAAGTGAAATTCAAATGTTTTAATGATAAATTTTCCATACACAAATTTTTCAATACTTCTTCATGCAAAATGAAACACAAACTCAGAATCATGAGGTTCTTTTCTTAAAATGGCGTATTTTTGCTTATTTGATTGTTTCCATGGCAACCAATTTGATCATCAGTTAAATAATTTTAACATTTTTAAAGTATCTCTCACACATGGACCCCCCTCTTTCAGTTGCATGTAATTGAAATCCTAAAACTATGTAAATTTCCTTAGTTTTAGAGAAGTTATCATTGACTTTCAGAAAAAAATCAACTGTTTTTAAGAATTCCTGGTTGTCATGGCAACCGTATAAACAATGGGTGTCAATGATTTTCTCAGTCTGCTCACCCATTCTCCGATTAACCATAATGTGAAGTCAGATTGCATTTATCACTAATTGTCTCTGTTTTATGCAGTATTTAGTGAAACAAGTATTGGTATAAATTGAAATGAATCCGTTGCCATGGAAACCTATGCTGCCAAGTTCGCACACAATTTCAACATTTTTTAGTAGCATTACCCGAAACTAGAGAATTTTCCGCACATTTTGGTATATGAAACTTGCTGTTGTACTTCCGTGCGGGGTATCTTCTTAAATATTGCACTTTTTGGCCTCCAGCTGCTCTACTATTAATGATAATGTGATAAAGATAATGATGACACAATGTAAATGTTTATTTAAATAAAGTGGTATAATCATATTTATATAAAAATGATCCTATTTACTAGAATGGTGGGCGTTGGATGAGCTATCCATATAAAACAAAACCAAAAAGATGTATTTTCTTGTGATAGGTGTTTTCTACCATGCCCGGAAATGTCATCCTTCTGAGACCCATCCTATCGACTTATCGCGTATTCATCTCTATACGGGATGGTGATCACATTGACTCCCCCATTATATACCAGGGAAACATGGCTCCTGGTCAACTATCTCAACTAATGCCTGCAATTGTGACCAAGTCTGATACAATTACAATTGCACTCAGTAGGAGCCGTAACTACGAAGAATTGTTCATATTCGAATTGCAATCAGGACCCCAAGGTAAGAGAAATAAGTTTGCAAATAGAACATTGAAGTATGACAGTTGTTATCATTGTTGTACCTAAACTGTACATGTACTTATCAGAATCAAAAAGGGTATTTCACAAAATAACCTCAGACACTGTCCATACAGCTCTCCAAGTCTCGATCAGAGGATCAAATTAACAATTTATTAAACTGATACGATACGATACGATAATAATTTATTGTCACTGTACATACAGTAAAATTTGTTGTGGCATACGATATTCAAACAACAATAGTGAAATGATAATTGTATCGCCTGACATTGGGTTGAGATTGAAGCAGGAGGACACAGGCATATAGAGTGAATGACCTCAACCTTTGCATATTATAACATTTTGTTATAGGCCAAAATACTCGCAAATTATTATCATCTGAGTGGGGCATTGATTTCCAAAAACACAGACAAAATGTCACAATTCAACCACGAACATTCGCCATGCATATCGATTTGCCAAATACTATAACTTGTCCAACGACCTAAAGGTAGTAAAATAATCTTGAATGACTGCACACATGTTGACGAAATTCACCCAGAGCTAGTAATGCAATAAAGTTACAGAACTTCGTTAATACCACAGTACTTTTCACTTGCAGGTTCATTTGGATTGTTTTTGAAGAATGTGACAGCAACAAACAACAAAGACAATGGGATCTTATTTTCCAGTCTTCGCATGCCGGTATCAGTGTCTGATTTCGTCACGTACAACAACACAAATGGCTTGAAGCTAGATTCCGTGTCGTCACATTTTGATATAGCAGAAATCAGGGCAACTGACAACAACCGCAGTGGCATCTTATTGGAGAACTCAGAAGGCTTCATAACAGTTGATAAAGGAACCTTTCAAAATAATTTAAATGGACTTAGTTTCTCACACAGGAGAGCTTGCAATTCCTTTTCGGTCCAGCATAGGTTCGCTACGGTTCTGAAGGTCTCTGGATCTGAATTCAGAAACAACAAAGAAGATGCCACAAACTTGGTGTCCTTCTGCCGAGTCAATTTTACAGTGGTAGACACAACAATGACAAATAGTACCAGAGGGATTTACGCCTTACTTAATTATAACAAAGGAGCGGAAAAGTCAAACATCTACATTCATAAGAATAATTTCGCACACCAGTCCTCAGATGCTGTAAAAGTCCGGGGTGACAGCAGTGCTGAGGTAGAAATTCAGGATAACATGTTTTCAATGGGTCGATACATTCAAGTAAACATTCGACTCGAGGGAGCAACTACACGAACAGTACAGCTATACCTTACTGGTAACAAGTTCCAAAACATCAGCTCCCAAGCTTCTGTTGTCTACATCAATGTTCCTAGATACAAAACTAACAGCCGAGAATACGTAATCAAGAACAATATTTTCAGAGGCATTAATCTGGAAGATTACTATTCATACCATCTGCACAATCGTGTGCATGGCTATTTATCATCTGTGGTTTATCTGAAAACAAATGCACAATCCACATTTGCTGGCAATATCTTTGACATGCAAATTGACGGGGCTTATCTTTATGCCGGAGATGAGAATGTTAATCTAAAGCACAATGCTCGGCTGAACTACTGGGGAACATCCAACATCAACACAATATCAAAAAGAATATATGGCTATCACAACAACATTCTCCTGGCAAAAATTGACTATGTGCCTTATTTAAAGAGTGCCAATGTAAATGATGTCAGCCAACATGCTGTGGAATATCCCGACTTTATCCAGGGTACTGATATTGGTGGAGTGTTTGACACAAACGAGAAATTGTTTGACATATCTAGACCTTACCGTGTCATGAGCGACATTGTGGTGCTGCATAACGCATCTCTTGAAATAGGCCCCGATGTTACTCTACTTTTTGAACACGGCATGAGTATACTTGTTTTCGGAAAACTAAAAATTGAAGGAGATTCACAAAAATCTGTGAAATTGGATGCCCTCCCAGGATCACCACATAAAGTAAGGATATCAGGCGGACCTTCTAGCATGGAAGGATTTGTCCAGGTGTACCACAACGGTAACTGGCATAGGTTATGCTACAGTGTCTTGGACTCTAAAACTCTCGATCTTCTGTGTGTAGAAGCAGGGGGTTCGGTGCGAAAAAAGAATAACGAGCAAAAGACTGGAAACTTTACATCTGGACCCTGGATTTCGTCAATGAGTTGTGACAACGCATTTAGCACCTGTAAAATAGGAAATACAACTGAAAAGTGTGCGCAGTACCAATATCTGACTTGCACTGAGAGACACTGGAGTGGAATCCACTTGGCATTCAATGCTGAGCCCGCGTCTGTCAAACATGTCTCTTTCAATCGGTATGGCCAAACAACTAAATCAGGCAGTTCAGCTCTCTTGATGGAATACTTCAACCACAATATCAGTGACCTCAAACTGCTCGCTCACATCAACGAAACTCGGGTCGCTGGGATTAAGATTCTTAGAACAGACGCGATCGCTGTTCCAATGATGCATAATATAGAGATTTTCAAGACATTCAGCTATGCTTTCATGTCTTACAATTCTAGGTTTAGGTTGACCAACTTCAATGTTGTCAATAACCTGAAAAACAATGTCGGTCTATATGTCGTCGAAAAAATGCAGCTTGCTCTTCCAACATTCTCAGAAGATCTTACAGAGGCTTTGTGTTCTTCGGAAAGTTCCCACCTAAATCCAGGTGAAGTGCGATATGTCAGAGTGGACGACTCTACCATTGCACTTAGGAGTCAATGTTCTCGGTACATAACAACAGAGGACGGGTATAACGTTGCTGTCCAGGTGATAAGCGGGAACATACCAGCTTGTGGTCCTGCAACTTTATTGTTTTATGATGGTCACAAGGATTTTACAAAACCACATAATCTTCGATTTGAAAACAATGGTATGATCTGGAGGTCAACAAGCAATACAACTCATTTGATTATGAATAGACATCATAATTACAGAAACAGATGCATGAAGATATTCCTCAGAGTGTGGGCTGTTGAAGGTTCGTAAAGAATTCCAAAATTCCAAGCCATTAGAAATAGGTTAATTGGAATGAGACTTAGATGCCCCTCACTAGATATTTTTGTTATTTAAAAAACATTGGCTTTTCAATATGTTTCTTTCTTTTTTCCCGTAATAAGTGTAGTTCACTGTAACCTTGTAAAGTTATTATGACAAATTAAGTAAAACATTCCTATATATACATGCAAATGGTAGTGATTTATCACAAAGATTTATCACAACTGTTGTACGGCACTTGTCCTAATTCACTTTTTTTTCAGTTGATTGAAAAGATATATTACCTGTTATTATCTTGTCTTTCAGATGGTTTTTCAGTGAATGATACCCTCGTAATTGAAGGATTAAACATCAGTGGCTTTAAAGTCGGTCTGCAAATGGCAAGCATTCGGACTCCTGTTACTCTGATAAGCAACAGGTTCAATAACTGTGAAACAGCATTATCCTATTCCCAAAGCAATTCAAATGTCACCATTCAGTCATCTTCATTTGAGAATTCAAAGACTGCCATTTCAACCCAGTTCATTAGCGGACAATTTCAAGTAACATCTTCAACGTTTGAGGTGTGCGACACAGGTTTAGATGTGCATCACGGTAATGTCGCAGCAGAAAATGCCATGATACAGATGGACCATTGTGTACTCAGAAAGAACAAGATGGCATTCAATGTAGCTGGGAAGACGTCCCGAAACTATTTCACAAAGATTGGAGTGTCATTGTCAGATTCAACTTTCGAGGAAAACATGAATGTCGGTCAAGTGAATGTTGGGAAGAAGGATTCAAATGGAATGTTTTCACTACATTTTCAAAATAACACAGTACGGAACAGTCAGGGGGGAATCAACTTTCAGTCAACAAATCATGACAACATGGTGGTTATCCAGGACAATAACTTTGCCGATGGTGGAAGTGGTGCTGTATTAACTGTCGATGGACAAATGAAGTTTACAGATAATTCCATTTCTAACTGGACTTTCAATGATGGAACTCTCATATCAATTAAGCACCTACAGAGTAAGTGTGACTTGACAGTTGTGAACAATACTATAACAAATAACATCAACTTAAAGAAGGTCTTAGATATAACAACTCGCTGTGAAAATTTCACAATTTCAAGCAATGTCCTTTCGAAAAATGCAGTGAAGCAATTTGTGCTGGATTTAACTTTGTACAAGGATGACTCCCTGAATATTGATATTGAGATGACAGACAATGTCATTTCTGATAATGATGGGGATGTGCAGGATCGATGCTTGTTCGTGTCTGCTGTACATTTTGGCGGATTCAGGCAGATCGGGGCCACAAGAAATATTATAACAAATCCAAGCCTGCCATATGAGTTAGTTATAGCTCAATCCACTCAAAATATGAGCACTACACTCAAACTTCCACAAAACTATTTTGGCACTAGCGACCCCAAGGAACTAGGTGAAAGGATATATGACGGGCTAGATGCTGCTAATACTCCTATAGCTCACATAGTGCCCTATTACACCTCACAAGCCATGGACACGGAGTCCGCCTCACCGCCAATACATGACTTCTTCCAGGAAAATGACCAAATCGGGGGAAGGTTAACATCATCTATGAGTCTCCGTCAGAAAATCGCAGCAGTCACAGATGTCATCATCCCTACTAATATGAGCTTGACCTTATTGCCCGGATCCATTCTGGAACTCCCTCCCTCCATCCGCGTATACGTGTTCGGGGCACTCCATTTGAAAGGTTCGTCATCGTTGCCTGTAACTGTTCGGGGATCAACTAGCCTCACTGGAGATAACAGCCAAGGGCTCTCCTGCAACAGAATAAGACTTGTTCCTGATAAGGCCACAAATCCACTTCAAGGACAACTCCAAATGTTTGAGGACGGATCATGGAAAGGAGTTTGCATAACGAACTGGGAAATGGCAGACTCCCATGTTGCATGCAGGGAACTGGGATATGAAGCTGGTGAGATATTCAAAGTAATTCAGCTATTTTTCATTGTTTGAATAGCCAGGAAATACATTTAAAGACAAGGTGACTGTCATAAAACTATGACTCAACTTGTTTTCCTCTGCTGAAAGAACTAATATTTAACTTATAAATGACGTTTTACAAGTACTTCTGAATCGATTTTATACGTTTCCTACGGAACATGTAATAAAATATTGCCATTGTCATCTTTGAAGAAATACTCTACACTTTTTATACCTTTTCAATAGCAGCTAGCTGTATGAAGAGTAATTTCACTACCAATAAAATATTAAAGACTTCTCGGTAGTTTTACACTGATTAAATAATATTTTTTTTCTGAAAATTTACACATTAGTGTTTGGTAATGCAAATTTAGACTGAGCACCATTCTCCCGTGGTCATCGACTCACTTCCGAGCTGGCTCTGCCAGTGAGCCTCTGACTCTGTTGATAGTTTTCTCTGTGGTTTTAGTCAAATTTTGAACTTTCATGCTTTGGTGGTCCAGCCAATCAAAATGAATCTTCCAAAATAATTTTGGGATTAATGTATCTGTCACTGATCACACCTTATATTGACAAACACCAGTACTGATGTTGAGCAATGGAATAAAACATACAAACTGAAATCAAGAAACTGTCGTCTGAAAGTTACATAAACTGTGAAATGTATGATGAGTACTAAAGACAAACACAAAAACTGTGAATATTTCAGATGTCAATCATTATCAACCATGCATTTAATTTGGATCTGATTGGTAGTTGGAATTAATCTCTATAGACAACCTTCATGGACAGTGATTGACTTTGTCCAAGTTTGATATTTTCAGAACGCATTTTTGTGCAAAAGCTCACTCTCATTCCCAAGTTGTTAGGGGGCAAGCATTAAGGGGGGGGGGGGGTATTTAAAGTTTTATATAAATAATTTTTTTAAAGTTGATTGTAGATAGACATTTATTCTATCTATCTGTGTATCTATCTGTGTATCTATCTGTGTATCTATCTGTGTATCTATCTGTGTATCTATCTGTGTATCTATCTATCTATCTGTCGATCTATCTATCTCTCTATCTATCTATCTATCCATCTATTCATCTAACTATCTATCTGTTTATCTATCCTCCCTTCCTCCCTCAGCTTTCTCCCTGCCTTCCCTCACTTCATTCCCCCACTTTATTCCCAACTTCATTCCCCACTTCATTCCCCACTTCATTCCCCACTTCATTCACCCACTTCATTCCCAACTTCATTCCCCACTTCATTCCCCCACTTCACTCCTTCCTTCATTCCTCCCTTCATTCTATTGAATGGTTATCAAACATAAGGAACCTGGAAACAACAAATAGATTAGCAGACAACAGCTATCAACTGTATGCAGTCTTGAATGACATGCCAAGCCTGAAATGTAACAGACTCTCTGATTGTGCGTCCACTGTCCTTCGCAACCTATCACAGGTCGGCTCCAAAACCACACTAATTGCAGCCATCCAGGTCAGAGGCTCACTGGCAGAGCCAGTTCGAGTGAGCCGATGACCACGTGAGAATGACTGAGCACATATTTGCTACTTAATTCTTGATGCGTTCTATTTCCAGCATCACGGTTTTACACTGTTTACACATATAAAGCTGCTCCTGCTACAGCCTATGACTGCTCGGGAAACGAATACCACTTAAGGGAATGTCGATCCCATATTGTGACTAGAAATTGCCTCCTTGTCGGACTGCAATGTACAAATATAGAGAGAGGGCGTAGTATACATTTTCTGAGCAGGAACAATTCTGAGGTATCCATACTCAGAAATGTTATCATGGATTCAGTGAGCATCATACAAGTTTCAGGCACCCCACCAACTTGGCAAAATGTTTTCATAAATGAAAGTCACCAAGGGGTGGTCTATCTGGGCGCTGGCATTGTCAAAGAAGTTGATGTCTACATGAAGAACACCACTGTAACCTTTGTGAGTATTCAACATTTAAATGTATATATTAACAAAATAAACTGACACTAGAACGAATACCACATTCAAATATTATGGTAAATAGTTGAAAGCACTCCCCCAAGAGTCCTCTAACTTGAGGCTCTAACAAACATGTCACAGGAGATTTTATTGAAGTTGACTTCTGGCTTTTTTTGCAATGGGTTTTCAGACAAATTTGTGTTTGCTCTTGATCCTAAATAATAAGAATCCGATCTTGATCTGCATTAGCCTACAGCAGGGCATGGATGTATTGATGAGGTATAGAGGCTCTGTATCATATCCAAGTCAAATACCAACAATTAAACACTGTCAAAAACAACAGAAACCATGAAAACAGCTATTAGTTCCATTCATAAACACAAATTCATTTACTACTGAATCAGATTAAAGTTTCACATGAGAAGGTATCTACCACACGTCATGTACAAGTGAACAGCAAGAAGAAATGTGTGAAAAAGTCAACTACAACGAGAATTCCTGTAAATATTGTCAAACTAAATACGTCAATGTTTTCATCAGCCTGGCCATATTAGCTGAAACTGGGTCACCAGCAAATTAATCATCCAATTACATATCATGCAAAACATACTATTTTGTCATGGTATGGCTTTTTTGATAATTTCAAGCCCCAGTATTATTTGTGCAGTTGGTCCATTCATTGCTGCCAATGATTATTTTAAATGTGCCAGGAATTAAAAATTGATATATGTTTATATTTCAGAGTCACGCCAGTGGTGTTAGTCTCTTTGACATTACTTCTAATGTTACTTTTGAAGAGAATTCATTTGAAAATATACCTGGAAATGCAATATACTTTTCTCCTACGATGGACGGTAAAACTCTGGTTGGTGATCGCAGCATATTGCTGTCAACATTTCGTTTCTGTGACACAGAATCAGTCTTGTTTGTTGCCCCTGGCGAAGAGTACAAGTTTTTCTCTCGAGGAGCTGAAGGTATTTATCATTGGTTGACCAGTCATATATTGCCCATTTCAGCCTTATATACAAAATGTAGGCTCCTTTAAAGTCAAGGGTCACACAGAGTCTTTGCCAGCACATCTGGGGAAAATCTCCTTGTGTGCAATGTACTCACAACCAAGAATAATTTTTATTCTACTCATTAGGAATACTGTACTCTCCTACAGATTATGTAGTCAAGAAGGTAAAAGGGAACTGCAACAGTAATGACCGGTATATGTTTGTCGTTCAGAATGGTGATCGCCACTGAGTATATATAACCTTCAATAGGTGCTTAATAAAGGTGTTTTGCCATATCTTTATATTATCATTTGGCATGTATAAATATAATGGTTAACCCCAAATATCACAAAGAATTAAATTAAAGAAATTGTCTGTTTTTTGTTGTTGTTTTTTTTTGAGAGCTATAAAGTATGCTAAAAAATTACTATTACAGGTGCTGTGGGATGCAGAAGGGTATTCCAAACTGATGCCTCCCACTCCATCAAGATTGGAATTCATGTTGCAACAACATCAAGAAGATGGGTTCCAATTGCAAGTTTCTATGAAGGCAGAGAAATAAAAGAAGAAAACAAAATAAAGACAGTCAGTGTCATCACACACACACAGGTAATGAACATCAAGTAACTGTCCATAACGGTCCCATGCCTACTATTGCCTAGTACATTGTATTGCCTAATTCAATCCTTCTTTGTACACAAATGAGTTTTTGAGGCAATGTTTCAGCCCTTAGTTGATATACTCTTAGTGACTCTATCTGGCGCCATCTGCCGCTTGATTAGCTGAGCACAGGCCTTCCGAAAGGAGGCCAGAGGTCAAACTTGGAAAATCAGGCTGAGTTGAGTCGTCAACAGATCAGTGGCTAGCTTCTTACGTAGTAAAATGCAGACAGGACAAATGTGCGAAACGGTGGGCTGTGGGACTTCGTAATAAAATATGGATGATCATTTGCAGAACGGAATGCTCATTTGCGGAATCGGAAGTAATAAATGCAGGTCAAATTTGCTGAACGCCTCAATTTATTTTTGAAAAAATGTTCTTGTTCCCAAACTTTGTCCCCCCATTCTCCATGGATCAGGGCATGCTACACATCAATCTTCCTCTTTTCTCCCCCTTTGTGGAACTTACACCTTTACTGGTTATTTAATAATTAGACTAAAATATTAATTTCAGAATGCCACTGTGCAATCATGGGATGAGAAAATGGCTGTTGATGTCCATGTTAAGGAAAATGCAATATACTATGCCTACGTGACCAGTGTCCCTAAAAGTAAGTTTTGGATTTGTGTAATGTGTACCTTCCATTATTTTTATGGCTCTTGTTAGCTTTTGATAACCTCATGTCACTCAAATTAAAGACATCGCTGCACTGAATTTTAACAATATATTGTTTTGGTTATTTACTTTACTCCACCTCATTTGGCAAAACATTCCCGAAGCCTAGACATAGGAATTTTTCAGTAAACTTAGCAATCATAAATTATAGATGCATGAACGAATCTGAAGCAAAAACTTAAATTTCTGGACAGTCCTAAGACTGAAGTTGTCTCAATTGCCACTAGGGAATTCAAAGGTGCCATGCTCTGACTGTGTCTGCTTACTTCATCTGGACACAAAATAGGTCACTCTTGAACTCAACCAATCAGAGAGGTTCTAACAAATCTAAATAGGTCACTCTTGAACTCAACCAATCAGAGAGGTTCTAACAAATCTAAATAGGTCACTCTTGAACTCAACCAATCAGAGAGGTTCTAACAAATCTAAATAGGTCACTCTTCAACTCAACCAATCAGAGAGGTTCTAACAAATCTAAATAGGTCACTCTTGAACTCAACCAATCAGAGAGGTTCACACAAATCTAAATAGGTCACTCTTCAACTCAACCAATCAGAGAGGTTCTAACAAATCTAAATAGGTCACTCTTCAACTCAACCAATCAGAGAGGTTCTAACAAATCTGACCTTTCCAAGAACTTCTCTAATTGGCTGATTCGAATTTACCAGAGATAAATAAAGACAAGACTCTGTTTAGGCCTTGGCCTGAGACTTCTGTATTTTTTTTCGTTTGTAGCAAACGATTGCTCATTTGAGAAAGGCAACTGTGGATGGATAAACTACAAGAGTATTGTGTCCCTGGAATGGGGTAATTGGTCAATATTCTCCCCATCTGAGGGGACAGCCGGAAATTTCAAGGGTCTCGGTAATGACGTTACTTTTCCAGGAGGACAACGTAAGTTTCATAGAAAATATTTGCGTTCTAATTATATATATATCATTTTGTAAAGTCGCACTAGCCTGAGAAATATGGTTATAACATTAATGGATATACAGAATTTAATTATAATAGATGAATCATTCTGGATGCTGTATCATGCCTGCAAACATGAATTGCAACAAGAAAATTATTGGTATGCTGTATCATCTACAAGTACCTGCTGAGATAAGCAACAGATGAAGATTTCTAAGAGATAGGGACAGGGATGTTGCAAAAATTCCTTAATAATAATCGAGTCGAGAAATAATTAAAAAACCTATGTGCAACACTATGTAAGATGTTGAAAAGTATTTTTGTCAATGAAGATGTTTTCAGACATGAAAAGTATTTTGAATCCATTAACAACTCAGTCTGAATTCGATAGAATTATCACTTTTCATTTCCAGGTGGACATTATATGTATGTTGGAGATGGGCATGGCCAAAGATGTACTAGAAACATTTATTATGGTGCATCATCTAAAGGGGCCATTTTGCACGGTCCGGAACTCTTCAAAAGTAATAATCTCTGCGAATTGTCATTCTACCACTACAGGAGCATTGCGTATACTTACAGAGGTAAGGCCCTGCTATGGACAATTTATCCAATACACTGCTTTATTATTGAAAGGTTACTGCTATATTCCTGTTTTGAATTTAACATGTGGTGCTGTATGCATCTCCTTAAGAGGTTGGAATGAAATGCTTTTCTGTTGCCATTTATCTCATTTGATACAATTCACAGCATGATAATCTCCTGTTTATATTTTCAGGCGATGCCTTGAAACTGTATCTGAATGATGGGAATTCTCTGATTTTACTTTGGTCGTCATCTGCTCGCAATACTTACGATCGATGGTTGTCTGCTTCCGTGGACATAAGTCAGATAAAAGTGAACAAATTCTCGTTTGTCTTTCATGCAAGATACGTCAAGGGTTGCCCAAATTCTGTTGGTTTGGATGACATAAAGTTCTCGCAATGTCCCCAAGGTATGTCAACATCTCTAATTTTCTACTTTAGTATTGTTTGTTTGTCACAGACAATTGAATGTGTTGAGGACATTACACCGATTATCAGAGACTGTCAAATATTACCCTTATTTTTGGTAAAAAAATAATCAATAGAGATTTTGCATTATGATTCGCGACACCAATAATTATGAAAATAGTGAACTGCCTTTTAGTTGAAGAATAGTTCAGTTGAATAATTTGGATCAAATTTTATACCCTACACTGGGTGTCTTACCCTCATAATATCATTCTTCCATGATATAATCTACATTTCTTAGTTAACAAAATCCATGTCTGATTTCAGAGAAGTTAGTGAGTACAATATCAATCAAGAATACCAAGATACAGAATGTCCAGGGTAATCCAGTCTGGATAAAGAACTCAGATCCCAACAAACACAATGTGGTATGGATAGAAAGGAGCTCAATAACTGACAGTATCTCACCACAAAAGACATCAGTACCAGCTGTTGGATTACGTATGAAGAGTGCATATGTTTTGATGAGGAATACGCATGTCTCAAACATCAATGGCCGAATTGTCGATTTGCAGTTTGATTCCGAAACAATGAACAAGGAAGCCGAAGTGACATTAGCTCAAAATACAATGCGGGCGAGCAAAAAGGATGGGGTGATATATATCAAGAACACAGGCATTAATGATGCTATTGTATGGCTGATCAACAATGACATCCAGCAAAATACTGCCCTGGACACAAGTGATGTAATGCAAGTGATTAACGCGAGTCTTGTCATGGATTCAAACCTCATTTACAACAACACGGGAAGGTACGTCTTGCAGCTGGGAGCCGAAAATCCAGGGATGGCTAACATGCTTGACCAGAATATTACTAACAATGTGTTCTGGTCCAATGCAGCTCAACAGGCTGCATCTGAATACACGATCCTGGTGAATGCAACAAAAGTAAACATCAATGAAAATCTCTTCAACAATCCAGCCAATTCTTATGAGCTTTCAACTCAAAGTGACACACCATCTCCCAATGATATCGACTGCAGTTCTAACTGGTGGGGATCTGGACGGCCACAACAAGTGAGATCTAAAATTAGAAGTTCAACCAACACACAAGGATTAGCTTCTGTTGATTATCAGCCTTTCTGGACACATCCTCCCAGTAAATTTGGATTAACAAGTGAGTGAATTTAAAAAAATTGTATTACAAAGTCCTTATCTCCACAACGGCATCCCTCCCCTAACCATCATGAGCAACATCTGTTCGATTGCAAATCAGATTTGTCCAACCCTACAATACAATGTAGATCGAGATACTGTAAGCCTCTCTTTCACATGTAACATGTACCCTTTGATTTACATAACAACTTTCTTTCTCTCTTATATTTGGTTAAAAACAAATTACTTGCATTTAAAAATCTACTTCTCTAGGTTTAGTCACCTGAGACCTCTACTTGTGTAGTTGTGTTAAAACTCCAGTCAGAAGCGAAGACCATAAAGTATGATATACACTGTATCATGACACAGACTCTATAATATACTTTGAGAAGTTTACATGATAATGATATTATGATATCAACTGATGTCTTGTTTCAGCATCTTGCCCAGTTGGATGGAGCCGCCAAGGTTCTCGATGTATGCTGTACATAGGGGGTGCAGTAGTTTTCCATCAAGCTGTAACAGAGTGTCAAGCAATTGGAGCAAAGGTGTTGTCAACGAACCTGATTGGTAAAAGCGAGAGTTTCATAACGGTGTCTACTAGATACAGAGATGTAGACAGAAGTATCAAACATGCATCGATATGGCTTCAAGAGTCAGTTGGAGACAATAATTATCCAGATTTAGATAAAGATGAATGTCACCTGTATGAGTCAGAAAATGGAACCGTGATGACATCATCATGTGCTCTGCTTCGACCGTACATTTGTGAAAAGTTTTCAGTCGTCCTGTGCAAAAACGGCTGTTTTCAGAATGGCTTGTGTTCGGGAAAAACATGCGTGTGCAACCGAGGCTGGAAGGGTGAAGATTGTTCGAGGTATCACTGCAGAGATGTCCACGATTGTTCGGGTAGAGGTGAATGCGTCGGACCAAACCAATGTAAATGTAAGGCAGGTTGGCAGGGAAGAGCGTGCAGTCGTAACTATTGCTCTAGATTTGACAGCTGTTTGCAATGCAGTCGACGAACAGGGTGCGGTTGGTGTGACTCCTCCCAAACGTGTATCCCAGGGGAAGGAAAAGGTCCAGACATCGGACAATGCGCCAACTGGTTTTACTACAAATGCCTAACGATAGGAGCAAACCGTGCGTGTTCCGCACAGATCTATCCAATTGAGTGTGATGGCAGGTACTGCAACAAGAACAACTCAGACACAAACCCAGGCCTGTGTCAAGAATGTGAAGATGTCAAGGGTTGCTATAAATCTGATTCAGGATCGCTCCAAAATGCTACGTGCCCCACTTGGAGCGAAAACAAGTGTCCTAAAGGAGTGGTGTACCACAACTATTCCGATCCAGACAGAATTCAGAACACCGTACTTGCTGATGATGTCATATTCGTCGATCCGAAAGATACGATCATCTACTTCTGTCCAGTTGTAATTGATGAAGACAATGAAGATATCAATGTATTTATTACTCGGGATAACAAAGACTGGAAAGAGGGTAAAGTGCTATCCAGCCCCCAAGCTGGCGGAATTTTCACTCGTATTACAAGAGTCACTCATTTGGACAGAGGCATCGTGATGCTTTACGGCCAAGCAGCTTCTATTACAGATATGATCAAATATGCAGATTTCAAAAATCAAACCGTCCCATTTGAGAACATTGGAGACAAGCTAACATTTGAACAGGAGCCACCAAATTATTTGATGAAACAGTATTTTAATGATTCGCTGCAGATAGCTGACAATGAAACAATTCATTCGCTCCCATCACAAACTACGAAGTGCATCGGTCATGAATATAGAGATGGTGAAGGTACAGCAATCTACAGCTATTATATTGTAGTTCCTGTTTCACAAAGTGCTGTAGAATATGCCGTTGGAGATGTTATCATTGGTGCCTTCTCAAAAGGATACTTGGAGACAGTATTAAACATAACATCTACAAAATTTGGTACATTTGTATACACAAAATTGACTCAGTGTTCACGTAGGAAAGACATAGATTTAAGAATGGACCAAGAGTTTGGAGATATGACCGGAGAAGGTGGAGACAACTGGCCTGGACTCGTGTATTACAACTCAACAAAAACGTTTAACGCCAGAATTGGAGAGATCATCGTTGGTCGTAGATCTTCAGGGACCTTCGGAAAAATCATTTCCAAATATCAGCAAGGCAACTATATGTACCTGGAAGTAATTACCGTGGAAGCTATACAAAATGGGCATGTGGTGACTATCGCTAACGGAGATTTATCATTAGTAAGAAGGCGCAAAAGAGCCACTGTAACCTTGTCAGAGAGTGGGCACAGCACGCTCAGCTACTCCAGGGTGAGTTTTTCTCTGTATATTGTATATCATCATACCCTTAATTCATGGATGCTTTACGCTACTCCTCCCAAACTACTCATTGCCAACAACTAAAAATTTGCAACCAACATTATTTCACGTCTTACAACAACCATAAGTGGCTGTGGTTCCTTAAACTGTTCTTATTATAGGCCTACCAGTGCACTTATTTGTCATGTTTGCATGACCATCAATCTTCAGCAATGTAATGATAGTTGTTCTGTTTTCCCTGGACTCCATTATCACGGGTACCATGCTATTCAAATGAATTTAAGGACAAATTTTGATATATTAGTTATTCATAATGTCCTTTTTTAATAATTCAAACATAACTGCAGACAGCCCACCATTTCTCGGCTAGGAGAGGCTAGCTGTACATAGCTTGCTCAAACCGAGACTTGTCACTGGATGCGTTTTTCTTCATTCTGAGGGTTTGGCATGTACAAATTTATACAGGGTTTTTCTGCTTATTAATCTTATTTATGTTTTAACAGGGTCCCATATCGGCAACAGCAAAATCCTCCTACTCTGCCTCCCTGAAGTTAACTCTTAACGTTGACTGGGGCTTGTTTGATACATATTTGGAAGAAGCAGGATGGACCCTTTCTGGTTCCGCAAGCAGCACTCTGGATTTATCTGCAAATGTTGAAAAGGAATTTACGAAATCCGGACCGTTGGGAGACTGGAGGCCTCCAGTAAGTGTAGCGTTCAGAATAAGCCAGTAATCGACTAAATTTGTTGATACCCAACAAAAGAATCCAACAAATTTGCAAGAATCATTGGATACATGATTATATTATCCTGTTTCGCCCAAATAGTTTACAGACATAGAGTGGACTTCCGAGAGTAAAAAAAACAACATGAGTGGCCTATTGTCAGTTGTTACCACCTTTTCCACCAATGCTACGCTTTATTTATTGGGGAGGTCACTCTATGTTAAATAGAATTGATTAGCCAAAAATTTAACAATTAGACTAATGCTTTTGGCAGATAAGTAAATGTTCCAAGATAGGCCATCCGATGTGGCAAAAAGTCTAGATATAGGATATCAGCAAATATTGCTTGCCTTCCGACTTACTCCAATTCCACTTTATTGCATTTACAGGTGATTTCATAAAATATTTTGCAGACATTAAGCCTGAATGCAATACTATTTCAAGGACATGTTATTCCATAGGGCAAAATGATGTCATAATTTTTTGATGTCATGTTTCCCTACGGGATGCATGTCCCAGAATAACAAAAAACAAATTCAGGCTGAATTTCTACAATTATGAAATAATCTGTAAAAATACTTTCTGATTTTTCAAGGATCTGGCCAAATTCTTCATCTACCTTATTCCTGGACGAGTGTTTTTTGATGTATCAGCTGGATATACTGTTACAGCCTCGGTAAGATACTAGCTACTATCAATTAATCAAAAGTTAATTTGTTTATTCCCATGCAGATAAATGATGTTCATGCTTGCTCAATGTATGGAAAATACACTACAGAATGGATTAACAAAATAATTTTCTTTTTCTATTAGGCAAAGGCAACATTGTCATTATCTCAAACCCAGACATTGGGCTTCTCAGTAGGGAGTAGGTACACCAGGAAATCTGGAATAAGGCACCAGAACCCGCAGGTAAACTATGAAAGAAGATTACTTTTATTTCTGCACACTGTTGGAGAGTTACAAGATCTATGAAATTGACCCAAACTGTACTCAACACTTCTATATCAGTCAAAAAAAATCACCTGAATTGTTTTATAAATCTGTTGAAAGAGATCGGTGAAATAACTTTCCAGTCTCAAAGAATAAGTTTGAGAATTATTTTTTAAATATAATATCCCCCTTCCAATGACATTTATTCTTAATGAAGCTGAATTACTCTCCGTGCTGATCACAACTATCTGGTCGGCCTACTACCACATCGAATGAGATACTTAACTATATAAGTCATATAGGATAGACCGAGAGGCTGAGTAAAATTTAATGGGTTGTATAATTATCCTTGGATAGGCAATAGAAGTATTACACTGTATTAATCACTTAATGGATTTTTACAACTACAATAATTATTATGCATCTAGATTCGTTCCAAGTGATCAAATACTTAATGACAGAACCTTGATAAGAAACATTCAGGTACTTCATGACAGAACCTTATGATTAGAAGCATTCCAGTACTTCATGACAGAAACCTTATGATCAGAAGTATCTAGGTATTTTTGTCAGAACCTTAGGCCATACATAATTGATTCTTAGCTTCCCGGACCTGCTGACACAATAGCTTTTCTGCCGAAAGAAAAAAAACATTTTTTTTGGACATTATAATTCACTTTTTTTTTGTCCTACCGACCGACCCTAGAAAAAGTGCCTTGAGAGGATCCGAGAAGCCAAAGATCAATTATGTGTGGCCTTATAAGAAGTAGTCGGGTACTTCATCACAGAACCTTATGATCAGAAGTAATTAGATTCTTCTGTCAGAACCTTATTAGAAGCATTTTGGTACTTTATGACAGAACCTTATAAGAAGCATTCGGGTACTTCATCACAGAACCTTATATAAATGATTAGAAGCATTCGGGTACTTCATCACAGAACCTTATATAAATGATTAGAAGCATTCGGGTACTTCATCACAGAACCTTATGATTAGACGTATAGAGGTACTTCTGTCAGAACTGTATAAGAAGCATTCGGGTACGTCTATCAGACCTTATAAGAAGCATTCAGGTACTTCATGACAGAAGCTTATGATTAGAAGTATCTAGGTATTCTTCTGTCAGAACTTTATGAGAAGCATTCGGGTACTTCATAACAGAACTTTACGATCAGAAGTATTTTTCAGCCAACTGCATCAGACACACAAGACTTCACAGCTAGATTAGAGGGATCTGCCTCAGCTTCACTTACGGTGACACCTAGAGTCAATGTGCAATGGCCTCTGTGGTATGGCAAGAAGGATAAGAGAAGAGGAAAGAGGGATGACAAAGATAGTGATCCTGATGATGGTGACGACGATAAAAAGAATGATCGTCTACCAGGAGAGCTCAAATATGAAAATGGTATGATTATTAATAACTTCCAGGATTTTTCCTGCCAGTCGTATGCATTGAAATGCTTAACTGAATTTTATCATTCGGCTTTGGTTTTGTGATTGTGCTATAACCCGCAGAGAGTTGCAGTAAGTATTGGACAGGCACAGTCTGCATCATACCTACATGTTACAGTCAACGAATGTCAAGTGCTTATAGAATTGGACTGAAATGTTCCTTGTGAGGTCATATCCCTATCCATGCCATCTTATTCTCAATGACTCATAAGCAATTTGTGAGGTCATATCATATACTTCCAGTGCTATCAAAACAAGTCACCAACTGAGTATCACTGAGGTCACAAGTTACAAAATAACAAATTGACAATTCATTTTAATGAAAATGGAGAGGGCCTGTTGTGAGGTCATTGATGTCCACTAGCAGCTGAACACAAGTACTCATCATTCATCGACAGTAACTATCAAGATATCATATATTTTCAGATATCCAACAATCAGTCGACACCTGTATAGGCCCCGCTGACAGATGCCTGGAGACTGAACTGGCTGAAAGGGAAGAACTGACCAGTCTACAGATATCCTTCGGACTCCCTATGTCTGTCAGAGCATCTGCTGGTGCATGTAATACTAAATGCAGGGATCCTGACTCACAGACCAGACTCAGTAAGTTAGAGTAATATAATCATAGAAATACATAGAACGGACATGAGGCTCTGGCAGATGAAGCAACCAAATCCACCATCTTGGAACTGCCCTGTATCCTGACACAATGGTACAGTGACGTCACCAATAACAGTGATGTCACTTATAACAATGGCATGACGTCACATCATAATTAGTCTATTGTGACGTCATGTCTCAGGGCAGTTCCAATATGGCGGATTTGGTGACCTCATCTTGAGGTGGCTTCATACAGCCTCATGTCCGTTCTATGTATTTCTATGAATATAATAGCCTATTATAGCTGCCATAGTTAAGCAAATGAACCTTTTAACCAATATTATTAATGTGTTAAGTAATGTTTAGAAATTCAATGAACTCATGCCTATGACCACTTTGCCATGTAATAGTCCATAGGTGAAAATTCATAATGAACAGGTTATGAACTAAACTAAACTCTTGATTGGTGATGAAACTCTCTTAACCTGTGTTGTTAGTTTTATTGCTATTGCTAACTGAAGTTGCCAGTTGTTTTGTTTCCAACAATGCAAAAAAAATGTAGTCGACAAATCAATTACCGGTTTCAACAGCTATTTGAGGCAGTGATAATTACTTTTAAAACATGTGTCAAAACCTTAAAGCAAAATAAATAGTTGCCTTTCCTTTTTCACCAGGTGTTTGTGGTAAAATTGACGCTTTCAGAGTCACATTTTCCGCTCTTGTTTGGGATTATGGTGTTTCTCTGCCAATAGATGCTGGACCTTGCTGGAGGTAAATCACATTGCAACTACATCAGTGTTCTGTGAGCCAGACACAAAGATAGAGTTAAAGCAGCTATGGGTATTAGGGATGTACTGATCCAATACCAAGGATCGGTATCGGTGCCAATCCAGCACTAAAACGCAGTATAGGATCGGATCGGTAGCACTATTTTACATAACTAATGGTAACGGTATCGGAATGGTATCGGTATCGGTGGTATTGGTAACAAAATACCGGGATTGGTGTCGGATCGGAAGTAAAAAAGTGGTATCGGTGCATCCCTAATTGGTATATTTGTCAATTCCGGACTAGACTCAAGTTATAACATAATACGTTTGTGATTTAAGTTTTGGATATTAAATATGTAGAAGTTGAATTAGAGAAAGGAGACAAAAGGTACATTTTAATTAGGTAAACTGTGAGTGTGATTCTGTCTGTGTCAGATCTGAATGCCGAGGTAACTTACCATCATTAAAAGTCATTTATTTCATTACTTGGTGGTCCTTTTGGCTGTATTACTAAGAATGTAGATTGTAGAAAGCTTCGGGACTTATGAAATCAAGGTAAATACAATCATGGCATTCTAAGAATTAGTATGAATTGTCCAGTTCATCATTTCTTAATGCTTTTTGGGCTCGTTAATGGCTTGGAACTGTCAATAGTTAAATTGAACTGCCTTGGAATATTGTCAATTTAAGTATGAACCATTTTTCTGCGACAGTGATTGTTCTAAGAACTTGGTCCCCTGCTGTCTGTGCAAAGATGAAGAGACAGGGGAGTTCAAACCTGGAAAACTTGATCCCGATACAGAGGAGTGTCTCTGTCCATGTTGGTGTGATCCGCCCGATAATACTATACAAAGTGTCAAGGTCAGTCATATTAGATTCAAAAACGATCCGAACGTTTGCTGAAAATATCTGGCTTCAACTTTGGTTACTATTGGAAGAAACCTAACTGTGTTTATTACAGTGAAAATTAGCCAAAATATAAATGTATTTCATACTTTGATATTCCATTGAATTTTACTCCTAATTGGTCAAAAGAATTTGATGAATAATTTTTTTATAACGAACACAATATGAAGCTTATCTATTAGCAAAAATGTAGTTTAAGTTATTGTATAATGAAGACGCTTCATGGTATGCAAGAAGAATTTAAGAGTTCACCAAGTTTTTCTTCAAAGCTATCACACAGTATGCAACCGCCTTAATATTGCCATTGAACTTTGTCATTGCAATTATTTTTCAGAAAAAGGGAGGAGAATGTATGTGTGACGAATGTCCCGATGGAAGTATTGAAAGATGGTACCAAGATATTAAGTGTCCATGTACCTGCCCCGATGAGCCGGATAAAGAAAAGGTCTGTCAAACTCAAGAACTTTCAATGGGTGCAGGTCTGTCTACATGACCGTGTACATGATTACCAGCAGTTTCTTCTTGTTTGCCTTTGTTCTTGCCTGTCTATTGTCTAAATATGTATTTCTGTAGCTGCCTTGTCTGACAGCTTGTCTTTCTTTTTGTCTAAATGCATGTGTAGCTTGCTTCCTCTAGATACATGTCCAGCAGTTTATCCCCTTTGTCTAATTGTCTGTCTAACTGTCTGTTCTCCTGCTCATCCAACTGTTGATGTGGTTGCCAATTGAGCTGCTGGACTAGCCGCTTGACCAGCCAAACGGTTTTCACTTCTTTTTATTGTCATTACTTTGTCTGCTAACTGCTTTTCCTGTGACCTGCCCATTTTAAGCAGTTTGACCATCTTTGTGCTTTCTTCTTACCTTTCTTTTTGTCTAACTGTGTGTCAAGCATCTTTCTTGTTGCATTAGTACATGTCAATATATCTTCCTCTTGCCTTGCTGCATTAAACTCTCTCTGTTGTGCCGCCTGACCCTTTGTCCTGATTTTTCCAAGCAGCCTGAATAAATCTGTCAGGCTCCTATCTAGATGATCCAGTCTGCCAGATCTTCTGCCTGTCTAACTGGCTCTACAGAGGCTGTTTCAATCTGTCTTCTTAAAAAGTCATTGTCATCCTTAAAAGCCAAATTTAAATATTCTCCTGATGTAGATGTAGATGGTTGGGGACGAAATCTGGTGGCAGCGGTGGTTGTTGTCCCATCAATTTTCTCTGGCAGTTGTTGTTGACTCGTATCTTCTTTAATGGCGTTACTTTGTCAGATACACTTTTATGAGTTTCAAGTTTGTAAGATACACTTTCTAAGTTTTCATGCTTTGTAAAATTTGTCAGGAAATGGAAGAAGACGGTACATGCGACTGTCCTTGTACTTGTGAAGATGGAAGTGAAGACAAAGTGGATGCCGAAGGAAACTGCCCTTGTGAATGTGAATGCAAAAACTGCGAGAAATCAACTCTTGGCCCTGATGGCTGCAAATGTCCTGATGACGTGTGCCCAGACTGTGAGGCTGGAGCTGAAGCAGAATGGATTGATTGCGAATGTAAATGTCCAGAAAATCCTTGTGGCGAACCTCCAGCCTGTGCCACCGGGAGGACAGGCGAAAAATGTGAAATACCTGATTGTCCCAGTTGTCAAGGTATGCTAATATATACATAGTCTTTCAATTATAAATCAGTGCCCCCTCTTCCTTTACACGCTTATGGTAAAACACCATTTATACTATTATATACTTTTCTTTGCAATTGATCTGACTGACAAGCCAGTGTGCTTTAGCAGGCCAACAGTAGTGAGATTCCCGTGAAATTCAAGTCGAACGGAGTATCGAATTGGCTTCTACGTCACTAGAACAGCTGCCTGTCAAGTCCATGCTTAGCAGAACTCAGCAGAATGTGCTGGGCTGCTGTAGAAATGCATGTGAGCGTGGACCTGACTGGCAGCACCAGCAGTGAAATGTTGTAGCCTGGCACTTGATGAAAAGATTGTGCTATATTATAAATTTGTTGTGCAACTTCATGTAGTCATAAAAATCTGTGGTAACCCTTCCATCGTACTATTCCTATATATTTTTCTAACCGTTTCAATGAGTTTGATGTGTAACTTAATAGGAATACTGTAATACGATAAAGTAACTGTATTAAAGTTAACCAAGAGCCATTAACTTAACAAACGAATAAGAGCACTGGTTGCAAGACATTACCCGGATTCTCCACCATGCAATATAGTGATTATATTCTAGGAATATTGTACACTCTTAGTAAGAGATGATTGTTGCCCTCAGTTTATTCCATGAATGTGAGTTACATTAGCAAGGTAAAGGTGAATTCATGTCATGGAGTACGTCCAATGACATTTACAAGGTCCTGAGGGAATTTCCATGATGGAAACTGAGAGTTATTGACTCATTATCTCTCTCACAAACCTTATCCCTCTTTCAAGACTTATCACTATATTGCATTATTAGAGGGGTACCAAGATGAACATCATATAAATTTTTGTGAAGTAAATAGTCTCAATTTACTTTTGATTTACAATTACTCACAAACCAACTCATGTTGGTCTCGTAAGTTGAATTGAATTTCTGTTTGACTAACCAGGTGACATAGAGTTGGTCATTAATTTTGACAATATTTATGTCTCATTACAAAGGTTGTTCTGGAAACGGGGTGTGCACTTCATCTGAGTCATCATGCGCTTCTTCCTGTGTGTGCAATCCACAGTGGATGGGTGAGTCAACCATGGTTTCTTTTTTGTTACCTTAAAAAGTTCATACTTCAGTGGACCCAGTGCACCCTGAGAATCTACTTTGCTGAAGGGACCCAGTAAAGAAGATATCAGACAATTTAGACCTACAAGTCCCAAGCTCAGTCAATCGCATAACCTGACACACATTATTGTCTTTATAATGTCATGCTGTCTCAAGTGCAGTCATTGCAATAGTGACAATCACCTTTCAATTAACTCAGAGGGTGTAAGACTCGACGGTAGAATTCTTAAATGAAGTCTATACAATTACTCTCGGGTGTGAATCAAACCTGATTTAAAAGATGAACAATTTTTTTTTCATACTTCAGGTTCTTGCTGTGAGCAAAGGAGACCAACGAGGCGATCAGGAGATCCTCATCTTGACACACTAGACGGAATAGAATACGACTATTTTGGTATCGGACAATTCTGGGATTGCTACAGCATCAAAAACGACTTTGGTTATCAAGTGCGATTTTACTATTATGGCCAGACTTCCTTCACTGGGGCAATTGCAATCAAAGCAAATCAATCGGTGATTACAATTAGTACAGCAAATCCTGCCTCAAGCACGGACATGCCAGTTTTGAGGTGAGAACAAAATATAAATATAGGCAATACAGTGAAAGCGTCACTATCAAGGTGACATCTCTTGAGAAATGGAAATCCCCAATTTGAAGAGGCATATCTTTCCACGCTTTTCAGTTTATATCCTCACATTATGATGCTCTGTATTTCCAGCTCAAGATTTTCTTCACAAGACATGTATAATTATGTTATGAATATCATTTGTCAACACTGATTTCATTATAAATAACAAGAAAGATCAATAATATATTAGGTATATTTTGTCAGACTAACATTTCTGCAAGACACACCAAATTTATTAGAGTTGGGGACTGAACGGAGGTGTTAGTGTGCTGTAAGTTGGACAGTGGGTTGTACTGTTTGTTCATTGTGAAACTATTATTACACAGACTACCATTTATATCAATACTGAAACTTACATTTATCATTTAGGATTGATGGCATCTTGACGAACATCAGCCAAAGCTTCACAAAGATGTTGGGCGATCAGCAGGTCAAGATGGATGTAGACCATAACACTCAAGGAGGGGAAGATACCGGACTTGTCATTGTGTCGTTGCAGTTTAAATCTAGTATGACTCTTCATCCAATAAATTTCGATTATTATATAACATTTATTAATAATAACATAGCCAAATGACCAAGCAAACTTCATGTGAAAGAATGGTTAATACACTGTATCTTGAACCGGAGCCTAGTTAATTAATAATAATCAACCTTAGTCAAATTTCATCACCAGATCTTGAATATAATAATACAAGTTATTGTTGCACTCTCCAAATATGTCATCTTTTTTAGGGCTACAACAAGGTCATATCATATTAGTTATAGAGTATTCCATACACAGAGATCTTACTTTTTGCTTGTCTGGAGATTTCAACCATCTCTCATGGACTCTTTTACTAATATGAACTCCCAAAGATCAGGATCAAACCTCCATGGATTTAAGGTCATAAAACTTCACACGCTAATTTCCAATAGTGTTTCTAACTTTAGCAGAATAATTACAAACAATTATCCCAATTCAGTCTAATGTGTAGGAATTTTCAAGAGTACCGCCTACCTAGGACTGACCAGTGAAAGCCTGTGACAGTCTGCTCTCATCTCAATCGAAAAAGCATAGTTTTTGCAACAAATCACACCACTGTCTTTTTTTTCCAGATGTCAGCCTGACGCTTGATATTCGATTCAGTCCGAAAATGAAACGTCAGTACATCAACATCCAATATGTTGTGAACAAGGACTTCTGGCAAAATACAGCTGGACTCTGTGGATATATGGATGATGATACGTCCAATGATTTAAAAGGCCCTGATGGAAACTTGTACAACAATACCAATGACTTTGTTGAATCGTGTAAGTGTAATTATTTCCAAACTATGCACATGAGGATAGCACAGTACATTTATCTGCCCTATGAAATCAAAATGTTATAGAGAAGTCGCACAACAATTTTTCTATCTACCAAATAATTATTAAATTGCAGATTGGAATGTAGATTGATTACATGAAGGTAACAAAAATAAGATGGATCCTTCCTTTCATAAACTCATTGATCAAGAATAATTCAGAACAGCTTCTGATAGCATTGGTGTGTCCTGTAAGTAATTGTTATTCAGCATTAATTTTGTGTTCTATGTACAAATTGAAAGAAGTAGTGTGACTTTATTGAAAGAAATTGACTATCACTTTCATGAGCAATTACGGTTTTTTGGGCATGCAAGGAAGGGCTCAGATTGGTTTAGGCCTAATAGAGTGGAATAGCCTTGGTTGTAGTGCGAATGAGAGTATTTTCCTTGAGTATTTATTGGTTATTCAATATGTATATACCAAACTTCAAAATGAAGTTTTGTGTGTATGTTTTTCTCAGGGAGAATCAAACCCATGGTGAGAAATGGAGCAGGTTTACAAGGCTCATGGTCATGGACTGAATCAAACTTCCACCCTGATGACAAGTTGGATATCTCTTACACTGATCCTGACTTCGTTCCTAATTATAGCCTCAATGGATTCAGTAAAGCTGACATATATGCAGGTAGGTTTTTAACATCTTAGAAGAATAGGCCTCCTACAATCTCCAATGTGAAAATAATATAATAAAATGTATCTTAATAGTATTATTTTACTGACAGCGAAGGATTGCAGGTAGTTGAAATTGCGTCTGTTGGGCTCAAGTAGTGTATGCAACAGACCTTATCAATTGTTGCAAGTTTTATAGATATATTATTTTGAAACTGCCTCCACCAGTCTATTTGCTGTAAAATCTTATGAATGCTTTAATATCACTTTCATTCCTCTACAGCAACTGCCTTGTGCTCTTCCAAGAAGTTAACAGGTACATTACTCGACAGTTGCATCTACGATGTTGTTATCACTAAAGATAATACCCTTACTGGTCAGGAGGTTCTTCAGACAGGTAAGATCCACAATTTACAACTCACAAAGGATCGGGTCAGATCGAGATAATTTAATGGGAATGTGTAATGGCGATGTTGAAATCTCACCTATGAAATAATTCTGGCAGTTTGTTGTTCAAAATATACTAAATATAACCTTGCAGGATCTTTGTAGATACAAAAACTGAATAAACCACAGGCTTTATAAAGTTTCTGCACTGTGTATCAAATTTTCATTAATGCTTATCATTCAATTGCCCATTTCACGAGCACAGTCAATTATTTTATTGAATTACCTATTTCACAGATTGTCTATAAAATTATAACCTACAGCAAATTGTAGTTCAAATACTGAATGTTATCTTGCAGGATCATTTGAGATTTTTAAAAAAACTGAGTAAACCATCGGTTTTAAAAAGTGATTGCACTGTCAAGAGAAGATTAAATTGGAATATTTCATTAATGCTTATTGTTGAATTGCCCATTTCAAGAGCATTAATTAGTTTATCAGTGAATAACCTATTATTTCTGCTCATTTCAGGTTGCCCTAATAAATGTTCAGGCCGAGGAAGATGTGAGAACTCCAACTGCAAATGTGCGCCCGGTTGGTCAGGGGAAGACTGCAGTATTGGAGCATGTGGAAGGTGCTTAAGGGGGACATGCATAACAGGATTCTGCAAATGTGAAATCGGATGGGAGGGCAATGAATGTGATAAGAAGGCTACATGTTACAGAGTCAACAACTGCACTGACTCACAGCACGGACAGTGTCTGGTTACAGACACTTGCCTATGTCGCGATGGTTACGTTGGATCAGACTGTTCGGTGGTGCCGACTTGCATGAACGTTGCCAATTGCAGTCAGCAAGGTGTATGTGTTGACTACGATAATTGCAAGTGCAATTTAGGTTACACTGGCCCTTCATGTCAGCAATTCTCTTGCGAAATCCTGCAACATTGTAGCAAGAGAGGGATCTGCATTGATTTAGATGTTTGCCTATGTAACCAAGGTTGGACGGGCAGTAACTGTGGCACCCCGGATTGCAAAAATGTCAATGACTGCTCAGGATTCGGAACATGTACTGCTCCAGGGCAATGTAAGTGTATCGCAGGCTATTCAAGCAAGGACTGCAGCGTCAAAGAAGAATGTCCTGATCTAGATAACTGCAATGATCAAGGCTTATGTGTCGTTTCTGCCTCAGAAGATGAAAACACTAATTCCACAGTAGTTTGCCGGTGAGTAGTAGTCATTGCTAAATATTTCTCCAAAACAATTTTAACTACATGATCTCTCTTTTCTCAGAACTTTACTTTCAAAATTTCATTTTCTACCCTTCCTACCCTTTCCACTGCAACTTTTTTTTCCAGTCCATCAATTCAGGATCTAACTAACTGTACATAAATAGCACAATAACATGCGTTTCCTTTGTAATACCTAATACTAGAGATGAAAATAGCAATAGGTTTCAAAGAATCAAACCAGTGTTACTGATTTCTGAACTGAGTTTGTTTATTTGACTCACAGTGAACTAACGCATGAGCTGTTTTCAGGACACTGAAGTGTAACTGAAAGCAGCTTCCACGGGGGCTCCTTTGGACTTGCAAAATCAGCAAACATATCAGTTGTTGTACTGTATGTATAACTGAATAAATGATAATACAGTTATTACCTTATTTGACAGATGTGAAATGGGCTACAGAGGCCAGAACTGCAGTGAAGTCACTTGTGATGATAATTGCAATGGCCATGGAACATGTGTAGAACCCAACTTGTGTGAATGTAACAAAGGATACACGGGTCCAGATTGTTCTGAATATTCATGTGAGACTAAGGCTAGGTGTTCAGGTAAGAGCTGGAAATTGCACTTTTGAAACATGTTGATAAATTGTTCTCATGGTGCGTAAGTTTCAGGGCTTTTCAAAATGAAATAATTACCAATTTCAGGTTTACCAATGAGAAAATATACACGGGATATCATGGCACCTGAAGGGGAAATTCTTGTTCAAAGACATGATTTTTGCGAAAATTTACCCCAAAACAAATTTATGACAATTTTGAAGGGAAGATTTTTGCCCTAATTTACCCCAGAGCCGATTTATAACAATTTTTAAGTGTAATAGTTATCTTTTCATGTGATAATAAAGTTAATTGGTACTTGTGTTGTCCATGTTGTATTCCAATTTCTAGCGAATAAATATTTACTAAATATTACGTTTTTTCAATGCAGGCCACGGCAACTGCTCTGGTTTTGAGACTTGTTCCTGTGAAGCTGGGTGGTCAGGTGACCAGTGTGATGTGGCCGACTGTTCTTCCGTGCTGGAATGCAGCAACCAAGGGTTTTGCATCACCCCTGGTGTATGCGAATGTTACGATGGATTCCAAGGGCTGACATGCAGCCAGGGTTTACAGGAAAATGTGTATGCGCCCATCTTCAATGTTACCGAGTTCAACGTGACAATCAAAGAAAACACTAAGATGGGTACAGTGTTACTGAGAGCTGCAGCTACTGATGAAGACACAGGAGATAATGGGGAAGTCAGATATTCTCTTGATCTGACGGGATCTGGTTTTGACCTTGGAGATCACCTTGTTATAGATAACACTCAAGGTATTGTGACACTTGTCAAATCAATATCTAGAAACCTCGTACCTGCAGGAACAATCAACTTCAGAATAGTGGCATCAGACAAGGGGATACCATCCAAGTCAGCTGAAGCAATAGCACACCTTACAATCATTGATATAAATAACAACTGTCCTGTATTTGATGAACCCAAGAATGGAGTAGAGATATTTGTAAATGCATCTACACCAGCTAATGCTACGATACTCACAGCTCACGCTACTGATGCTGATACTGGCCCCAATGGACAAGTCATATACAGTTTCAGTCGATCGAGGTTTATTACAACTGGAGTATTTTACTTGCACCCACATAGTGGAGAACTTGTGACAACTACAGGACCATTACCGGTGAGAAAATATACACTAGATATCATGGCAACTGACTTAGGAGACACTCCTTGTTCGACGGAAGTTAAGGTTTATGTCACAATTTACCCCAGCACCATTTCATCAGCAGTTTTACTGACAACTGCTTCACCAACTACCATAGCACCAACATTTGTCACACCTATACTGACATCTACGGAGACGTCTATGACCATGACAACTCGGAATACAACTACATTCAATCCATCTGGAGAATCTTCATCTGCAAGTGTCACTATGAACACCACACTATTGGAAAACAAATCAACAGCGTCATCGGAAACATCTGAACCAGGTGTTGTAACTTCATCGACATCCGACACTAATCCGACATCTAAATCAACATTGAAACCACCAGTGAAACCACCAGAAAGTGATAAAACAGAGACATCATTGCTAGTGTACATTTTAGGTGGTGTGCTAGGAGGAGTGACATTGATTGCTATAATAGCCATTGTGAGCCTGGCATGTGCTTTGCAGAAAGCAAACCGGAAACAGGCAAAATCAAAATATGAGTACACCAATGAGATGAACTATTTGGCTTCTGTTCAGACTTAATTTTTGGACAATGCTATTAGTATTATTGTCTCCCGGTGTAGATTAACCTCCAATCACTCTAAAAGTAAATATCATTCAAATTCCATTATTGGTTTTTGGGCTAGTCCTCCAAATCATTCCAATTTGGGTTTGTCGAAATACCATACACCTGTATTATTACCTCTGGTGTGGTTTTTGGGAAAACCAGTCCTTCATGCAAATAACCACTCGGTATTTCAAAAAAACCTGTTTTATCCTTAATATTTTAGGGTGATCAATTTTGTGATTACTGGAAGTATATCCTATCTAAAGTCTGTGCTCATATGAACTACTGCATAGATCCCGTTGAGCATACACTACACATTAAAAACAGCTCCAAAACCGATTAGATATGGATAAAACAGCTAGTGCATGCGCCCCGACGGGCTTTTCTAGTGGATAGAAATAAAAACTTTGTGAATTGTTCCCGTCTACAGTTTCACTGATCTTTGGAAAAATGAGGACAACACTGTGAAACAGAGGATTTGTATCCTGACTTTAACCAGTATTTAACCGAGAAATTACCACTAAAATTTCATATGTTTTTTGTTCCTCTGACTCTTACTAGTCTTATTAGTGTAGAAAAGGAGCAGGACAACACCGAAACAGGGGATTTGTGTCCTGCCTTTAATCAGTATTTAACCAGAAACTAATACCACATGTTTATTGTTCCTTTGGCTCTTATTTTATCAAATGTGGTTTTAATGACATGCCTTGTCACGCCCTCGTGTATCATTATACAACTTCATTTTATTTTTAAATGCATTTTTACATACCATTACATATACTGGAAAATATACTTGAACTGTTCCAAAGACTTTTCTAGTTACTCCATCAAATTGTATGTCTAAATTGATTGAGAGATTCTATTTTTTTAAAAACTCACATTAATTTTTCTTATACACAACAAGGATCAAAAATTGTGTTGACTTGTCAAGGTTCTTTTGAATGTGTTATTGTCATAAATATTTTGCACTTAGGAATTGAGTCAGGAGTCACAGTATTCACTATTCACACTTGAAGTTGTTAAAATGAGTGACGTCCAGTGGCAAATAAAGGGGGGGGGATCTAGAGGGCTTGACCCCTTCTAGACTGCTGGGATGAAAAGTAGTATTTAGAAATAAGTGATGATGTGGGCCCGCGAATGTCAAAAACCACCCATTCAGGATCTGCCACTGATGTCAAGATTTCAGGGTGAAGAGCATTGTTTTTCAAGAGCACATCATTATTAAAGTGTTAATAAAACTTCAGATAAATGGTTTTTTTGCGCACCTTTTACATATTTACTACCTGTACTGTTTCACATTTTACACACAGTTTGTCAATTTTCTTACTACCAAAAAATACTCAAATATCCTCCTTTTTTACCGTTTTCTTTATTTATGATTTTATGTATATTTAGAATGCATGTTTGACCTTTGTGAATGACCATTTACTCAAGAGAAAAACAAAACTGTAATTATTGACAACTTACATTTTGGGATAAACTCTGGATATACCTATGTACAAATGTATGTATTTTATGAAAAGATGCCTATTTTATTAAATAAATTTTGCAAACTTCACCACCCTTTCTTGTTGTCCGTCATATAACGACCTGAGGACAGTGGCGTCAGTTTCATTTTAAAATGGTGGGGCAAATAGTGATCACACCTTCATGGAAGATATCAGGGGAAAAATTATAATTTTTTTGATTCAGAAACATGTATATTTTGGCCAAAAAGTGGTCGGGCAAATGCCCCACCAGCCCCACCTACACTGACGCCACTGCCTGAGGAGTACCTCCCAAAGTACTATACATCAATCCTTTCTTGTGTGTTCAGAACATCACTTTCATATCCTCTTCTATCTCTATTTTTAATAGCTCATCTTCCACGACATGGCAATCATAACTCAAAGAAAACTATACTGAGAATAAGATCAATTTACCGATTGTAGAAAACTATACATTGTACTGAGAATAAGATCAATTTACTGATTGTAGAAAACTATACTGAGAATAAGATCAATTTACTGATTGTAGAAAACTATACTGAGAAACAGATCAATTTACTGATTGTAGAAAACTATACTGAGAAACAGATCAATTTACTGATTGTAGAAACCTATACTGAGAATAAGATCAATTTACTGATTGTAATTATCCTCTGTGCCTGTTTTTGTGACTATACTCCCTCTAACCTAAGCAACAAACCATGTTTGAATAATTAAGATAGCAATTTTAGTTCATCTTGTATACATTTATAAGCCCATGCACAAACTTTTTTGGGAAAATAATTAATAATTCCTTACCTTAAGTGATTTTTGAAAGGCAACCTCTTTGTTGATGGAAGCAATGACATTAAAAACTTTATATTCCAAAACTTCCTCCATATTCATTTGTTTTTCGGGAACATCCACAAATCTTTCTGACAAAACTCCAGAGTTTGCTTCAACTGGATGGCCGTCATCATCATAAATATTTTCAGATCCTGAAAAAAAAAAACCACGGAAAAATTACATGGGGGTCAGTGTAATCAACACAACCACAAATCAAGGCGAGTCATCGTTGAAAAGTTGCTTCAAACCAGTGCGCGCGATAATGATCCGCCAAGTCAGACATTACTGGCACTTTTTGCAAATGTCTGACCATTCTCAAATTCAGGTCAGACAAATTTACTGGCAAAAAATCGCTTCAGGAAAAAGGCATAGTAAGCGCTAGTAGATGCTAGTCCTCTCTGATGTTGAATTGTATTGTAAGAACTCAAGAAACTTAATTGCAATGTCGCAAAACCACCTTTAGAAATCAAATAACAATATTCCATTAAAACGTTTTTCAACCATTTGAAAAATTACAGATTAAATTTATTATGTTGTCTGACAAAACATTAATTTTTTTGACGGGAACTCTCTCTCTCCCTCAGACAAAATGTCTGACCAAAGTCAATATGCTTTCGTGTGCACTGCTTCAAACCATCAAATGTCTTGAAGGTATGAAATATGAACCAGTGTGATATTTTTATTCTTTTGCCAGGGTAACCTGTGTGTATGGCATTCATTATTGCCAAATGCCTGTAGTTTTATAATCTTGCAAAATGATATGGTGGTACAAAAGAGCAATCGTTTATCGAATTTTCTGCTACTAGTCATGGGCTTTACGTCCTGTATTTATGCACTTGGTAGGCTTATTAGGATAGAGGAAGGACACGGCATGAGGCGTAGGAAGATTGAAACAGCCGTTTAACATAGGTCCAGGTGACCCACCCCTCAAGCATTCCGGGGCTTCTGCCCCTCTCCCTGTTGTGACTCTCAGCCCTTTTCCCTCAGGTCGTCTATTATGCATTCTCATTCCTCGCGGTACTCGAGGAGGGTGTGTGTGTGTATTTGAGTTTTACGTCTCATCAGCACCTGAGTGGGTTATATAGAGACATACTCAAATTTTAAAAAGTTTCACAGTCACAGGTACATTAGTATTGTGACCAGCTGTACCGTTCCGTTTACCTGTATTGAGTTTGTGTTGTTATGCTACGCAATGCGCATGCGCGCACGAATAAATTACTAGTTTCGAACCGCAATGGAAGCGTTGTTGTTGTGATGTTAAATTGGCGACGAGGATAAACGGCCAGAAAAGACATTTTTGATGGATTAACAGGGCACAAAATAACTGCAACAACTTCGCGGAAGGGTCCACGACGCACGGCACACAATGTCAGGTGGATACGCTCGTCCCGGAACTCGGCAGGAATGAAATTCCGACGAAAATTGTGATATTTTCACCACGTGGTTGAAGCCCACGCGCAGTGACAAGGCACCGGACGAGGATAAACGGTCAGAAAAGACATTTTGATGGATTTACCAGGCAACTTATAGCAGCAACAACTTCGCGGAAGGGTCCACGAAGCGAGGCACGTACTGTCAGGTGAATACGCTCATTCCGGAGCTCGGCAGAAGTGAATTTCCGACGAAAATTGTGACATTTTTACCACGTGGTTGAAGCCCACGAGCGCAAGATCTCGGCATGGCAGCGCAAAATGTCTACATCGGATGTATTTATCTTCATATTGAACCTTTCAAAACCCCAGAAGACAGACTTAATATCGGGGGAGCCTGGAAATTGTGGTTAGAGGAATTCGAGGAGGAGGCACACTTGCAAAAAGTGACAGAAGTTGCCGATTGGGTCAGATGTTTACGTCGATATGGGGGACCCGAAGTTCGAAATTTGGTGAAATATTTACCCGACCCGCCCGCTCTACCTAATAACGCCAATGAATCTGACTATCAGAAACTGGTGAGGAAATTAAACAGTCACTTCATCCCACAAGAAAATAAACATTACGCAAGGTTCGTCTTCTTAAAACTGAAACCACAGCACCATGAGAGCACAATCAGCTTCGCTGCTAGGTTGATGGAAAAAGCTGAAAAGTGTGAGTTTGGAAATGCGAGAGATGAGAGGATATTAGAACACCTGTCCCAGACACTCAGCGACGACACGCTCATCAAGAGGTGCATTGCGAAGAAATGGAACCTGGCAACATACTTAGACGAAGCAGCTAAGAAGGAGGACATCTCCACAGAAGTGGACGAGATGAAAAAGCAGCTCAAGGTATTGGCAATCAACGATCACAGGGGCAGATCCAAATTTAGAGGCAGGACACGTGGTCATCACAACTATCGTTCACATGGACGTTCGCAGAGCAGATATGGACGTTCGCAGAGTCGCGGCAGACACCAGAAAAGAACGGAATCTAGCAGTCAGGGAGAAGTGAGTGCATCTAACTACTCTAAGGAGAAATGCTCGTACTGTGGTGAATCCGGAGGACACAAGAGTAAGAAAGATTGTGCAGCTTATGGCAAGTTTTGTGAAAAGTGTGGCAGGCAACATCATCTAGCATCATGCTGTCAAGCAGGTCGATTTATTCCACCGAGTTACAGAGGAAGGTCCAGAGGACATCAGAACTACTCCCGATGGAGATCCGGAAGAGGCAGATTTAGACATGCAAGAACAGTCGACCGGTATGAGAACGACGAGGGAAACTACGACAATGATTCGGACAGTAGCACCGACTCCAACTTTTTGCACAGCGCAAAGAAAATAGTATTGACGGCACGGAGTCAGGAAAGTGACAAGGGCACAGTGTCAGTTCAAATAAATAAGATTCAAGCAAACTGTGAGCCAGACAGTGGGGCTACGGCCAACGTGATGGACGAACATCAATTTAGGGCTCTTAAGAAGAGAGACAAGAACATCAAGTTGAACTCCACAAGTGAAGGACTGAGAGCACTTCAAAACAAGTTGACAGTCGTGGGAGAATTCCCAGTTTTGATCAGGAACAAGAATAGAGGTGTGAAGGCAAAATTCTTGGTGATAAAAGGGCACATCGATTCACCCCCATTGCTATCCAGAAGAACTCTGGAAGAACTAGGAATGTTGAGGATAGACCCTCAAGGCAAGCTGAGAGATGAGAATGAACTCAGAATCAAGAAGGTGAAAGAACAGTCAAATTTAGAAAATATTATCAGCGATCACAGCAAAGTGTTCAGCGGAATTGGTGAGATTAAAGACCCGAAGACAGGTGAACCTATAGAAGCCAACTTAGAGATGGATCCGAAAGCAGTCCCAGTAGCCCAGAGACCAAGGAATGTACCTTACTACTTGCAAGAACCGTTGCGAGAATGGCTAGAAGAGGGAGAAAGAGAAGGCATTTTCGAGAAAGTTCCAGCAAATGAACCAATCACCTGGTGTTCACCGCTTGTGGTCCAGCCGAAGCCGAAGTTCAGCAGCAAGGAGAAACTTGACTCACACATGATAAGAGCAAGCATCGATATGAGAATTCCAAACAGGGCGATGTTGAGAAGCAGATGTGTACAAGCACCCATTATTGAAGACTTCACCTACTCACTGAGGGATTGCAAGATCTTCAGCAAACTTGACCTGAAGCAGGGATATCATCAGTTACGTGTGGGCCAAGAGACAGCAAAAGTAGCAACATTCAGCACCCCCTGGGGAAATTACAGACCAAGACGACTAGTCTTCGGAGCAAAATCTTCACAAGACGTCTTTGACGAGGCAATGTTCAGAGTATTTGGCGACATACCACACTGCATGCTGCAGAGAGATGATTTGTTGATTGGAGGCCGAGATAAAGAAGAACATGACAAGACACTGGAAGAAGTCCTGAAAAGAGCCAGCGAATACAATGTTACCTTCAACAGAGATAAATGTGAATTCGCCACCAATGAAATTGAATTCTTCGGACACAGATTTACCAGTGACGGACTGAAGGCAGACCCAGAGAAAATCAGGGCAGTGAAGGAATGTTCAGCACCCAAGAGCAAAGAAGAAGTGAGAAGTCTGCTGGGTATGACCGGATACCTATCTAATTTCATTCCCCAGTATTCTACACTGACGGTGCCACTAAGAAGATTGACGAGAAATGAGACGAAATTCAAGTGGACGAAGATAGAAGAAGCAGCATTCCAGAAGCTCAAAGACGCCATCACAAGCAGTGAGACGATGATGTATTTTGATCCTGCGAAGGAAATTATTCTGCGCACAGAAGCAAGCTACAATGAAGGATTATCTGCAGGATTGTTCCAGCCATCAGAGAAAGGGCTGAGACCTGTTCACTTCATAAGCCGAAGCTTGACTGATACAGAGAAGCGCTACAGCCAGACAGAGAAAGACGCTCTAGCAATCAAGTGGGCAGCAGGCAGGTTGAGAATTTATTTATCTGGCGCTCCGAGATTTACTGTCATCACTGGTCATAAGCCGTTAATTCCCATGTTCTCAAAGACCAAGCAGCTTCCACCAAGAATAGAGAAATGGATCATGGAATTGCAGGACAAGTCAAGTATGAGCCAGGCAGAGATGAGCAAGACCCAATGGATTACTTGTCAAGACATCCACTTCCAGAGACAGAAAAGGACAAGACTGAGAAAGTGGTCAGGCAGATTAGCAGAAGTGAAAGCAGCACAACCCTAGAGGAGCTACGTGAAGAAACAAGGAAAGATGAGAAAATGCAATTGCTTATCGAGTGCATCAACAAGTGCGACTGGCAGAGACGAAGGAAGGAACTGTCATCCTATTATGACATGAGAGATGAGTTCAGCGTTGTAAACAGCCTAGTTTACAGAATAGACCGTATTGTTGTACCGCCAGAACTGCAACGGAAAATAGTGAAAATTGGACACCGAATGGGGCACCTAGGCAAGACCAAGACCAAGCAGATGCTGAGGGAGAAGTATTGGTTTCCGGCGATGAACAGCATAGTGGATACTGTAATAGAACAGTGCTATGAATGCAGAGTAGCTACCAAAGAAGAGAAGCAGGAGCCGATAAAACCAACGGAGATTCCAGCTAAACCTTGGGACGTTGTGGCTATGGACTTTGGTGGACCGTACCCAGACGGACACTACAACTTAGTGCTGGTGGATAAGAGGACCAGGTACCCGGTGGTGGAAGAAGTGTCATCGACTTCGATGAAAAGCACCAGAGAGAAGTTGCATCAGATATTCGCAACTTACGGAACACCAAGTGTACTGGTATCTGACAATGGACCTCCATTCAACTCCCATGAGTTCAAAGATTTTGGCAAAGAACAGGGATTCAGGCATCACCGCATCACACCGTTGCACCCAAGAGCGAATGGACAAGCAGAAAACTTCATGAGATTGCTAAACAAGACTGAGCAGATCGCAAGAATGCAAGGAAGAGATCCTTCTAAAAGACGAACAGCAATACAAGAGATGCTCATCGCATACAGATCGACACCACACCCAGCAACGGGAGTTACACCGTACAAGGCTATGCAGTTCAGAGAGATTAGAACGAAGTTGGACTACGAACCACCAGAAGAAGAGAAAAATCCAGAAAATTCCAAGATCAATGCCAAAGACCGGGAGTACAAGGAGAAGATGAAGTCGAAAGGCGAGAACAGAAATTTCAGAAAGACTTTGTTAATTCTTGGTGACTATGTACTAGTCAAACAAGAGAAAAGGAACAAATGGACGACGCCATACGAACCGACGATATACACGGTGATTGAGGTTAAAGGATCACAGATAACAGCGAGACGTGTTACAGACGGAAGAACAGTCTGCAGAGACGCAAGCTACTTCAAGTTGGTGAACTCAGTAGTGAACACAGCAGATGACATCAGTGACGAAAATGAAACACCAGCGATAAGCGAAATTCAAGAAGTACCAATCGTGAGTGAAAACGAAACAGCTGAGATCGAAGAACACCAAGAAACCAGAAACGAAGCGAGAAACGGAAATGAAGAAACCGAAACAGCAATCGGAAACGGTGACAACGCTGACGTACCAGAACCAACCAGGTCACCAGCTGTCGAACGACCCAGAAGATCGCGTAAACCACCAGTGAGGTTTAAAGACTATGTGACTGTATTGAATTAATTGACTGGACTTCATTACGAGTGTAGGCGGATCGCTGCTCGTAATGACACAAACTGACTGAATTGACAGAATGAGTGCAGGCGGATCGCTGCTCATTTAGTAATAATGACAAAGACCAGATTGTATGACTGGAAGATCGTGAAAAATCTGTGAAATTGTGAAAATTATTATGTGACTGAGATAAGACTCTGTGAATCAAAGTGAAGAACGGAATATTGTGAAATTAATTAATCAAGTGTGAAATCGTGAAAATTTATTATGTGACTGAGATAAGACTCTACGAATCAAAGTGAAGAACGGAATATTGTGAAATTTATAAATCAAGTGTGAAATCGTGAAAATTTATTATGTGACTGAGATAAGACTCTATATGAATCAAAGTGAAGAACGGAAGATTGTGAAATTAATTAATCAAACTTGTGTGAAATCGTGAAAATTTATTATACATGTGACTGAGATAAGACTCTACGTATCAAAGTGAAACAGGAAGTTCGTGAAATTTCTTAACCAAATGTGAAATTGTGAAATTTAATTATGTGACTGAGATGGAACTCTATAAATCGAAATGAAACTGGAAGATCGTGAAATTATGAACAAAGTGTGAAATTGATAACCAACGTGAAAATTTGAATTATTGTGATATTGACACTACTATTATACCAAGGAAAAAAAAAAAGAATTATTAACAAAATCAAGTGAAAAAAAAAAAAAGAAGAGACATTGACTCTGATTGACTATTAATTCCGTTAGGAAGAACATGACTCATTGCGATTGTTTCGCACAGAAGAGAAGTTCCACTGAAGATCATACACATCGAAGAAACTATTTGAAATGTATCATTATGCCATCTGATATATGTAAAATGTTATAATGTGATGAAAATGATTTATGCAAACTTATGTAAGAACCTTGGTATCTTAACAACAGAGAAGTAAGATCAAAATGTCAACATTATAAGATCAACTTGTAAAATCTTATGAATTATATAAAAGTATTAATCAACCGTATGGTAAACTCTAATTGAGATCATAATGAGTAAAAAGGTTGTATAATGTAAAAAAAGTGTAAATACATAATTATGCTGTCGATTACATTACTGATTTTAAAATCAGATTAAGTTCAGACTTTACTTACAGTTTATTGAGAAGTTATTATTGTGTAAGAATTCAGTTTGTTGTTCAGAATTTCTAATACTTTAGAAGTCAGTTAGAATAACTAGATGAGTTATTATTGTTCAAAATGTTCAATTTAATTTCAAGTTGCGGTCAAAATAAGATCAAATACTGAGTAATAACTTTTATACGAAGTCACAGTAAAAACTCAAAAGTTAAAGTAACCTGTTAATTGTAAATTAAAATAGTGAAGTAAAAACAACACTGTAAAATTGATTCAAGATCTTTATTAAAATAAGGGAGAGATATTGTGACCAGCTGTACCGTTCCGTTTACCTGTATTGAGTTTGTGTTGTTATGCTACGCAATGCGCATGCGCGCACGAATAAATTACTAGTTTCGAACCGCAATGGAAGCGTTGTTGTTGTGATGTTTCAATTCAAATAATTTCCTGGCGTGATCGGGGTTGATGACTTGTACCAATAGATTGCCATTATGTTGTCGCTTAACTGACTGTGGTTTGCCAATCATCATGTCCATAATTGTCTTGTAGATGACAATGGATAACATACCTTTCAGGCTGCCATCCCGTGAAATGATGACAAGTTTGTGTAGTGAGGTTTGTTCTGTTCTGCTATCAGTCTTACTCTTGTCCATGGGAGGTAACAATTGGTCTGTTGAGCATTCTTGTCCTGCTTGAATGGGTGCTTTCTCGGCGTATGATAGAGCTTCTTTTTCCTTACATTTGGCTGAAATCCTTGTCTCTGAATTATCAGAAGATTGACGTTGTTGAAGCTTCTGTGGTGAGGCGTGCACAACTGGTCCAGGGCAATTCTCAGTTTCTTCAGTCTTTGGTTGAGGCGGTGAAGGTGTTTTCATTAAGACATCTGTGAAGAGGTTCCTGTGCAGATGAATCTTTCTCTGTGGTGATGAATGAAGAGCAGGTCTAGGGTAATCTGCTTCTAGGCCAGGTTTGTCCGTGTCCTGTTCTACAAGGCGTCTGGCTTCGGGAAATGATAGATGTCTTTCAGTTCATAGTTGTAGAATTTCTTTTTCCTTCTTGAAGACTCTGCATCCGTGCATTCATGGCTAAAGGCAGGATGGTTCCCGGAACAATTTACACAATGTGAAAGTTTAGAGCAATGTTGATCATGTGAGTGAGTATGATCATGGTCACAAGAAATTGGTACAAATTGTTGATCTGATGCATATACGACTAAAATGGCCGTACGTCAAGGTCAGTCAAGTCATCTGAAGATGTCCTTGTCCATTGAAATCGTGGTATTCCAGTGGCAAACTTTTCGATCCCAGCCTGGTTACCCGTTGAGGGACGTGCACCTTGGTTACCCGGTTGATGCACGATCCGGTTTTGAAACTTGGTATTTGACATAACCATTGATATACCCCTGTAAGGCAGCGCACTGTCTCATGTTGGCCACTAAAGATAGAGATCTTCACCTTAGTGTTTCCGCCCTCCGCCACAAGGAGGTCCAAGACCTGCGGGGGTGGTCCTTGAGGAGTATACCAGGCACACAGAATTGCGTTGGATGTCTAACCCTCACTGTCGTGTTATGTGAAACCTCAATTTTGTGTTTCTCGAGACACAATAGGCAGTTGATTAAAAGTGGGTCTTGTTCGTAGCGCCATTGACATACATCAGTATGAATTTTTTCATGATATTGAATTGTGAACTAGAGCCGGTTTTCATGTTCCTTTGCTGAATAAATGAACCTTAGGATTCTTACTGGTTCCTTACTCTTGGGAGTTATTTCATGTTTGCTCTAAAGTCCATTATATTTAAGTGGGGTTATACCGCAAGGTGTACAGTATCAAGAGTCTAAGCGCCCAGTTTCCTCTCTCTTCAGTCTCGTATGGCTTTTTAGGGATCGAGGTACATCAGCATTCATAACTCCTTAAAAAATTGATGATGCAGTCTCGCTTGACCACGCTTAAACTCTTGACGCTATGTATACACCTTTCGGTACAATCCCAGTTATACTTCAAACTTCCAAATATGGTTCGCATAACCATCAATGTCACATAAAACTCACCTTCATCTCCAGAACCAGCAATGTCTTCATGGTCTTGGCTTTCTTCAAATGAGCCTCCTATGACAAGACTGATCCTTGAGGAATGCTTATTTTCCTCTTCTAAATTCAATAAGGTTCCATGTTCTTCAGCCAATTGTCTCTGCAACTCCTGCTGTGTTCTCTGTAAAGAAATTGGAGAACCTTTAAGAGCAAAGCGATATAAAAACATAATTATTTTGTGTATCAAGAGAACATATAGGGTCGGACAGATGATCAATTTAAGAGGGAAAACCATTATTGGGCCAACTTTACATATATGGCCCCTCCCAGAAAAGCTGTAGTTACGCCAGTGCAATACACACTTTTTGATGACGTTTTACATGCTGCTTCGAGAGAGTCAATTACTGATACTTTCTAATAGCTGTTCACTGTTACAAAATTTTATGAAACTATACTTCTTTTAGACGTCGCTGTTAACTCAAAATTTACATAACGCATCCGGAAATTGCTGACAGGACAAGTGGTACCGAACTTCTCATGGAAGATCAAAGAAGCCATCAGATGGGAGTATCATCCCCAGAATGGTTAAGTCCATTATCCAAGAACTGCTAGGAAGCTATATTCTAAGTTTTTCTTTTTCTACATCCAATGTTGATAAAATTACCTGTACATGTACAGACTTTCATCTGCTTGGCAAGCAGACTTCCTCAGTACTGATGTTGTGACAATACACAATTGTAGAGGTGTGAAAGCTGGAAACAACCTTCATCTCTGTTGATGGCCCCCGTCATTCTCTTTATCCAGATGGCTTTCCTCACGTGTCTCCTCCTTCGGTTCGATTCTCTATCCATTATTCTTGTGCCCTCCCAGTCTATGATATTGTTTTGTCTTGTGACGTGATCAGTGATGGCAGATTTGTGGATGGTGTTTTCAGACTGTTTCCTGGTGTTTCTGGTAAATGTCTGCTTGTCCGTACTCTCTGCTTCTTTTCTGTGCTCCTCTATTCTTGTTTTCAGTTGTCTTCCTGTTTCTCCTATATATATAATATGACAGGTCACATATCTTGCATGGAATATTGTACACTACTTCTCCATTTTCTTCAAGATTTCTCAATTTTGTCTTTCGGCTGGCCTAGAAGTTTTCGAAGTGTTGTATGTGGCAGGACTGCTGTAGTTATCCCATATTTCTTGAATATCCTGGTCAGTTTTTCTGAGGTACCTTGTACGTATGGAATTACCACTTGTCCCTTGATTTTTCCCTTGTTCTCCGGGGTGGTTTTCTTAATTTCTGCTGTTTTCTTCTTGTCATCTGCATGCTGGGTATCAACATCTTTTCAGCACTAGGGGAAGAGGGGGTGAAAAGTCATAGGGGTAAAAAGTCACAGGCCTTTTTGACCAACTTGCAGTGACCTAATTCTTAAGCTTAAATCATAATTTGGGACACTTTTATGAGAAGAAGGTCTGCAGGGAATATGAAAATTATACTCATTGTGCAAAGTGGGTTTTCACCCACCTCATGCATTTTTGGTGTCCCAAACAGGTTTTATTGATTCTGAACTTTCTCTATTAATGTCTGGTCACTGTGACATAGGAAGTTGTGCTGGTGTTTCAAGGTCTTTTGGATAATTGTCTTTCATGCTGTGAACCAATTTTTGGACATTTGGTCACCAAGTTGCCATGATCATATGTTGAATTTAAAAAACAGCTGAGGGGTGAAATGTCACACTGTGACATTTCACCCCAGCACTGTGATATTTTACCATCTATAGGGTACCGGGAATTCAGTATTCAGTGCTAAGGAAAGTTAAATATTCAACACTAGAATCTTTTGGCTTACAATCTTATCATCATCCATCATCAATAATACTGATGAAAGAGCATTGCGGCAAAATTTCATTTTGCAAACTTTGGGCAAATTCTGATGCCGGCTTTGCTGATGGTGCATTGTCATTGCATGCCGATAGCTTTGGAAGGCTCACTATAAATTTCATGCACAAGGATGACTATCAAGTCTAGGTCTGCATATTACCTCATATAGTGTTGTACGTTCACAACAATTGCATGTGACTTTTTACCCCATGGTTGTGACTTCTTGACCCTGACATGGGGTAAAAAGTCACATCGGACTTTGCCTTAAATAATTGTGAACTGACTAAAGCCTATTTACAGCACAGCAGCTATCATGTGATACAACTATAGTCAACTAAATACTGCATAATTGTGCCAAAGGTCATTCAGATCTAACAAACAACTGCTCTGTTCTGGGGCTTTTTCTGAATTTTGTGACTTCTAACCCCCGCCTCCCCTACTCTGAGGTGACCTTTTTCCTTCTTCAGGTCCTCCTGGTCTGTGGTGATGGTTTCACACCTATTCATGAGGGTTCTGATGACTCCCCTCTTTTGGTGTAGCGAATGGTTGGACCAATAATAGTTAAGGTATTGGTCGGTGTGGGTCTTCTTCCGATATCCCACTGTCAACAGTGTACTGTCACAACATCAGTACTGAGGAAGTCTGCTTGGCAAGCAGATGAAAGTCTTTACAGGTAATTTTATCAACATTGGATGTAGAAAAGAAAAACTTAGAATATGAATCTACAATCCAGAGAAAATGTTCAGAAATGCTAGGAAGCCATTTACATGTACATCTAAAGACATTGAGTCTGGCTTCACAAGTCAAGACCTTGGCCCCCGTATTCATAACACATTCATAACTTCACAGATCACTGAAATATTCTTCAGATTTTGAAGACCAACATTGTAGATTTCTTACCTTCAAAAATGCATTCTGTTGTCTGATCTGAACCAATGCTTTCGATCGTAAAATTAACTCGCGCAAGTTAAATTGTTCAAGTGATAATTTATCCATATCCGAGCTATTATATGATCATGATCAATACTTCCACATTTGGGAACAATAACATTGCTGTAATAATAATCAGTACATTCAAAACAGAACAAAAATTTCATCTCCAACTCTCCTTGAATACCGCATAACTCTAAATAATCCCATAACATATTTCCTTTAAAATGAGCCATTAATAATCTCAAGCTCACCACAATTTTGCTATATTTACACTCATGTATCTTGAACAGTGTTAGAACACACTACCACTGGTAACAATTTCTGTTTTGTTTATCTAAATATTTTCAAGAGCTTCCTTTTGTCAATAATTAATTTTTTCCCTCAGATAATATCAGTATTTTGATAGCTTATCAGTTTGTGCTACCTTTGAGAAATCTCAAGTACAGTGTCTGGAAGATTACCAGAATAAAATGTAAGTACAAAAATTAGATTAATCATTCTGAGATAACCAGCTTGATCGTTTGTTTTGGTTGTATGTAGTCCAGTGTCACAAGTTGGTAAAATTTGGGATTTTTGGTCATTTAGGACAAAAAATGTATAATCAAAGATATGTTTTCTATACATATTAGTAGATTCCAAAATGCATAAGTCACAAGTTGCAAATGCATTTTTAACCTAACAAGGCTAGTTAATGCAAGTATGTTTAAACATAAATATGAAGGATTTACAAACTTAAAATGCAGTTTTTGTGAAACTATTCTAACTTCATTCAAATGGACTTGTAGGGAAAAGTTTTTAAGATATTACCATGAAATTTACTCAAATTTTAGAAAATAATATCCTTTATACAATTTACAAAAGCATGGTGATTAAAAATTCTTCTCCCCATTTAGCGTTTTTTATGGCAGCTCGCAGGCTTTGAAGAAAATAATGCGCCGCATTCATTATCAGTCACGAAGGCAAGGCTATAATACCAAGATAGGTTCAACTTACAACCACATTGTATATAGAAGTGGAAAACCATGGCCATAGCAACAAAACAATATCAAAATAATGGGCATTCTGTTGTTAGTCTCAAAGACATTGCTCCAATACATGATAGGTGAGGCTTACAACAACATTTTATACATAAACAAATAGCCAGACACAGAGCAATGAGAAAATATCAAGATCATAAGCATTCCAGCACAAGTCTTCATCAAGAAGCATCTGAACCGAAGAGGTCTGACATGAAGGTAAACAAATTTGAGAGTGTAACTTTTTTTGTCAGTCTCAGAGACAGGGCTGTAATACCATGATAGTTTAGACTTACAACCTCTTTCTATGCACCGAAGGAAAGCCAGGCTCATGAGCAACTAGGAACTATCCAGAAAAATAAAATTGCCACAATCAGACAACATCTGAACATCAGAGTACCTACATAATTCTCACAAAAAAGAGGGTGTCAATTTTTCGTCAGTCTCACTTAGGAGCTCTTAGGCCCTCACAGTCACAGCTTCCAATACAAGAGCTTCTACAACTAGTTGTTACTATTTCCTGACAGACCAGGTAATGAACAAAACACTGATATACAAATTTAAAAAAAAATCAAATCAGTGAATGGTGTATTTGATGAATGAAAAATCACATTGTCCATTTTGGCTTTGTGTGTGACACAACAACCTTATACTGCAAAATGTGTCATTGTGAAATACAGAAACATATGATGGCCTTTTTGCTGTATTCATAAGATGCTCAGGTAACCAGGGCATGTTACCAAATTGCTAATTTTATTCTAACTGCATTTACTTGCTTGTATTTTTAAGTTTTTACATTTTTTTCATGCAGTGTCTAGCTGGTTGCCAAAAAATGATCCCATATGCAATCATTTACCATCTAATATGTCAAAAGCTATGTGATTTGATACATTTGCTGCTATTCACATCAAAGGGGACATCACTGGCTTTCACATGATCCATAAAATATGCATAGATTCTTTACGAAAGCTGAGATATGACCCAAAATGCACGTCCATGTTGGGCCAAAACTGAAATTTTACCAACTCACGACATTGGACCATGTACTTTTCTGACTTTTATCCTGGATCAGCTGACTGACTGACTGACTGACTTGTGTTGTGCTGGTGTACCCCGGATCAGCCGGGGCAGCTCAACCACCATCTTTGTGGAGGGAGCTGCACTTCTATTATTTTTTGGTGACCACCGTATGAGTAGGGGAAAGTAGGGAGAAGTGGGCCACTTTTTGGATTTCACCTTTTTATGACTACAGTATTGAAGTTCAGTGTCAGTATTTCCTTTTAGAATGGAGTTTTGGTATGTTAAAACTTATATCTGGTGTGTATTACTTTCAGTCCATGATATTTTTTCGTTAAATGGGGTTGTTAATTTTTATGACCAAGTGGCCCAGTTCTCCCTCTGGTAGGGAGAAGTGGGCCACAGGGGTGGGAGAAGTGGGCCATCTGTTTAGTTATTGACTGAGAAATAGCAGAATAGGGCTTTACTCTTCAACTGAGCCAGCACTTAATTCAATGAATCCAACAGCATTCTTCTAATACACATTTTTAAAATTGTTGTTGCCATGGGCGCCATGGCGGACATAAAAAAGTGAAAAGAATATTTGGCCACATTAGCGATTTTTTTAAAAAGGATAATATGATATTCTAAGTTTTTTAATTCATGTATTCAGTAACAATAAGCCCAGAAACATCAAACCTACCATTGTTTTATGATTTTTCAAGTCCTGAAATTAGAATGAATAAAAAAAAATTGTTTTCATTGTTTGTGGTACACGAAGGGAGAACTGGGCCCCCGGCCCACTTCTCCCTCTGCAAGGTGGCCCACTTCTCCCTCCAGCACATTTTCAGAAAAAGTGACAGTCATTTTTTCCTAAATGCATACAATGCCTCAACAACAACCTGATAAAGCTCTGATTTTACAGAGATGATAACAACCTTTTCATTTCCAATCAATGCTCAATCTCATCATACATATGATTTTTTTAATATAAAACAGAAATTTTACTCAAAGGCACCGAAAAATTACAATTTAAGTTTTTCAAAAAATGGAATAAGATATCTCCTTCCTTGCTTCAATATCACTCTTGGGTATCACACTGAACCCATGGCACTCAAAATCAGGGATCTCCCAATGCTATATTAAGCATAAAGCATGGTGGCCCACTTCTCCCTACGGCCCACTTCTCCCTACTTTCCCCTACAGGGAGTCTGAAACATACGCTATTAATTCAGGGATGCCCAGGGTCTTTCAGTTGGCCCAGCATAGAATACTGGATCAACTCGACTTCATTTAATGTCCCATGGGCTTGGGCTGGGTAGTTCAACCTCCCTTTCTATACAGCTGCACTTTCATTCATGACCGACACATGACGAGATGAGAAGACTGGGGTGTCTAGCAATACCCTATTGATTCAGGGATTCCGAGGGCATTAATTTAGTTGCCCCAACACAGAACACTGAATACACTCCTGGGCAAAAAAATGGACCTTCGCAGAACTTCACATTGTTTCAATACAAAACGGCAAGACCAATTTCCTTCCAGCCAATCAATAGCAATATTATATAAGTATGGAAATGCTTTTCCTTTTGACTTTGATATTAATCTAATAGGACACAAATTCAGTAATGCAGAGGTGCCTTTGAAAGCAGTGAAATGTGAATGAAAAAAATTGACATTTTGGGGTGCACAGGAAGTGTAGCCAGAAGAGTGTTTTGCTTAAAAAATTCAAAATGAAACACAATTTAAAAGTAAGATAATGTCGTTATTGATAGGCTGACAAGATATGAAGCTTTGCTGTTGTGTATTTCCAAAAAAAATCAAAGCATATTGAAATTAAGTAAATTCCACCATGGTCCTTTTTTTTTTTGCCCAGGAGTGTACAACCCATCCACATTTACTGTCCCAATGTGTCCCATAGGCTCAAGACTGCATTCCAGAAGTAGAATTTGAACCCACGACTGCAGAGACAGTGCTTGTATAAAACAGCGGGGTCCAGTACTCTTAATATTAATGCCGTTGGGTGGCTGAGTGATTATGGTAAAGGCCTTCGTTGCTGGTCCTCGCTATGCTGAAGGTTTCAGCAAAAAAATGTTCAGTGGACCTTCAGAGCAAAATCCCGGCTCCATTTTGTTCGGACGTGAAGCTAAATTGGCAACCCCTTGTATCGGTGTCTGTGCTGGGCAAGTAAAGGATTCCTCAAATGGGGCAAATGTGTAACACGTTGAGGACTCACACTCTCTCTCATCTCATTAGTTAGAGGCCTCAGCAGTACTTACCAGATATCTATCTTTAACAGATACCTGCACATAAAAGTATGCATAAAAACATTACAGGCGTGTTAGACTGAAAAAGTCTTTATCTTTCGATAAATCTTATCTTAACCGCGAATACACTCTGTCACTACACTGTATATCTATAATTTATGATACTCCTTAATTTCTACTCAGGACTGAAAAATAACACTAGATTTAGAACAACATAGAGTCGGGCAAGGCATGCCAAACTGATGTGTCTGATGCAATCCTTTCTCCATGTCCATATCCAGATGTAAACTGACATTTGCAATGTTTAGTAATCCTTGATCAATAAATTGCTATAAACAAAAAGACTAGAAATTCTACAAATCATTGCACTGACCAACTGGGAAATCAATCATCAAAGGGGTTAGTAGCCTGAACCATAGGCAATGGGGGCCATTGGTGGCTTATACAAGAACTTTTGCGCATTAAGACGGGGCGAACTAAGGCTTTGTTTAGTCTGGCATTTACTGAAATTCGAAGTGACTCTTAAGGTTTCAAAGTCCGAATCCAACTCTGCCCGCAAAATGCTCAACTGCACAAGAAAACATTTCAACTTTCACATTTGGAGTTATTTTCCGGCATGCAAAAAATTTACAGTAAAGCCAACGGAATCAGCACCAATAACTTTAAATAAGTCACAAAACTTAAGGCAAGGTCCAATGAACAAACAAGGCGTCACAACAAGTAGACCATCAATTGAGCGACTTTTTAAAAGTAGATAATTTAGTACAAATGAGGTAAAATAAGGTGTCCCAACTAGTTGACCAAAAATCTACCAGCATAAGCAATAAAGTGGGTACAAATGTAGAACAATGAAAAACCCAAATGGTATAACTAGTAGTAGAACATAGATCCACCAACATGAGCAATGAAGTGGTTACAAATGAAGAACAATGAACAAACCAAATGTCATAACTAGTAGACTATTTATCCACCAACATGAGCAATGAAGTTGGTACAAATAAAGAACAATGAACGAATCAAATGTCATAACTAGTGGACCACAAATCCACCAACATAAGCAATTGAGTGCATACAAATGAAGAACAATGAACAAACCAAATGTCATAACTATTGGACCACAAATCCACCAACATAAGCAATTGAGTGCATACAAATGAAGAACAATGAACAAACCAAATGTCATAACTAGTTGACCATAAATCCACTAATATAAGCAATTGAGTGGGTACAAACAAAGAACAATGAACAAACCAAATGTCATAACTAGTAGAACATAGATCCACCAACATGAGCAATGAAGTGGTTACAAATGAAGAACAATGAACAAACCAAATGTCAGAACAAGTAGAACATAAATCCACTAATATAAGCAATTAAGTGGGCACAAATGAAGAACAATGAACGAACCAAATGTCATAACTAGTAGACCACAAATCCACGAACTTAAGCAATGAAGTGGTAACAAATAAAGAACAATGAACGAACCAAATGTCATAACTAGTAGACTATAAATTCAACAATATAAGCAATTGAGTGGGCACGAATGAAGAACAATGAACAAACCAAATGTCATAACTATTGGACCACAAATCCACCAACATAAGCAATTGAGTGCATACAAATGAAGAACAATGAACGAACCAAATGTCATAACTATTGGACCACAAATCCACCAACATAAGCAATTGAGTGGGTACAAATGCAGAACAATGAATCAACCAATTGTCATAACTAGTAGACCATAAATCCACCAACATGAGCAATTAATTGGGCACGAATGAAGAACAATGAACAAACCAAATGTCATAACTAGTAGACCATAAATCCACAAACATAAGCAATTGAGTGGGCACAAATGAAGAACAATGAACAAACCAAATGTCATAACTATTGGACCACAAATCCACCAACATAAGAAATGAAGTGGGACAAATGAAGAAAAATGAACACACAAAATGTCATAACTAGTAGACCATAAATCCACCAACATCAGCAATGAAGTGGGACAAATAAAGAACAATGAACAAACAAAATGTCATAACTAGTAGACCATTTATCCACCAACATGAGCAATGAAGTGGGACAAATAAAGAACAATGAACGAACCAAACGTCATAACTAGTAGACCATAAATCCACCAACATGAGCAATGATGTTGGTACAAATTAAGGACAATGAATGAACCAAATGTCATAACTACTAGACCATAAAACCACCAACATGAGCAATGAAGTGGGACAAATGAAGAACAATGAACAGACCAGATGTCATAACTAGTAGACCATAAATCCACCAACATGAGCAATGAAGTGGGTACAAATAAAGAACAATGAACGAACCAAATGTCATAACTAGTAGACCACAAATCCACCAACATGAGCAATGAAGTGGGTACAAATGAAGAACAATGAACGAACCAAATGTCATAACTAGTAGACCATATATCCACTAACATAAGCAGTGAAGTGGGACAAATGAAGAACAATGAACAAACCAAATGTCATAACTATTGGACCACAAATCCACCAACATAAGCAATTGAGTGCATACAAATGAAGAACAATGAACAAACCAAAATGAGCAATGAAGTTGGTACAAATGAAGAACAAGGAACAAACAAAACATCATAACTAGTAGACCACACATTCACTAACATGAGCAAAGAAGTGAGTACAAATGAAGAACAATGAACGAACCAAATTTCATAACTATTGGACCACAAATCCACCAACATAAGCAATTGAGTGGGTACAAATGAAGAACAATGAACGAACATAATGTCATAACTAGTAGACCATTTATCCACCAACATGAGCAATGAAGTGGGACAAATAGAGAACAGTGAACGAACCAAATGTCATAACTAGTAGACCATAAATCCACCAATATGAGCAATGAAGTGGGTACAAATGAAGAACAATGAACGAACCAAATGTCATAACTAGTAGACCACAAATCCACCAACATGAGCAATGAAGTGGGTACAAATGAAGAACAATGAAAAAACCAAATGTCATAACTAGTAGACCACAAATCCACCAACATGAGCAATGAAGTGGGTACAAATGAAGAACAATGAACAAACCAAATGTCATTAGTAGACCACAAATCCACCAACATGAGCAATGAAGTGGGTACAAATGAAGAACAATGAACGAACCAAATGTCATAACTGGTAGACCATAAAACAACCAACATGAGCAATTAAGTGGACACAAATGAAGAACAATGAATCAACCAAATGGTATAACTAGTAGACCATAAATCCACTAATATAACCAATTAAGTTGGCACAAACAAAGAACAATGAACAAACCAAATGTCATAGCTAGTTGACCATAAATCCACTAATATAAACAATTAAGTGGGTACAAACAAAGGACAATGAACAAACAAAATGTCATAACTAGTAGAACATAGATCCACCAACATGAGCAATGAAGTGGTTACAAATGAAGAACAATGAACAAACCAAATGTCAGAACAAGTAGAACATAAATCCACTAATATAAGCAATTAAGTGGGCACAAATGAAGAACAATGAACGAACCAAATGTCATAGCTAGTAGACCACAAATCAACGAACTTAAGCAATGAAGTGGTAACAAATAAAGAACAATGAACGAACCAAATGTCATAACTAGTAGACTATAAATTCAACAATATAAGCAATTGAGTGGGCACGAATGAAGAACAATGAACAAACCAAATGTCATAACTATTGGACCACAAATCCACCAACATAAGCAATTGAGTGCATACAAATGAAGAACAATGAACGAACCAAATGTCATAACTATTGGACCACAAATCCACCAACATAAGCAATTGAGTGGGCACAAATGCAGAACAATGAATCAACCAATTGTCATAACTAGTAGACCATAAATCCACCAACATGAGCAATTAATTGGGCACAAATGCAGAACAATGAATCAACCAATTGTCATAACTAGTAGACCATAAATCCACAAACATGAGCAATTAAGTGGGCACAGATGAAGAACAAGGAACAAATCAAATGTCATAACTAGTAGACCATAAATCGTCCAACATGAGAAATGAAGTGGGACAAATGAAGAAAAATGAACACACAAAATGTCATAACTAGTAGACCATAAATCCACCAACATCAGCAATGAAGTGGGACAAATAAAGAACAATGAACAAACAAAATGTCATAACTAGTAGACCATTTATCCACCAACATGAGCAATGAAGTGGGACAAATAAAGAACAATGAACGAACCAAACGTCATAACTAGTAGACCATAAATCCACCAACATGAGCAATGATGTTGGTACAAATTAAGGACAATGAATGAACCAAATGTCATAACTACTAGACCATAAAACCACTAACATGAGCAATGAAGTGGGACAAATGAAGAACAATGAACAAACAAAATGTCATAACTAGTAGACCATTTATCCACCAACATGAGCAATGAAGTGGGACAAATAAAGAACAATGAACGAACCAAACGTCATAACTAGTAGACCATAAATCCACCAACATGAGCAATGATGTTGGTACAAATTAAGGACAATGAATGAACCAAATGTCATAACTACTAGACCATAAAACCACTAACATGAGCAATGAAGTGGGTACAAATGAAGAACAATGAACAAACCAAATGTCATAACTAGTAGACCACAAATCCACCAACATGAGCAATGAAGTGGGTACAAATGAAGAACAATGAACGAACCAAATGTCATAACTAGTAGACCACAAATCCACCAACATGAGCAATGAAGTGGTTACAAATTAAGAACAATGAACGAACCAAATGTCATAACTACTAGACCACAAAACCACCAACATGAGCAATTAAGTGGATACAAATGAAGAACAATGAACGAACCAAATGTCATAACTAGTTGACCATATATCCAACAATATAAGCAATTGAGTGGTTAGAAACGAAGAACAATGAACAAACCAACATGAGCAATGAAGTTGGTACAAATGAAGAACAAGGAACAAACAAAACATCATAACTAGTAGACCACACATTCACTAACATGAGCAAAGAAGTGAGTACAAATGAAGAACAATGAACGAACCAAATTTCATAACTATTGGACCACAAATCCACCAACATAAGCAATTGAGTGGGTACAAATGAAGAACAATGAACAAACATAATGTCATAACTAGTAGACCATTTATCCACCAACATGAGCAATGAAGTGGGACAAATAGAGAACAGTGAACGAACCAAATGTCATAACTAGTAGACCATAAATCCACCAATATGAGCAATGAAGTGGGTACAAATGAAGAACAATGAACGAACCAAATGTCATAACTAGTAGACCACAAATCCACCAACATGAGCAATGAAGTGGGTACAAATGAAGAACAATGAAAAAACCAAATGTCATAACTAGTAGACCATAAATCAACCAACATGAGCAATGAAGTGGGTACAAATGAAGAACAATGAACAAACCAAATGTCATAATTAGTAGACCATAAATCCACCAACATGAGAAATGAAGTGGGACAAATGAAGAACAATGAACGAACCAGATGTCATAACTGGTAGACCATAAAACAACCAACATGAGCAATTAAGTGGACACAAATGAAGAACAATGAATCAACCAAATGGTATAACTAGTAGACCATAAATCCACTAATATAACCAATTAAGTTGGCACAAACAAAGAACAATGAATGAACCAAATGTCATAACTAGTAGACCATTTATCCACCGACATAAGCAATTAAGTTAGTACAAAATTTAATGAAGAACAATGAACGAACCAATTGTCATAACTAGTAGACCATAAATCCACCAACATAACGTCAGTCTAAAGCAAAATTGGCCTAAGTCAGACTTAGGCCATTTTTCCTTTTTGGTACCATAGGAAGGCCCTTATGATAATACATGTGCCAAAAAAAATTTGGACTCCTAAATTAATATTAAACCCCTCAAAACCCCAACTCAATTTTCGAACAAATGGCCTAAGTCCTGTTGACTAAAGCCATTTGGACTTAGGCCAATTTGCGTTATCACTAATTTTAGTGGATATCACTAATATTTTTCGGTCATAACTGTGAGTATTCATTTTATTGAAGTTGTTTCCTCGCATTTCATTCTTAATTTTTTTTTGAGAATTGTTTAATAACACAGCTACACTACAAAAGAATTTTGGCCTTAGTCATTTTTGTTTCAGAAAAAAATTTGGCCTAAGTCAGTTTTTGGCTGTTTACTGAAAATTGCCATAAATGACTTAGGCCAATTTTGCTTTAGCATGGTGCGACATCGTGGCAGCACTGTACTGTATTGCTCACTCAGCCATGAAGAAAAATCATGGCTGCTCTGAGCAAGCAAAGCTGACATTGAAAGTTGAAAAAAAAGAGTTTTTATTTATAAAAGATCATTAGTCTGGTCAGCAAAAAGTAAGACTTGCTGGGTACATGACACCCAAGTAGGTCATGACCCCAAGTAGGTCATGACCCCATTCCAATATCAGCAAGTCCAAACATCATACATTGACAACTTTCTGTCAATATTTTCTTTAATTATGACTCATGCCTCAGAGCGAGTGAGGTACTCTTGACTGAAACACCGCTACATGCCATTACCTACCAGCACCAATCCTGATTCCTCGCGTTTTCAAGGCTACTCTCCATCTATCCAGGTACACACATGCCTCCAATCAGGAGGCTGGTGTCCTACTACAGTCCACTCATGACATACCTTCCCATCCACCCACGACTACACAGGGCATTATTCCTCAGTAAAGACCACCCTATTCACGGCCAGGCTTTCATTCATACACTGGTATCGTCTTCGGCACCTGAACCAAGGAGACGATCCTGACACATCGGTGGATAGAAATCCGCCAGCTGGTCACAGCCCAACCCAGGGCGGTGGGCCCCTCAACTTCACATCACTAGTCACCTATTATGTATTATCCTATTGGATCCCAATCCCGTCTACTCAGTCCACTCCACTCACGTATGTGCCGGAAGACATCACATCGGATTAGCTTATAACCGTCCATTTCATTCCCCTCATAATTTTTTTGCCATTCAGCGGTACTACAACTCCTGTTATTTCTCATGTTCCAATTCCCACTCATTTCTGATGTGCCAATTACCACTTCTGGGATGACCCAGTAGTCATTCGGAAACAGCTGGTCACGCAGTATTACTTATCATGATTTATTCGCCTGGTCATGACTGTATTTCAATAACCCTGCGAACTATTACATTGGTTACCACTATAATTATTCTGTGCCAACGCAGTTACTTGGACCTACTTACACATGGATTACCATAACGTGTCACTTACCCACTTCTCGGATGACCAAGCAGTCATTGGGAAACAATGCGGGTATCCAGTTTACTGCCATTACGGTGCTTATTCTGTGCTATAGCTGTACTATACCACAATTATTTTGTGCTTCACTAATTGTTCTGTACGATTATTATGTGCCAAACAGTGCCTTGCACTCACTCCTGCATGGATTACTATATCAAATCACTTGCCCCATCCCGGATGACCAAGCAGTCATTGGGAAACAATGCGGGCATCCACTTTACTACATTATTATGTGCTGTCCCAAAAGTGCCTTTCCCTTACTTTCTCCGTGGATTACCATCTTGCGATACTCAGCAGCATCCTGGATGACCAAGCAGTCATTAGAAAAAAATGCTAGTGATGAATTTACCTTCAGGAGAATTGATATAAATTGTCAGAATTTTCGACGATTTCGCATCGTCTTCATCAGTGGATGTGCTGTGGGGCTGAGTCCACTGATGAAGACGATGCGAAATCGTCGAAAATTCTGACAATTTATATCAATTCTCCTGAAGGTAAATTCATCACTATAATGAATCCGGAGATCGAGAATCTACATTCAAGGAAAAATGTTGTTATCACATTACGAAATCATTCATCGTAAATTGTTCATAAAACAACAGATCGTTCTTACAATTATCACACTCATTGCAGTGAATCTTCATCTGCCACACTTTGGAGTACCAAAACTCCTACTGTGACATCAATTTACCACTCGTTGCAGTGACAACACTTTACCACACTCTTTGCAGTGAATATTCTTCTTTCCGATTATATGGACTACCAACACCTCCACTGTGACAACAATTTATAACACTCAATGCAGTGAATCTTCATCTGTCACACTTGCGAGTACCAACACACCCACCATCATAACAACAATCTACCATGTGACAATAAAGTACAACTTGTCAGGTGATCCAATCAAATTGAGATCAGGTGATCCCATCTAATCGAGATTGTTTATTACAAAGCGTTGCTGAATGAAGCATGCCATCTCTTAATGAGCTGTCTCAGAGAAAATCATGCAGAGCTGTTCGGATGACGTTCTCGGAATGGCCTAAAATTTTGCATAGGTACCAGACCATCTCTTAAACGAAGAAATGTGAAGTTGGAACTTCAAAACTCAGAATACTTTTCTCACTGGGGGGCCTCAAAATAAGGGTGTCGGGAAGCCATTTTTCACAGAAATCATCATTTCATCAACAAAAAAGTGGCCGATGTTCAGCCCTGTCTGGATGCTAGAAAAAAATAACAAAAACTATCCAAACTGAGTTTGGATGAAGGCTAGCATTGTTTTTAACAATAAATCACCTCTATTTATTAATTTCACTAAAAAGGCTACTTTGGGGGGGTCACTCCGAAACTGCAGATTTTGCGTTTTTCAAAATTTGAAAAACATGCCATTTTTGAAGGGCATTTTCACAATGTTGTGCGGGTCTAGGCTTAACAATATTTGGTTAGAAAATTAGCAGAATACTTGGATTTTATATATCTGGTGAAAAAACCGTGGGAAAATTTGAATTTTCAGAAAATTCAGCCATTTCAAAAACTGTAATTTTCCGAATTTCCGTAAAAAATCATGAAATTTCCATAGTCAAAAGGTCAAAGTCGTACCGACCCTATTATCATAATTGTGATTGAAATTAATGAAAATTACAATTATTCAGTAAATTAGTTAATTTTCATTTGGAAAACCAATTATTTTGTATCACACAGCTAATTTTCAGAATTTAGTTTTTCACAAATTTTGATAAGTTGGCGGAAATGTATCAATTTTGTAGGCCTATGTCTGACATAGTAACACTTCCATGTTAACCAATTTCCACGATCATTCGTGGGAAAACACCTATATATAGTAAATCAGGGGAGATAATTGTGGGAAATGAAGGAATTTTGAAAATATGGATACTCCAGGGGGGTCACTCCGAAACTACAGATTTTGCTGTTTTTCAAAATTTGAAAAACATGCCATGTTAAGAGGGCAATTTCTCAAATTGGTGAGCACTTATATTGACCATATTCGGTTAGAAAATTGGCAGAACACTTGGATTTTATATATCTGGCGAGAAAACTATGGGAAGATGTCAATTCTCAAAAACTGAAATTTTCCAAATTTCCGTAAAAAATCATGAAATTTCCATAGTCAGAAGGTCGAAGTAGTACTGACCGCATTTTTCAAATTTTTTTAGCAAGTTACCGGAAATTCATCAGTTTTGTCACAGTTAAGTTTAGTAATTGATTTAAATACCTAAAATATCTTCCAAAATAGCCTTAAAATTTCAGTCTTGTCTATAACAACCTCTAATGACACATTTCATCACAGCGCTCCTAAATAAAATTCAAGATTAAAAAAATTCAACAAGAAAACCGAAAGCGCACGCTTATAGAACAGGGTCAGGAGCACATTTTAAGACAAAAACCGAAAAATTACGTTGGAAAAATTTTGAGTTAAATTCATTAAACATTTTTTGTTTATCACACTAATATTTTCATGCTGAAATTGGGGCAAAGAATGCTGTTAAAGACATTTAGGATGTTTAGGAAGGCAAATGTTGATGGTAAGACATTAATCTTTAATTTACATTACCATTGTATCAGTGTTAGATATGTTTAGACCATAAATATTGTGCAGGGTGTGATAAACACATGTGACTGCGTATTATAGGAATTAATGCACCTGCAAGTAAGTTTGCAGCTTTTGTATATTGCCTTTGTTAATCCCTTTGAATGATTTATTGTATTCTGGCCATTTCTTAGCAAAATTAAATGTATATTACATGATATATATGAATATTTCATGCATTTTGTCATTACAGAATTTGTGTTGTTTGTATCATTATATGTCTGTGAGAATTTATTTCAGTGATTTGTCAATATCATCAAATGTCAGCAGATGCAGCAGTTAAAAGAACAATACCTTTTGCATAATAATCAGCTTATAGCCTCTATGAGATATCTTTTATATTGATTATTTGACCCACCATTGTTCAATTGTCTACCTTTGCTGTTGTTTGCACATGAGTGACTCTCTTTCAATGTCATGTTCTGTTTCAGTATCAATTGTCAAGCTATTTAGCATCTCATGGTCATATTATGATGGCTTGGATGAGTAATTTAGTCCATTAAATGGGTTTTTTGTCCTGAAATTATTGCAAAAAACATCCGTCAGTAATATTCATTAACTCACTTCTTGGATCACAAAAAGCCACAGTTGAGGTTTATTTCTTAACATTTATGCAATGTTTATATGATATATTGAGGCAATTTATGTAAATCACATTCAGTCTCAGTAAGAATGATCCACAAATTCAACTCATTTGAAATGTCATATTTTGAAGAAAAGCATCGCAAAAATTCAAAAGAAAGGCTAAATTAAATTCAAATCAAGCTCAAAGCAGGTGAAACATTCACAACAAACGATTGAATCAATTTACAGTGGCTACAAATTCACTTCTTTGATAAGATATGCATCTGCATGTGTTTATCACACTCTGCTCACTATTTTTAGCCAATACACATCTAACACAGATTCAATTATCATGTAAATTAAACAGTGATGTCTTACCATCAACATGTGTCTCTCCAAACATGATAAATGACTTAAGCAACTTTCTATGCCCCCGTGTCACCAAGAAAATGAGTGTGATAAACAAAAAATGAAAAAAAAATGACGATAACTCAAAATTTTCCCAATTTTTGGTTTTTGTCTTGAAATGTTCTCCGGACCTTGCTCTATAAACGTGCACTTTAGGTTTTCTTGTTGAATTTTTTTAATCTTGAAATTTATTCAGGAGCGCTGTGTTCAGGGCTTTAAATCAACATATAAATGTATCCAACATTGAAAATAATCATTTTCATACCCTCTGATTGTAAGAAGTGAATAAAAATTAAAAGTCAATGACTGAAACGGATCACCCAAGTAAGAAATCATGACAACACTTTGTTGATAATCAAAATTGGATAAAAAATAAGAGTGATAAGCAAAATTGGTGGGAATTGAAGTGTTACTATGTCAGACTTAGGCCCACAAAGTTGAAACATTATCGGAACTCAATAACACTTTAGAAAATTTTACTTTTAGAATTAGACCTGTGATACAAAATGATTATTTTTGCAGACAAAACTTTGACCTTTTAACTATGGAAATTTCATGAATTCTTACGGAAATTAGTTTTTGAAATGGCTGAATTTTGAAATTCTAATTTTCCCACAAATTTCTCACCAGATATATGACATCCAAGTATTCTGTCAATTTTCTGAACAAATATAGTCAATATGAGTGCTCACCAATTTTAGAAATTGCTATCTAAACATTTTCAAATTTTGAAAAACAGCAATATCTGCGTTTTCGGAGTGACCCACCTGGAGTATCCATGTTTTCAAAATATCTACATTTCCCACAATTTTTTTCCCTGATTTACTATATATAGGTGTTTTTTCATGAATGATCATGAGAAATTGCTATAATGGAATTGTTTCGATGTCAGACTTGGGCCCACAAAATTGTTACATTTCCTTCAACTTATCAAAATTAGTGAAGAATTAAATTTTGAAAATTAGCCCTATGATACAAATGAATTATTTTTTCAAATGAAACTATGTATAATTTACTGTATAATCATATTGTTTATTAATTAAAATCAAATTACGAAAATAGGGTTGGTACTACATTGACCTTTTGACTGTGGGAATTTCATGATTATTTGCGGAAATTAGGAAAATTACAGTTATTGAAATGACTGAATATCTGAAAATTCACATTTTCACACAAATTTCTCAACAGATATATAAAATCCAAGTGTTTTGCCAATTTGCCAACAAAATATGGTCAATTTAAGCATGTTTTTCAAATTTTGAAAAACAGCAAAATCTGCAGTTTCGGAGTGACCCCCCTGGAGTATCCATATTTTCAAAATTCCTTCATTTCCCACAATTATCTCCCCTGATTTACTATATATAGGTGTTTTTTCATGAATGATCAGGGAAATTATTTAACATGGAAGTGTTGCTATGTCAGACATAGGCCCACAAAATTGATACATTTCCCGAAACTATCAAAATTTGTGAAAAACTAAATTTTGAAAATTAGCCGTGTAATACAAAATAATTGTTTTTTCCAGATGAAACTTAACTAATTTACTAAATAATTGTGATTTTCATTAATTTCAATCAAAATTATGATAATAGGGTTGGTACTACTTTGACCTTTTGACTATGGAAATTTCATGATTTTTTACGGAAATTCGGAAAATTACAGTTTTTGAAATGGCTGAATTTTCTGAAAATTCAAATTTTCCCACGGTTTTCTCACCAGATATAAAAAATCCAAGTATTCTGCTAATTTTCTAACCAACTATTGTCAAGCCTAGACCCGCACAACATTGTGAAATTGCCCTCCAAAAATGGCATGTTTTTCAAATTTTGAAAAACGCAAAATCTGCAGTTTCGGAGTGACCCCCCTGGAGTATCCATATTTTCAAAATTCCTTCATTTCGCACAATTATCTCCCCTGATTTACTAATATATGTGTTTTTCCATGAATTATCTGGGAAATTGTTTAACATGGAAGTGTTACTATGTCAGACATAGGCCCACAAAATTGATACATTTTCCGAAACTTATCAAAATTTGTGAAAAACTAAATTTTGAAAATTAGCCGTGTAATACAAAATAATTGTTTTTTCCAGATGAAACTTAACTAATGTACTAAATAATTGTGATTTTCATTAATTTCAATCAAAATTATGATAATAGGGTTAGTACTACTTTGACCTTTTGACTATGGAAATTTCATGATTTTTTACGGAAATTCGGAAAATTACAGTTTTTGAAATGGCTGAATTTTCTGAAAATTCAAATTTTCCCACGGTTTTCTCACCAGATATATAAAATCCAAGTATTCTGCTAATTTTCTAACCAAATATTGTCAAGCCTAGACCCGCACAACATTGTGAAATTGCCCTCCAAAAATGGCATGTTTTTCAAATTTTGAAAAACGCAAAATCTGCAGTTTCGGAGTGACCCCCCAAAGTAGCCTTTTTAGTGAAATTAATAAATAGAGGTGATTTATTGTTAAAAACAATTCTAGCCTTCATCCAAACCCAGTTTGGATAGTTGTTGTTAATTTTTTCTAGCATCCAGAGAGGGCTGAACATCGACCACTTTTTTGTTGATGAAATGAGGATTTCTGTGAAAAATGGCTTCCCGACACCCCTATTTTGAGGCCCCCCTGTGAGAAAAGTATTCTGAGTTTTGAAATTCCAACTTCACATTTCTTCGTTTAAGAGGTGCTCTGGTCACTACGTAAAATTTTAGGCCATTCCGAGAACGTCATCCATAACAATTCCCTGATATTGCATGATTTTCTCTGAGACAGCTCATTAAACCATTCTACATACGTAAATGTACCCAATTCCTGTTATTCACGCACAAACTTTCAACACGATTGGATGACCCAGTAGTCATTAGTCGATGTATCTCCCCAATGCTGACAGTGACTTCACCAGTGTTTTATTTGTCAATTTGTCATATCACAACCTGTTTTGTCCTCTTTTTTCTTTCTCTTGTGGCAGCAGCTGACTCACCTTACACTTCAACATTTCTAAGCCTCCTCAGCCTTTGGCCATGTTTCACATGCTACCACAAGTGTATTAGTATTGGTATCATATGTATTTTCATATTTCAACCTTATTTGTAATATTTTTCATGATCAAAATATACATAATGTATTTTTAGATTAATCATAAATGTAATGGTAGGGGTTAATTACATTCTCTATTCAATATAGGACTTTCAGCCATTGTTGACTGTCCATCTTGCATATCATTTCATGTATACAAATGTACTTGATTTTCCAATCTATTTGTATCACAAACAATTTCATTTGTATACCAAATTACTTATTGTTATTATTAAAACCCCTACTCATTTATACCAAATATATGTGTTTGTTTTTGCTGACAACAGACAAAAAAGAGTTTTTATTTATAAAAGATCATTTGTCTGGTCAGCAAAAACTAAGACTTGCTGGGTACATGACACCCAAGTAGGTCATGACCCCAAGTAGGTCATGACCCCATTCCAATTTCAGCAAGTCCAAACATGATACATTGACAACTTTCTGTCAATATTTTCTTTAATTATTTTCCACCACCTCCCCACCTTCCTATCCTTTTCCTCATCATGTACATTCAATGATCTTGGGGCCATGCTTCACATGCTACCACAAGTGTATTAGTATTGGTATCATATGTATTTTCATATTTCAACCGTATTTGTAATATTTTTCATGATCAAAATATACATAATGTATTTTTAGATTAATCATAAATGTAATGGTAGGGGTTAATTACATTCTCTATTCAATATAGGACTTTCAGCCATTGTTGACTGTCCATCTTGCATATCATTTCATGTATACAAATGTACTCGATTTTCCAATCTATTTGTATCACAAACAATTTCATTTGTATACCAAATTGCTTATTGTTATTATTAAAACCCCTACTCATTTATACCAAATATATGTGTTTGTTTTTGCTGACAACAGACAAATGGGATTTCTGGATAATTGAACCAAAGTCAAGACTATTTGATGTGAGCCGATTGCAATTGAAGTCATTGGTAATCAATCTGGATAGTAATTATGGCCTACACTATCTTCACAATTGTAATTAACGGCAATTAAAGACTGCTGATTGCCGATTTCAATACACAAATCTCTGATGTTTACCTGACTGGCCACAAAATTAGCAATAAGTGCAATTAAGAGGTAGGTGCTGTTCTTTTAATTGTGGCACAGGTTAGTAGATCCAATTAGTAAGCACAGGGATGAGACAGATGACGATTTAAATTGCCTGCTTTGACAGAAATTCATACTTTTAACTTGCAAAACTCACTTGTTTGATCTCAAGCAGCCATGTTTACCCATCATACTTTACACAGGATCATAACCAAGTGCTGCCACGATGGTGCACCATGTTTAGGCTGACGATAAGCAAAATTTAGTGGGCACAAATAAAGAACAATGAACGAACCAAATGTCATAACTAGTAGACCACAAATTCACCAACATGAGCAATTAAGTGGTTACAAATGAAGAACAAAGAACAACAAATCCACTAAGACGAGGCATGCACCACTATACCGGATTTGAACCAATGGCAATTTGTGTCAATCTAGTAAAAGGGTCTGAACCATTAGACCACCCAACTTGGAACTTGGGATCACTTGGCTGAACCAGTTCACATTTTATAAACATATTTAAAACACATTCAGTGGCAAATAATGAAATTAAAAGGAAGCACAGAGGAACATTAGGCTGAAGCAGATATATTTGTCTGTTGTCAGCAAAAACAAACACATATATTTGGTATAAATGAGTAGGGGTTTTAATAATAACAATAAGTAATTTGGTATACAAATGAAATTGTTTGTAATACAAATAGATTGGAAAATCTAGTACATTTGTATACATGAAATGATATGCAAGATGGACAGTCAACAATGGCTGAAAGTCCAATATTGAATAGAGAATGTAATTAACCCCTACCATTACATTTATGATTAATCTAAAATACATTATGTATATTTTGATCATGAAAAATATTACAAATACGGTTGAAATATGAAAATACATATGATACCAATACTAATACACTTGTGGTAGCATGTGAAACATGGCCCCAAGATCATTGAATGTACATGATGAGGAAAAGGATAGGAAGGTGGGGAGGTGGTGGAAAATAATTAAAGAAAATATTGACAGAAAGTTGTCAATGTATGATGTTTGGACTTGCTGAAATTGGAATGGGGTCATGACCTACTTGGGGTCATGACCTACTTGGGTGTCATGTACCCAGCAAGTCTTAGTTTTTGCTGACCAGACAAATGATCTTTCATAAATAAGCACGTAAACCCCGCTGGCTCTATGTGAAGCCATTGAGACCATTCGGATCCATGTGTCCGTCCGTGTGTCCGTCCGTCCGTCCGTGCGTCCATGTGTCCGTCCGTGTGTCCGTGTGTCCGTGTGTCCGTCCGTCTGTGTGTCCGTCCATGTGTCCGTCCATGTGTCCTTCCGTGTGTCCGTGTGTCCGTGTGTCCGTGTGTCCGTACGTGTGTCCGTGTGTCCGTACGTGTGTCCGTGTGTCCGTACGTCCGTCCGTCCGTGTGTCCGTACGTCCGTCCGTCCGTGTGTCCGTACGTCCGTGTGTCCGTCCGTCCGTCCATCCATACGACCTCAGGTGTACTTGTGGGGAAAGTCACTTGTGTGGTGCGTGGATGGAGGGTCGGGGTTCTGGGAGTTCTGAAGTCACTTGTGGGCACATACATGGATGAAACTTGTGTGGAGTTTTATCCATGTATATGTGAGCTTTTACAAAATGTTATAGCTTTAGCATAATATTCCTGATAATTGGTGGTATTAATGTCTTTAAGCGGCAGCTCACATGTCTTCAAGCAGCAGCACCCCACATACCAGGGTGGATATGTCACCCCTGAGTAATGGATAATACACCTCACTTAGGCATCAGCACCCCACATTATGGGTGGATATGTCACCCCTGAGTAATGGATAATACACCTCACACAGACAGCAATGGATGGTATTCTTGTATTTAAAGGGCAGCACCCCACATACTAGGGTGGATATGTCACCCCTGAGTAATGGATAATGCACCTCACACAAACAACAGTGGATGGTATTCTTGTCTCTAAGAAGCGGCACCCCACATACTATGGTGGATATGTCACCCCTGAGTTATGGATAATGCACCCCACCCAAACAACAATGGAAGGTATTCTTGTTTTTAATCTGCAGCACCACACATACTAGGGTGGATATGTCACCCCTCATTAATGGATAATGCACCTCACACAAACAACAATGGATGGCATTCTTTTCTTTAAGTGACAGCACCCAACATACTAGGGTGGATATGTCACCCCTGAGTACTGGATAATGCACCTCACATAAAAAATACAATGGATGGAATTCTTGTCTCTCACGGGCAACATCCCACATACTACGGGTGGATATGTCACCCCTGAGTAATGGATAATGCACCTCACACAAACAACAATGGATGGTATTCTTGTCTTTAAGCAGCAGCACCCCACATACTTGGTTTGATCCATTACTCAGGGGTGACATATCCACCCTAGTATGTGGGGTGCTGCCCGTTAAAGACAAGAATACCATCCATTGTTGTTTGTGTGAGGTGCATTATCCATTACTCAGGGGTGACATATCCACCCTAGTATGTGGGGTGCTGCCACTTAAAGACAAGAATGCCATCCATTGTTGTTTGTGTGAGGTGCATTATCCATTACTCAGGGGTGACATATCCAACCGTAGTATGTAGGGTGTTGCCCGTGAAAGACAAGTATTCCATCCATTGTTTTTTTATGTGAGGTGCATTATCCATTACTGAGGGGTGATATATCCACCCTAGTATGTGTGGTGCTGCAGATTAAAGACAAGAATACCATCCATTGTTGTTTGTGTGGGGTGCATTATCCATAACTCAGGGGTGACATATATCCACCCTAGTATGTGGGGTGCTGCTTCTTAGAGACAAGAATACCATCCATTGCTGTGTGTGTGCGGTGCATTATCCATTACTGAGGGGTGACATCTCCACCCAAGCATGTTGGGTGCTGCCTCTTAGAGATGAGAGTTCCATCCAGTGATGGGCACAATTCAATTCATGAATTGAATTAATTCGAATTAATTCAAAATTTCAAAAGTCGATGAATTGAATTGAATTGAATTGACCATCTTGGAAAAATGCAATGAATTGAATTGAATTGAATTGAGATAGGCTGTGAATTGAGGTTTTAATTTAATTCATTTTCAATTCAACCGGATTATATTAATATATACATTATTGGTCATCTCTCATTACAAAAAATATCAAAAAGTGAGGAATTGATAATTAATAAAAGTCTGAACTTTTGAAAGATTATTGGCATTGTTTGGTTAAAAGTATCCAATGTCATTTTGAAAAATAGTTTGGTTGATGAATATTGAAGCACTTCAAGAACTTTAAAAGCTTTGTAGCTTGTGTTGCTTGTTTTATTCTTTCGTAACCGACTTTAAATAAAACTTTACTTTACTTTAAGGATACACCATTTTGATTTTGATTTGAATAACATAGCCGCCATTTGCTTTTTTCACACCTTTTGGCGCAAAATCAAAACATCGTAACTTACAGGCTAGCACTGGCCTTATTATCAAAGATTCAGTATTTTAACTTCATTCATCGTATTCAGCTACTTCTAAAGTATATATATACGTTTTTAAATTATGTTTCTAACTCCATTTTAAGCATAACTAGAGCCGTTTCCGTTTTAACCATTTTTTTGTTAAATCGACACTTTTACGGAAATTGGAATATAAAATTTATTGCTCACCCTGCCTTATCTTAATTCTAAAAAGTGTGATTTTAATTATAATAATATGTTATAATTTTATCTAACGAAAAATGTTCACAGCTGAACGAAATAACCATCTCTATACTTGCAATAAATCTATATTGTGTTTAATTTTTTCCTAAATCTGCCATGCCAAGCTTTGATATGTGTTTTAACGAATTCATGGCATTAAGAAACATATATTGAAATAGAATAAACTTACAGATAGCATCATCCTCACTTCTCAATATATATATATAGCTATATCATTTTGTTTTAGCTAAATTATGTACATCACATTTCCATTTTAGTGCATTAATTATTTGAAATTTTGACTTGACTGTATACATCCACATTTATTTTGGTTCTAATTACAGAAAAAGTGACCATACTGGATATATTGATTCAGCAACTTCTTTGATAATTGTTATTCAAAATTGAATTGATAGATATGATTATTGATAAATAGATAGACAGATGGATAGATAGATTGATAGATAGATAGAAAGATAGACAGATAGATCTATAGATTTAAAATTGAACAATTGATTGATTGATTAGAAGTAACTAATTGATGGATTGACAGATTGGTTAATTGAGAGTTTGATTGATAGATGATATAACTATTAGTTTATGATGTGTGACCAATATAGGCCTAATGATAGCATAATTTAATCCCGTTTCTGGAGTGTACATTTTTGTGCTTTACAAAATTTATCACTTAGACAAGTTACATGACAAATGAATTGAATTGAATTGAATTGACTACCCCCGTGAATTGAATTGAATTGAATTGAGCTCATCCCCAAAAGCAAGTGAATTGAATTGAATTGAATTTGCACTGATGCCCAATTGAATTGAATTGAATTGAATTGCACATAGCTGAATTGTGCCCATCACTGGTTCCATCCATTTTTTTTTATGTGAGGTGCATTATCCATTACTGAGGGGTGACATATCCACCCTAGTATGTGGGTTGCTGCCGCTTAAAGACAAGAATACTATCCACTGTTGTTTGTGTGAGGTGCATTATCCATTACTAAGGGGTGACATATCCACCCTAGTATGTGGGGTGCTGCACGTTAAAGACAAGAATACCATCCACTGTTGTTTGTGTGAGGTGCATTTTCCATTACTGAGGGGTGACATATCCACCCTAGTATGTGGGGTGCTGCCGCTTAAAGACAAGAATGCAATCCATTGTTGTTTGTGTGAGGTGCATTATCCATTACTCAGGGGTGACATATCCAACCGCAGTATGTAGGGTGCACCGCTTAAAGACAAGAATACCATCCATTGTTGTTTGTGTGAGGTGCATTATCCATTACTCAGGGGTGACATATCAAACAACAATGGATGGTATTCTTGTCTTTAACGGGCAGCACCCCACATACTAGGGTGGATATGTCACCCCTGAGTAATGGATAATGCACCTCACACAAACCACAATGGATGGTATTATTGTCTTTAAGCGGCAGCACCACACATACTAGGGTGGATATATCACCCCTGAGTAATGGATAATGCACCTCACATAAAAAAACAATGGATGGAATTCTTTTCTTCAACTGGCAGCACCCAACATACCAGGTTGGATATGTCACCCCTGAGTAATGGATAATGCACCTCACACAAAAACAGTGGATGGCATTCTGATCTTTAAGAAGCAGCACCCCACATACTAGGTTGGATATGTCACCCCTCAGTAATGGATAATGCACCTCACACAAACAACAATGTATAGCATTCTTGTCTTAAACGGGAAGCACCCCACATACTTGGGTGGATTTGTCACCCCTGAGTAACGGATAATGCATCTCACACAAACAACAGTGGATGGTATTCTTGTCTTTAACGGGCAGCACCCCACATACTAGGGTGGATATGTCACCCCTCAGTAACGGATAATGCACCTCACATAAAAAAAATGGATGGAACTCTTATCTTTAAGAGGCAGCACCCAACATGGTTGGGTGGAGATGTCACCCCTGAGTAATGGATAATGCACCTCACACACACAGCAATGGATGGTATTCTTGTCTCTAAGAAGCAGCACCCCACATACTAGGGTGGATCTGTCACCCCTGAGTTATTGATAATGCACCTCACACAAACAACAATGGATGGAATACTTGTCTTTCATGGGCAACACCCTACATACTACGGGTGGATATGTCACCCTGAGTAATGGATAATGCACCTCACACAAACAACAATGGATGGCATTCTTGTATTTAAAGGGCAGCACCCCACATACTTGGGTGGATATGTCACCCCTCAGTAACGGATAATGCACCTCACATAAAAAAAATGGATGGAACTCTTATCTTTAAGAGGCAGCACCCAACATGGTTGGGTGGAGATGTCACCCCTGAGTAATGGATAATGCACCTCACACAAACAACAATGGATGGTATTCTTGTCTTTAAGCAGCAGCACCCCACATACTTGGTTTGATCCATTACTCAGGGGTGACATATCCACCCTAGTATGTGGGGTGCTGCCCGTTAAAGACAAGAATACCATCCATTGTTGTTTGTGTGAGGTGCATTATCCATTACTCAGGGGTGACATATCCACCCTAGTATGTGGGGTGCTGCCGCTTAAAGACAAGAATGCTATCCATTGTTGTTTGTGTGAGGTGCATTATCCATTACTCAGGGGTGACATATCCAACCGTAGTATGTAGGGTGTTGCCCGTGAAAGACAAGTATTCCATCCATTGTTTTTTTATGTGAGGTGCATTATCCATTACTGAGGGGTGATATATCCACCCTAGTATGTGTGGTGCTGCAGATTAAAGACAAGAATACCATCCATTGTTGTTTGTGTGGGGTGCATTATCCATAACTCAGGGGTGACATATATCCACCCTAGTATGTGGGGTGCTGCTTCTTAGAGACAAGAATACCATCCATTGCTGTGTGTGTGCGGTGCATTATCCATTACTGAGGGGTGACATCTCCACCCAAGCATGTTGGGTGCTGCCTCTTAGAGATGAGAGTTCCATCCAGTGATGGGCACAATTCAATTCATGAATTGAATTAATTCGAATTAATTCAAAATTTCAAAAGTCGATGAATTGAATTGAATTGAATTGACCATCTTGGAAAAATGCAATGAATTGAATTGAATTGAATTGAGATAGGCTGTGAATTGAGGTTTTAATTTAATTCATTTTCAATTCAACCGGATTATATTAATATATACATTATTGGTCATCTCTCATTACAAAAAATATCAAAAAGTGAGGAATTGATAATTAATAAAAGTCTGAACTTTGGAAAGATTATTGGCATTGTTTGGTTAAAAGTATCCAATGTCATTTTGAAAAATAGTTTGGTTGATGAATATTGAAGCACTTCAAGAACTTTAAAAGCTTTGTAGCTTGTGTTGCTTGTTTTATTCTTTCGTAACCGACTTTAAATAAAACTTTACTTTACTTTAAGGATACACCATTTTGATTTTGATTTGAATAACATAGCCGCCATTTGCTTTTTTCACACCTTTTGGCGCAAAATCAAAACATCGTAACTTACAGGCTAGCACTGGCCTTATTATCAAAGATTCAGTATTTTAACTTCATTCATCGTATTCAGCTACTTCTAAAGTATATATATACGTTTTTAAATTATGTTTCTAACTCCATTTTAAGCATAACTAGAGCCGTTTCCGTTTTAACCATTTTTTTGTTAAATCGACACTTTTACGGAAATTGGAATATAAAATTTATTGCTCACCCTGCCTTATCTTAATTCTAAAAAGTGTGATTGTAATTATAATTATATGTTATTATTTTATCTTACGAAAAATGTTCACTGCTGAATGAATAACCATCTCTATACTTGCAATAAATCTATATTGTGTTTAATTTTTTCCTTAATCTGCCATGCCAAGCTTTGATATGTGTTTTAACGAATTCATGGCATTAAGAAACATATATTGAAATAGAATAAACTTACAGATAGCATCATCCTCACTTCTCAATATATATATATAGCTATATCATTTTTGTTTTAGCTAAATTATGTACATCACATCTCCATTTTAGTGTATTAATTATTTGAAATTTTGACTTGACTGTATACATCCACATTTATTTTGGTTCTAATTACAGAAAAAGTGACCATACTGGATATATTGATTTAGCAACTTCTTTGATAATTGTTATTCAAAATTGAATTGATAGATATGATTATTGATAAATAGATAGACAGATGGATAGATAGATTGATAGATAGATAGAAAGATAGACAGATAGATCTATAGATTTAAAATTGAACAATTGATTGATTGATTAGAAGTAACTAATTGATGGATTGACAGATTGGTTAATTGAGAGTTTGATTGATAGATGATATAACTATTAGTTTATGATGTGTGACCAATATAGGCCTAATGATAGCATAATTTAATCCCGTTTCTGGAGTGTACATTTTTGTGCTTTACAAAATTTATCACTTAGACAAGTTACATGACAAATGAATTGAATTGAATTGAATTGACTACCCCCGTGAATTGAATTGAATTGAATTGAGCTCATTCCCAAAAGCAAGTGAATTGAATTGAATTGAATTTGCACTGATGCCCAATTGAATTGAATTGAATTGAATTGCACATAGCTGAATTGTGCCCATCACTGGTTCCATCCATTTTTTTTTATGTGAGGTGCATTATCCATTACTGAGGGGTGACATATCCACCCTAGTATGTGGGTTGCTGCCGCTTAAAGACAAGAATACTATCCACTGTTGTTTGTGTGAGGTGCATTATCCATTACTGAGGGGTGACATATCCACCCTAGTATGTGGGGTGCTGCCCGTTAAAGACAAGAATACCATCCATTGTTGTTTGTGTGAGGTGCATTTTCCATTACTGAGGGTTGACATATCCACCCTAGTATGTGGGGTGCTGCCGCTTAAAGACAAGTATGCAATCCATTGTTGTTTGTGTGAGGTGCATTATCCATTACTATACTGAGGGGTGACATATCCAACCGCAGTATGTAGGGTGCACCGCTTAAAGACAAGAATACCATCCATTGTTGTTTGTGTGAGGTGCATTATCCATTACTCAGGGGTGACATATCAAACAACAATGGATGGTATTCTTGTCTTTAACGGGCAGCACCCCACATACTAGGGTGGATATGTCACCCCTGAGTAATGGATAATGCACCTCACACAAACCACAATGGATGGTATTATTGTCTTTAAGCGGCAGCACCACACATACTAGGGTGGATATATCACCCCTGAGTAATGGATAATGCACCTCACATAAAAAAACAATGGATGGAATTCTTTTCTTCAACTGGCAGCACCCAACATACCAGGTTGGATATGTCACCCCTGAGTAATGGATAATGCACCTCACACAAAAACAGTGGATGGCATTCTGATCTTTAAGAAGCAGCACCCCACATACTAGGTTGGATATGTCACCCCTCAGTAATGGATAATGCACCTCACACAAACAACAATGTATAGCATTCTTGTCTTAAACGGGAAGCACCCCACATACTTGGGTGGATTTGTCACCCCTGAGTAACGGATAATGCATCTCACACAAACAACAGTGGATGGTATTCTTGTCTTTAACGGGCAGCACCCCACATACTAGGGTGGATATGTCACCCCTCAGTAACGGATAATGCACCTCACATAAAAAAAATGGATGGAACTCTTATCTTTAAGAGGCAGCACCCAACATGGTTGGGTGGAGATGTCACCCCTGAGTAATGGATAATGCACCTCACACACACAGCAATGGATGGTATTCTTGTCTCTAAGAAGCAGCACCCCACATACTATGGTGGATATGTCACACCTCATTGATGGATAAAACAATGGATGGAATTCTTGTCTTTCATGGGCAACACCCGACATACTACGGGTGGATATGTCACCCTGAGTAATGGATAATGCACCTCACACAAACAACAATGGATGGAATTCTTGTATTTAAAGGGCAGCACCCCACATACTTGGGTGGATATGTCACCCCTGAGTAATGGATAATGCACCTCACACAAACAACAATGGATGGTATTCTTGTCTTTAAGCGGTGCACCCCACATACTAGGTTGGATATGTCACCCCTCAGTAATGGATAATGCACCTCACACTAACGACAATGGATGGCATTCTTGCCTTAAACGGGAAGCACCCCACATACTTGGGTGGATATGTCACCCCTCAGTAATGGATAATGCACCTCACACAAACAACAGTGGATGGTATTCTTGTCTTTAACGGGCAGCACCCCACATACTAGGGTGGATATGTCACCCCTCAGTAATGGATAATGCACCTCACATAAAAAAAATGGATGGAACTCTCATCTCTAAGAGGCAGCACCCAACATGCTTGGGTGGAGATGTCACCCCTCAGTAATGGATAATGCACCTCACACACACAGCAATGGATGGTATTCTTGTCTCTAAGAAGCAGCACCCCACATACTAGGGTGGATGTATGTCACCCCTGAGTTATGGATAATGCACCCCACACAAACAACAATGGATGGTATTCTTGTCTTTAATCTGCAGCACCACACATACTGGGATTGATATATCACCCCTCAGTAATGGATAATGCACCTCACATAAAAAAACAATGGATGGAATACTTGTCTTTCATGGGCAACACCCTACATACTACGGGTGGATATGTCACCCCTGAGTAATGGATAATGCACCTCACACAAACAACAATGGATGGCATTCTTGTATTTAAAGGGCAGCACCCCACATACTTGGGTGGATATGTCACCCCTGAGTAATGGATAATGCACCTCACACAAACAACAATGGATGGTATTCTTGTCTTTAACGGACAGCACCCCACATACTAGGGTGGATATGTCACCCCTCAGTAATGGATAATGCACCTCACACAAAGAACAGTGGATGGTATTCTTGTCTTTAAGCGGCAGCACCCCACATACTAGGGTGGATATGTCACCCCTCAGTAATGGATAATGCACCTCACACACACAGCAATGGATGGTATTCTTGTCTCTAAGAAGCAGCACCCCACATACTAGGGTGGATATGTCACCCCTCAGTAATGGATAATGCACCTCACATAAAAAAACAATGGATGGAATACTTGTCTTTAATGGGCAGCACCCCACATACTAGTACTAGGGTAGATATGTCACCCCTGAGCAATGGATAATGCACCTCACACAAACAGTGCTGGATAGTATTCTTGTCTTTAACGGGCAGCACCCCACATACTAGGGTGAATATGTCACCACTCAGTAGTGGATAATGCACCTCACACAAACAACAATGGTGGGTATTCGTGTCATTAAGCAGTACCTTGCATATCAGATGAACAACACAACCCTGAATGATGGATTAGGGCACGTAACACAATCTATTATGAATGGAATTAATGTGCTGATGCCGGAACCTACATATTATAATGAAAAAGTCAATTTCTTTGACAGAAACACTTATTTCTATGACTTTCTCTGAAACTTTTTAGATTCTATGACAAATTTCTGAGAGGAGCTTCGTATTGTCAAGGTCTCTAAAACACTTGAAGGCTTCAAGAAAAATCTCAAAACTTATCTATTTAAGAGTTCCTACAAATAAATCGATCATGCATAAGCGCTAATGAGCAGTTTACTGGAATTAGCGCTATAAAAATGCCTATTATTAGGCCTATTATTATTTTCAAATGAATAGTGTTTACAAAGTTTTGTGAAGATGGCTTTGTAAGATTCGCAGTCACCAAATAAACAATGACAGTCAGTATTTCTTAACAAGTCCCACAGCAAGAATTCAATTTCAATAGTAATCATCCGTAGGCCTCTATATTCTACAACCATCTTTATCATGTGTGTGAAATTACTGTATTTCATAGTAGGGCAATTCTGTAAAGTCCTATTTACAAAACAGAAACTTTAGCAGCTTGTGTCTGCCCTACGATTACATTCGCCTATGCCAGAAAATCAACATTTTGACAATCATCAAATGAATACCTGCTACATGTCAACAAAACAAGAGATAATAAGTCTCTCTTCCTAACAAGACAAAAACAACTTGCATGTATATGTATTTTCCAAATGTGGACTATCATGTACGTATTCATCACAATTGCACTTGAATATGTCAGCTGGTCCAACGGTGCACTGAAACTGCTGACCCATAACAAAAATTACAGGGAGTATTTCCTTCCGATATTTTGATTTGTTCTTTGAAAGTTATTATGTACAGGCAACTACATGTTGCTCTAACACAAAGACACCACCTGCAATAAAATTGTGGGCCAGCATTGTCTGCCTATTTGGCAGATAGCAAATTGTCAACTTAACATCCAACACTTGAACTTGAACAGCAACACAAAAAGGGGCCTAACTAAGTCTCAGTAGACTGGCTCGAGTGATCCTTATTCTTCAAATTTTGGGTGGGCCTAAAACAATTCTACTCACCGATGGAATTGGATTTAACACATTCCCAAGCAACTAATGCAGATTGGACTTGTAGGAGATAATATATTCTCTAGCCAACAGTTTTTGTCACATAGATGGAATATCCCACATTGAGTTTTAGGTTAAAGTTTGCAAAGATTTGTGCCAAGTGAACTGTCAATGGCATTGAGCACTACTGGCTCAAAAACGATGTTGCTGTTTCCTGATCTGGTTTGTCATCCATTATGTGATGTGAAAATCCAAAAAAATGAACATGTGCACGAGTTTTCCTCATCCAGCACATTTCATTTTTGTGTCCGAGAGCAGGGCCCCGGGCCTATTGTCGTCATCAATGGCATTGTGATGTCAAAGTTGGTGTGGATCCTAAAGCCTTTCACTGATGCAAGAAGCTCCCAAAGTTATGATGCCCAGTGTTTACACTGCTGCCAAAGTGCCCTGGCTTAAATCTTAAGTCTTATGGCTCTGAATATTTAGGTTTAATCTGCCATATTCCTCTTTGCTGGGCAGAAGATTTCTGAGAAGCATCTTCTTTTTCTTCTGTTCAGCCCTTCCGCCTGAGACATAGCGGGGCGCACCACAACCTGAGATCTATGCTTCAGCCAATTACTAAAGATAGAAAGATAGATAGATATATAGAATATCACTTTTCACATTTTATAGAGATGTGTCAATGTTATGATCATATCCCATTGAGTCATAACGGGTTTCTCAAGGACACGGCGCATGCATTGCATGCTATTTTATATTTTGATAATAGTTTATAGCTTCCTTTTGTCATCCTTCCTTGTTGAAAACACCCCTTGTTAATTTGCCGTTTCTACGGCTAAATTAATCACATGTACACATGGTAAGGCAGGCCTTGGCATGAGCACGTGAGTAGTGGCGTACTAGAGTTCAGTTTCCAATAATATCCTTGCATTTTTCATAATCTTGCCAAATCATAAGTTCTCTTACTCAAGTATATTGAGTAAGGATATTGGAAAAGTTAATTTTAGCTATATCTTATTATTGCAATGGTATTTTCTTTATGAACAGTTTTAGTGACTTTCTTCCAATGCGCACTATAGAAGGTATGTTTACCGTGTAAAATGCATTTTATCACATGGGCAAGAAGCTAGCGGCCATACGTCATGATATATTCGGCTAATGGAAAAAATCTGGTAATTCATGACCTGTTGATCGTGAGAGACCATAGCTGAAAGAAGATTTTGGCATGATGGCTGTCCTTCAGAAAAACGCTATGTAGCAGTCCGCAGAATCATCCAATGTGGCTTGAATTTGCTATTATTTGAAATTAACTATCCCAGGTTCAGTCTGCGACTTGAGGAAGAGAACGATCCATATTTGATCGTGAGAGACCATAGCTGAAAGAAGATTTTGGTATGATGGCTGTCCTTCAGAAAAACGCTATGTAGCAGTCCGCAGAATCATCCAATGTGGCTTGAATTTGCTATTATTTGAAATTAACTATTCCAGGTTCAGTCTGCGACTTGAGGAAGAGAACGATCCATATTTGATATCAGCTGTAATCCTGGTCCTAACGCATATTTTACGAGATTCACTTCTGAAATACTTGTGCCTTTTTTTCATTTTGTTTCGTTCACAGGAAAAATATTTCTCATTGGAAGTATGTTGCCACTTGAACCAGGATTTTCTGCAAAGATAGGAATAAACAGAGTATACCATAGTTCCATCCAAAAAATGTTAAGACTTCGATATTGGTACAAATGAAACTGCATAATGGATGTTACACAGGAAGAAGGTGCACCATTTCAGTATTATATCACTGTAACATATTTAATTAGAACAACATACAGATATATTGGACATTATTGGTTGTTGATACAAAACAAGAAGGGGAAGGTACCCTTTCCAAAACTTTCAACTATGAAGAAATGTTGAATTAACGGTCAAGTGGTCGCATTTGAGTAGTTTTGGGTTCCAACTTTATGCTGCTAAATTTGACCCTGAACACTGTGAGAAGTACTCTTCATTTTTGTGAAATAAACATGGACTGTGATTGTTTCTTAGTTTTTCACATATTTATGACTTGCCAAAAACATGGAAATTTATGGTTTCAATGATGTGTGTCTTTAAGGGTACATTTCGTAAGCTTGTATGTCTCAAAGCATCATTTAGCTGTAATTTGACAGTGCAAAGTCCGGAAACATTAAAGTGTAAATATGGCCATTTCGTTTAAATTACAGTGCATTTCAGCGATGGAAAAACACCGAAGTGTATGCATTGACATCGTTTGAAAATCTTTAAGCATCACTCTTTCCAATTTGATGTACATTATTGCTTACCAAAAATGAAACAAGAACTGGCATTAAAGAATATTCATGCAATTTAAAGAATTATTCAATGACATCTCTCTTGGGATAATTATCAAGTTTGATCATAAACTCATTTTTACTTCAGTTACAGATACTGAAAACAATTTCCAAATGGGAGACCTACCTTTGACCCATTCTCAGCTCTTGTTCTCAGGGCTTTTACAGAAAACTAGCTCTTCCAGAAGTTTTCTTGCATTTTAATTTCTAGGTCAAATTTTTTGGGCTGTTTTTAGATCTGCATCATCACCTTTGGTTCCTAGTGACATTACTGCTGTCTTCACCTATGTTGGAAAGTTTGCTGCTAATAAGGCCACACATAATTGATCTTTAGCTTCTCGGATTCCTCTCAAGGCACTTATCCTAGGTTCGGTCGGTAGGACAAAAAAAAAAGGTGAAAAAAAAAAAAATTTTATAATGTCAAAAAAATTATTTATTTATTTTTTTCAATTTTTTTTTTCCATCGGCAGGTAATCTATTGTGTCGGCGGGTCCGCGAAGCTAAGAATCAATTATGTGTGGCCTAATACTTGAACTGGTACATTAGGCAGTCATTTTGAAGATCTTTGGCTTTGGTTGAGCAGTCTGTTCAGATGCCATGCCTATAGTTGTTGTGCAACATAGCCTCATAGCCCACAATCCCAGAAATTATTAACTATATAGGCGTACGTACTGACATAGAACCTATCATTATTTTTAGACAGGGCTTGCAGTTAGCATTAAAAAAACAATGAAGTCAGACTTACCTTGAGAAAGAGTTTCTTATTTTCCTTTTTTTTCAGAAAGATTCTTTTCAAGGTCGTGATCCCCAGAGTTGTCCATTGGTGTGCTTGATCCCCGGAGTTGTCCGTTGATGTGATTGGTCAATACAATTAGGCCACACCCCATGATTAGGGGCCAGATATGATTGGTTAATCAACAGGCCCAGAGTCATCCATTAATGTGACCTGGCCAACTGGCCAGGTAACTTGTAAAGGGGGAGCCACATGACAATGTGCGCCATCCATGCTTCATGGATGACTGGTCTGGGCCTTAAATGTCCAGGACAATAGATAAGCACCCCATGTCCATCCACTCATAGGGGTGCATGTCCAAATGATTCTAAATGGATCAAAGCGGGGAGATTTTGTCCAAAATGGGTCTGACTTGTGGGGTGCACCCCACAAGTGACCTAAAACCCCACAAGTCACCTCTGTACACCCCAATCACCCCACAAGTATACTCTTGGGAGAACATCCGTGTGTCCCTACGTCCGTATGTCCATGTGTCCGTACGTCGGTGTGTCCGCCCGTCCGTGTGTCCGTCCGTACGTCTGTGTGTCCGTACGTCCGTCCATCCGTCCATCCGTCTGTGCGTCCATCCCTCTGTCCGTGTGTCCGTGTGTCCGTCCGTGTGTCCGTACGTCCGTACGTCCGCGTGTCCGTACGGACGCACGGACTTGTCATTCCCATCTGCATGACAAAATAAGATAACAGGCAAAATTTGAATGAAATATGAGCAACACAAAGTGAGTTATGCTTGACGAAATCCCCAGCACATTGAGGCATTGAGGACTGCAGTACCCCGTAGGCTATTACATAGCCAGCGGGGTAAAAACTCTTTTTTGTCTGTTGTCAGCAAAAACAAACACATATATTTGGTATAAATGAGTAGGGGTTTTAATAATAACAATAAGTAATTTGGTATACAAATGAAATTGTTTGTAATACAAATAGATTGGAAAATCGAGTACATTTGTATACATGAAATGATATGCAAGATGGACAGTCAACAATGGCTGAAAGTCCGATATTGAATAGAGAATGTAATTAACCCCTACCATTACATTTATGATTAATCTAAAAATACATTATGTATATTTTGATCATGAAAAATATTACAAATACGGTTGAAATATGAAAATACATATGATACCAATACTAATACACTTGTGGTAGCATGTGAAACATGGCCAAAGGCTGAGGAGGCTTAGAAATGTTGAAGTGTAAGGTGAGTCAGCTGCTGCCACAAGAGAAAGAGAAAAAGGGGGACGAAACAGGTTGTGATATGACAAATTGACAAATAAAACAGTGGTGAAGTCACTGTGAGCATTGTGGAGATACATCGACTAATAACTACTGGGTCATCCAATCGAGTTGAAAGTTTGTGCGTGAATAACAGGAATTGGGTTTAAGAGATGGCATGCTTCATTCAACAACGCTTTGTAATAAACAATCTCGATTGGATGGGATCACCTGATCTCGATTTGATTGGATCACCTGACAAGTTGTACTTTATTGTCACATGGTAGATTGTTGTTATGATGGTGGGTGTGTTGGTACTCGCAAGTGTGACAGATGAAGATTCACTGCATTGAGTGTTATAAATTGTTGTCAAAGTGGAGGTGTTGGTAGTCTATATAATCTGAAAGATGAATATTCACTGCAAAGAGTGTGGTAAAGTGTTGTCACTGCAACAAGTGGTAAATTGATGTCACAGTAGGAGTGTTGGTAGATGAAGATTCACTGCAATGAGTGTGATAATTGTAAGAACGATGTGTTGTTTTATGAACAAATTACGATGAATGATTTCGTAATGTGATAACAGCATTTTTCCTAATGACTGCTTGGTCATCCTGGATTCTGCTGAGTATCGCAAGATGGTAATCCACGGAGAAAGTAAGGGAAAGGCACTTTTGGGACAGCACATAATAATGTAGTAAAGTGGATGCCCGCATTGTTTCCCAATGACTGCTTGGTCATCCGGGATGGGGCAAGTGATTTGATATAGTAATCCATGCAGGAGCAAGTGGAAGGCACTGTTTGGCACATAATAATCGTACAGAACAATTAGTGAAGCACAAAATAATTGTGGTATAGTACAGCTATAGCACAGAATGAACACCATAATGGCAGTAAACTGGATACCCGCCTTGTTTCCCAATGACTGCTTGGTCATCCGAGAAGTGGGTAAGTGACATGTTATGGTAATCCATGTGTAAGTAGGTCCAAGTAACTTCGTTGGCACAGAATAATTATAGTGGTAACCAATGTAATAGTTCGCAGGGTTATTGAAATACAGTCATGACCAGGCGAATAAATCATGATAAGTAATACTGTGTGACCAGCTGTTTCCGAATGACTACTGGGTCATCCCAGAAGTGGTAATTGGCACATCAGAAATGAGTGGGAATTGGCACATGAGAAATAACAGGAGTTGTAGCACCGCTGAATGGCTAAAAATTATGAGGGGAATGAAATGGACGGTTATAAGCTAATCCGATGTGATGTCTTCTGGCACATACGTGAGTGGAGTGGACTGAGTAGACGGGATTGGGATCCAATAGGATAATACATAATAGGTGACTAGTGATGTGTGAAGTTGAGGGGCTCACCGCACTGGGTTGGGCTGTGACCAGCTGACGGATTTCCATCCACCGATGTGTCAGGATCGTCTCCTTGGTTCAGGTGCCGAAGACGATACCAGTGTATGAATGAAAGCCTGGCCGTGAATAGGGTGGTCTTTACTGAGGAATAATGCCCTGTGTAGTCGTGGGTGGGTGGGAAGGTATGTCATGAGTGGACTGTAGTAGGGCACCAGCCTCCTGATTGGAGGCATGTGTGTACCTGGATAGATGGAGAGTAGCCTTGAAAACGCGAGGAATCAGGATTGGTGCTGGTAGGTAGGGTGGAGTGAAAAAATTCAAAACGTGAAATTCAAAAAACAGCCCCTCCAAAAACTTGTCAAATATAGTTAAATAAGTATTTATGACCGTTTTGGGTGGTTGCTGTCATTTCTGTGACAGCTACCCGAGGCATTTTGAAATCACCTTTTTCTATGTTTCGTGAGACCTCAAAAATGCTGTTTTTCCCCATAAAATGGGTTCTAAATGAGATAGAGACATGATTTAAAGAGCTGAAAATGAGTAAATAACTATACAAAACGTATTAGAAGAATAAAAATCAAGAAAAACTTGCTTAGCATGATTCAGTTTTGAAATAACATGATTTTTTTCACTGTTTTTGTGTCGGAAATGATGTTTTTGTCATATTATTGACTCTAAAGGAGCTAGAGACATGATCTAAAGAGCTGTTCATATGTGTAAGACCATGTCAAGCACAATGGACAATATTTTGTGTGAGAAACATATGCTAGGTATGCTGTAATATTGAGATATAATGATTTTTCTTACTTTTTTCAATAATTGAAATTATTGGAATTTTGTTTTTGTCATAAATGGGTTCTAAATGAGCTAGAGACATGATTGAAAGAGCTCTGCATTTGTCTTATACCATGCTGAACATGACAAATATGTTTGAATATGAAAATAAATGTCACCCCCAATGTTTTATTGAAAAATACCGTGCAAGCACGTAAACCCTCGGCTATATGCAGACAAATGACTTTGTTACGAAAACGGTTGCTTTACAAAAGAAAGTCTACAAGACGGAATGGTTCAAGTGACCAATTATGTGTGAAGAAAAATAAGATATCTCATGTCATTAAGTAGAATGGACTTGAATTGCCATGAATTGTATTTATGTACCTTTGTAATCAGCTGAGAAAGTCTTGGAGGCATAGTTCAGTTTGTTCATATATAAAGAAAGTAGAATAAGCACTCGGAGATTGCATACCTGTGCCTGAGGTACTGATGATATCCATTATCAATAATGAAGTAATATAGGTATAAATAAAGGTATATGTGCAGTGTGCAGGGTAGACATGCCACACAGACTAAGTTGTGCTAGGACAAAGGAATCTGATCCAGCCGTGGTAAACATGCCAATTACCCTCCAGCAGCCTACATACCACTTCCCTTATATTGCCCCCCCCCCTTTCCACTCTCCAGATAAGAAAGTACAGAAAAGTAAAAAAGAACAGGATTTGATGATAAATTCCAGAGGTAGGTCGACATCAAGAAGGACCAATTCTCACAATTTATGCCTGGTGACACATGATGACAGCTTAGGTCACACTTAAAACACCCCTTTTAGTAGAAAACATATGGCCTACTTATAGCTGAGATCAAAACATGTCGGAGAGCAGGAGATTAGCATTATTTTTCCAGATGACGAAAAGCATTGTTTTGTGTGGATTTAAGAAATGCACATGACTGAACTTCTGTCATTCCCGAATTTAGGCAGAAATAAAGCAACATGTGTAGTTTGACAGCAGCAGGTGTGACATGCGATGAGTTGTGCTAAGACAAAGAGTGTATGCAGCCGTGTGGGCAAATGCAAGTCTTGGCCATGTAGGTCATGCACTTCGACAATACCCGGAGGCAGTACTGCCTCGGGTAAAAATGAGACAAATAATGAGAAATATGTGAGACAAGTACTTTATGCCTCATGAAATTGTAATACTTGTCCTTAATTGGGTTCCAAATAAGCTAATTTCACATTTTGAGTTATTTCACTCCACCCTACTGGATAGGTAGCTGGATAGGTAGCTGGATAGGTAGCTGGATAGCTGGATAGATAAATAGATAGATAGATAGTAGGGTGGAGTGAAAAAACTAAAAATGTGAAATTCAAAAAACAGCTCCTCCAAAAACTTGTCAAATATAGTTAAATAGGTATTTATGACCATTTTTGGTGGTTGCTGTCATATCTGCGACAGCTACCCTGGGCATTTTGAAATCACCTTTTCCTATGTTTCGCGAGACCTCAAAAATGCTGTTTTTTGCCATAAAATGGATTCTAAATGAGATAGAGACATGATTTAAAGAGCTGAAAATAAGTAAATAACTATACAAAGCATACCAGAAAACTAAAAATCAAGAAACACCTGCTTAGCATGATTTAATATTGAAATAACATGATTTTTGCGATTTTTTGTACTGTTTTTGTTCCCGAAATGATGTTTTTGTCATATTATTGATTCTAAATGAGCTAAAGACATGATTTAAAGAGCTGTACATATGTGTAAGACCATGCAAAGCACAATGGACAATATTTTGTGTGAGACACATGTGCAGTGCATGATGTAATATTGAAATATGATGATTTTTCTTACTTTTTTGTATTCTTTAAATTATTGGAATTTTGTTTTTGTCATTGAATGAGTTCTAAATGAGCTAGAGACATGATTGAAAGAGCTGTGCAGTGCTTTTATACAATTCTGGATATGATTAATAACTTTGAATATGAAAATAAATGTCACCCCAAATGCTGTATTGAAATGACAAATAATGAGAATTTTGTGAGACAAGTACTTTTAGGCTCATGAAATAATTATACTTGTCATAAATTGGTTCCAAATAAGCTAAGGGCATGATTTAAAGAGCAATAGATACTTTAAGAACAATGTTGATCATGCATCAGGCTGGCATGTAGACAGTACAGAGAGAGTAGGACTTGCATTTGGGCTGAAGAAAATATCGTTCACATTTTTTCAACAGAACTGACGCAGGACTGCTGTCGACTGTTGTTGTACTGAGTCTCTGAACTCCACCATAGATATCATGCTGCCATTACTGGGCATCTATATCATGTTTATGGTGTCTTTGGGCATCTATATCATGTTTATGGTGTCTTTGGAAGATGGATACGTCAGAACCAGGCTGGAGAAATAATGCTATATAACATATGGTTGTTCCTATTTAGAGTCAGTTCTCAAGCATTTCGGAAGCTAAAGAATCTAAAAAAAAAATCATGTTATCCCTATTTTGCAATAGATATGACATCTATATCACATACAATATTATCTATCATGTTCAGCATTGTCCAAAAAATATTTATTACTCTTTTAATCATGTCCTTAGCTTATTTGGAACCCAATTAATGACAAGTATTACAATTTCATGAGGCAAAAAGTACTTGTCTCACATATTTCTCATTATTTGTCTCATTTTTCAATAAAACATTGGGGGTGACATTTATTTTCATATTCAAACTTATTTATCATGTTCAGCATGGTATAAAACAAATGCAGAGCTCTTTCAATCATGTCTCTAGCTCATTTAGAACCCATTTTATGACAAAAACAAAATTCCAATAATTTCAATTATTGAAAAAAGTAAGAAAAATCATTATATCTCAATATTACAGCATATCTAGCATATGTTTCTCACACAAAATATTGTCCATTGTGCTTGACATGGTCTTACACATATGAACAGCTCTTTAGATCATGTCTCTAGCTCCTTTAGAGTCAATAATATGACAAAAACATCATTTCCGACACAAAAACAGTGAAAAAATCATGTTATTTCAAAACTGAATCATGCTAAGCAAGTTTTTCTTGATTTTTATTCTTCTAATACGTTTTGTATAGTTATTTACTTATTTTCAGCTCTTTAAATCATGTCTCTATCTCATTTAGAACCCATTTTATGGGGAAAAACAGCATTTTTGAGGTCTCACGAAACATAGAAAAAGGTGATTTCAAAATGCCTCGGGTAGCTGTCACAGAAATGACAGCAACCACCCAAAACGGTCATAAATACTTATTTAACTATATTTGACAAGTTTTTGGAGGGGCTGTTTTTTGAATTTCACGTTTTGAATTTTTTCACTCCACCCTACTGGTAGGTAATGGCATGTAGCGGTGTTTCAGTCAAGAGTACCTCACTCACTCTGAGGCATGTGTCATACATCAGTGTGGACATAGGAGAGTAAGGTAGCAAGTGAGAATGAGACAAAGTGCAATATGGTAAGGCAGTCAATAGGCCTAGCAGTACTGTGCTGGAAATGGGAAGATATCTATCGTGGGAGTAGATATGAAAGTAATAAGGAGTTTTATAATGTTGAGATAAAAAGGTTGTAGGCAATGGAGTAAGAGAATCAAAGGTTTAGGATGTGGACAGGTGACAGCTTAAGATAGGAACAGAGTAATTGAGATCAAACAGATGGAAATTAGCATTGTTAATGTAATATTGGTGAAGGTAGGAGGTTTAACAAGTGATATGTGACCTGGAGAAGGTGGAATTGAATACAGAGGAAGTATTAGGATATGAAAAGTTTTATGTATGTAACCTGTCAAGGGATGTGGATGATGATGGTGTGGAACATGAGAGTTGTGAAGAACGGGAGTGTCAAGAAGAAAACTAGAAGGCAGGAACAGGATCATGATAAGTTCCTGTGAGGAATAAGAAAGGTATATATTGATTGAAATGTGGATAAGCTAGGATGGTGGTGAAGGTTATGTGTTGATGGTTAATAATAAAAGGTGAATATGATCACTATGGAAATTGAGAAATGGTATGTGGTATAGTGAAAAGTTGTAACACAAGTGATAATAGTTTACTGACAGTGTTGGTCACTGCAAAGAGAAAGAGTGTATGGAATAGGAAACTGTAAAGTGTACCGAGAAGTTTGGACCACCGTGGGTCCGGCCAATAGAATAGTGTAGTGGTTATGTGATTGGTATAAGTAATAGATGGGAAGTGTGTGGTCTCCGTTGGGTTGTCCCGATGGGAACATGGATGCGGCCCCCTCTTGAAAGTACATGTGAAAAAAAAGCATTGCTGCCAGAATACATCAGGTTGGTCTGTTGGGTGGGGAGTCTCATTCCTATTATTGCTCCCTAAATGAACCGTGCAGGAGATATTTGTTATGGCCGGCTGAGGCAAACCCGGAGGTGCACCTGAAGTGTGCCCTGAAACAGCAACATGAAATAGGAAGTATTAAGAGTATGAATGAGATGTGGTCAAAGTAGTGTACGAATTAGAAGCAGATAACATGAATTGTTTTCGATTTAGAAACCGTAATGTTGGAAATGAATCTGAGAAGTGATTGGGCCAATACATGTATAGTAAAATGTATAAGAAAGAGTGATTGTACTTCTCTTAGTTGGCTGGATGAGGCTCATTCATGAAATGAAAACCTAATCCCTGATGTTGATGCCTGAAGGAAAGGCTACTAAATAAATGGTAATGTGTGGTGTCACTGAAACTGAAAAGAGTTGTAGTTGAGGGAAATGCTGTGAAAAAATATGGCATGTAACAATGGTAATGAGAAGGAAGAGTAATTGACATGAATGGTTTGAGGATACAGTTTACTTATCTTAGTAGTCGTGGGTGAGGAATCTACGTGGACTAAGAACCACTAACGGGTATTATAGTCCACAACTGCAGAGGGTATGGAACCACTGGGAAGAGTAATGGCGAACCACTGGAAAGCATGTTGAGTTGAACCACTGCGTAGTATGTGAAGTTGGACCACTGGAACGAGTCCGATGGATAACCACTGGAGAGAGTGTAATGTTTGAACCACTGCTAGGAGTGTTATGCAAAGCGCTGTAAAGAGTGTTGAGTTGAACCATGTTGAACCACTGAAAAAGAGTGTAATATTGAACCACTGCAAAGAGTGTAATATTGAACCACTGCTAAGAGTGTAATATTGAACCACTGCAAAGAGTGTAATGGTTGAATCGCTGCAAAGATTGTAATGGTGAAACCATTGCAAAGAGTATAAAGTTGAACCGCTGTAAAGAATAAAAGTTGAACCACTGCAAAGACTATTATGTTGAAACACTGTTACTGTAATGTTGAACCACTAAAGGAGTGTAATGGTGAACCACTGCAAGGAGTGTAATGGTGAACCACTGCAAGAGTGTAATGTTTGAACCACTGCAAAGAGTGTAACGTGAACCACTGCATAGAGTGTAATGGTGAACCACTGCAAAGAGCGTAATGTGAACCACTGCATAGAGTGTAATGGTGAACCACTGCAAGGAGTGTAATGGTGAACCACTGCAAAGAGTGTAATGTGAACCACTGTAAATAGTGTAATGTGAACCACTGCAAGGAGTGTAATGGTGAACCACTGCAAGTGGTGTAATGTGAACCACTGCAAAAGGTGTAATGTGAACCACTGCAAAGACTGTAATGTGAACCACTGCAAGGAGTGTAAAGGTGCTCCACTGTAAATAGTGTAATGTGAACCACTGGGAAGAGTGTAAAGTTGAACCAGTGTGAAGTGTGTAAAGTGAAACACTGGGAAGAGTGTAGTAGTGAAGCACTGAAGAGTGTGGTGTTGATCAACTGCCAAGAGCATCAAGTTGAAACACTGGGAAGAGTAGTATATTGAACAACAGCAGGGAATGTAATGTTGAATCCATGTGTTGCATATTTCGGTGTATTGCCGGAAAGAATTCCATCAACAAGATCATTTTATTGTGCATTTTACAGAAGGGGACATTATTTTGGCTGTATGGTATCACCATGGAAATTGGAATGAACGGCATAGTACTGAGGTAGTAGGACTATACACAGTTGCTGATGTGTCTATTAAGTGACAGGTCCAGTGGAGTGATCATAACTGCATGTGTGTCATTGGAAGTGGAGAAAGTAGGTCCCTGAAAAGAAGAGAGTTATTCAGTACAATGTGGCTTTAAGTTGTAAAGGAACAAAGTAAATTCAAGAATTCGGTTGATTATACAGTATACTTATCTTTGTTGTCTCCATGTAAACGACCAATATGGCCTGATGTGCATCGGAGATTTGGGATGGAATGATCTGCGGTGGGCGATTAGGAATGACGGTCAGCGTGACTTCAGGAGGCTGAAAGATCTTCAGATTGCAGAACTGATGTTTTTAGCGTCAGATGTGTTGAATTAGTTGACATGTGTGACATGCATTTGGTACAGTTGTCAGTGATGATATGGATTAATTAAGGTCACTGCAGAGAGTGAGACATGTAAGTTAGGCTGTAGGCCTGAAGCATATGAAATTAATAAATCGGATGTTTAATAATAACAGCTGAAGGGAGTAAGTTCTGTTACTGAAAGTTGTTGTGAAATGTGTTAAATTGAATTAATAAAGGTTAACATTAAATTTTTAATAATGACATTGATAAATATAATTTGATATAGAGGTGAATAAAGGTCCTGAAATGGAAAATAAAAAGAAAAAGACATTTGTAAGTAATATTCAAGCAACATTTCACTGCTATTTCAGTGTGGCATTGTTGCTGCTGCTAGTTTGTGTGTCACTGCTAAGAGTTTGACAGAAAGAATGAGCGAGTTATACAACTGCTGGAGTGACATGAATGCAAATAAGTACAGGTGAGTGTAGTGGAGAGATCATCACTGTGTGAGTTTGGAAGTGAGAAGTGATAAAAGTTTAAATTGATTCAATATGAACCAGATGAATGAATGTCAGTATGTAAGTGATAACAATGTTGAATAAATAGGTGAGGGTAACATTGAATGAACAGAATAACAGTGTAGATTAACAGTGTAGATTAACAGTGTAGATTAACAGTGTAGATTAACAGTGTAGATTAACAGTGTAGATGAACAGTGTACCATCTGGTTTTACCACCAGGGGGAGGTATATGCTGCTACATGAAGAGACACCCTGTGGATTGGGACTAATAGTAAATGTGGCCCACAAAATGAGGTCACAAAACGAAATACATGTTCTAGGAGGTTCTACAAGAGCTTACAAGCTGTTAAAGGAGTGCACATAAACATGAAGCAATCATTGAAATGATAGGATGAAGCAATAGACATTATAGAAACCAAATGTTAAAATCTACAAACATGTGAGCACATTGAACATGTTGAAGCAAGTCCAAACAATGGCTGACTCCAGTAGCTGCAGCAGGCCATGTGGTTTTCCTGAAACATGGGAATAGCACCGAAAATAGGAAACTTTGAGGATCCAAGTTTGTCTTGTATGTCCTTAGAAAATCCATGGTGTTAGCAAACTGGGTTGTGGAAGTAATCCTGTAGCAGATGCAAAATAATTAAAGAAAATATTGACAGAAAGTTGTCAATGTATGATGTTTGGACTTGCTGAAATTGGAATGGGGTCATGACCTACTTGGGTGTGATGTACCCAGCAAGTCTCAGTTTTTGCTGACCAGACAAATGATCTTTCATAAATAAAAACTCTTATTTTGCTTTTGTAAAACATGAAAGCAGGACAAATGTCGCCAATATGCAATAGAGCTTTTACAACTTCTCTTGAAAAAACAAACAAGAATCCATGGATTCAAAACCGGCCTTTGGCGATTATATATTCGGGATTTAAATCATGAACGGGGGGATCTATATATTATTACATGGATTGTTTTGTATTGAGCAGTTATTGCCAGACTGATAGTGTTTGCTGCAAGCCATAAAAACTTTGTAAGTGAACTGCTTAAGTCATAGTGGGCACTTCAAAATATGGTGTCCATTTTGGCAGCCATCTTGGAAATTTTCTCATAATTTATGAGGGAACCCCACCCCAAAGCAAATCCCCAAACCAAATAATAAAGTCGCAGTGGGCAATTCAAAGTGAACCCCTATACCAAATTGCATAAATCTAGGTGAAATACTAAAGTCGCAGTGGGCAATTCAAAATATGGTGGCCATTTTGGCAGCCATCTTGGATTTTTTCCAAAAATTTCTGAGGGGAACCCCTAAGTGAATCCCTATACCAAATTGCATAAATCTAAGTGAAATACTAAAGTCACAGTGGGCAATTCAGAACATCCATTTTGGCAGCCACCTTGGATTTTTCCAAAAATTTTGAGGGGAACCCCAAAATAAATCCCTGTACCAAGGTTCATAAATCTAAGTGAAATACCAAAGTCACAGTGGGTATTTTAAACTATGGTGGCCATTTTGGCCGCCATCTTGGATTTTTCCAAATTTTTTGAAGGGAACCCCTAAGTGAATCCCTGCACCAAGTTTTATAAATCTAAGTGAAATATTAAGGTCACAGTGGGCAACTCAAAATATGGCAGTCATTTTGGCAGCCATCTTGGGTTTTTCCAAAAAATTTTGACGGAGACCCCAAAGTGAATCCCTATCCCAAATTTCATAAATCCAAGTGAAATACTAACAGCCTTAAAACTCGCTCTGACCTTTCACAAGGCATGCGGGCCGGTAAAAACTGGTTTATAGGACCGCCAGAATTTTTACAGGCCCGTTTATTTGTGGTGTCAAGCGTCTTTTTTTTTTTTTTTCTGCAGACTACAATTAAAACACCACTTTAGTTTACAGTCTGTAAAACTGATATCCAAACAGAGTGGGCTGTTGCACTGTGAAAATGGCACTTCGTGAATCATCATATTGATGATTTGTCACGATAATTTTACTCTTAAGATCAGTCACATGACAAATCAAATAGCCTTCTATTCATCATGACTAATCAAACAGCCTCTATGTCTCCCATGGATGTTAAATTTGGGAAGATGACACTTCATCAGTTATTATGACTCACAGTCACAGAGTGCCAAAATCTGTGGGAAGCAACACTCATTTTATGCATATCAAATTTACAGGCTGTAATGATAAAGTTTGTCAAAGTATACTGTCAGAATGAGAAATGCACTGAGGAAGGCCCTGGTCTCTTGGGGGAGTTTAGTGGATGGGTGTTGATAGACATTGCTTGCAGGAATAATTTGGCAATGGTACATAACTACATCATAGCACTGTACAGAAAGCTGGTGAAGAAGTAGACAATGCTAAGTGTTATACAAACATAATGATCCACTGAGCAACCATGCTTCATCTAGGCATGAACAATTATTTTAAAACACAAGTACTGAAATGGTTTGACTCTCACAGTGCTTTGGAATTATAAGCAATCCTGACACAGGGGCACCTTCTCCAATGAGCAGTTGAGCTGTTTACCATATTTTGACGACTCTTCTGCGTGGTCGTCTTGATAAGACGACCATAATTCATGGTCGTCTTATTGCCACAACGATTAATTGTGCAGCCCTTTATCAGCCAGGTGTCAGCAGGAGTTACTTGATACCCTCACAACTTGACCACAACACACCCCTGCAACCCACCCTGCTCAAGCCACCCCCTCCCCTGCTCAAGCTTACCCCAGTCTGATAACAGACTGGCATGCCACCTAGCGAGGGAGGGGGCAGGGCGAAGGCCTGCCAGTCTGATAACTTTCGTTCGTTCATCTCCGTGGCAGCTCGTGGTTTGCAGAAAAGTAATTTATCAAGTTGAATATACAACCTTGTTTACTCAAAAATATTTGGTTGTATTGAAAAATAGAAGTTTTGAGGTCAAGATGTCAATGTTTGTTTGTGAAATAAAGAAAACAGAAATATTTGAAGGAGAAAGATTATCACGCCATGCTAGTGACCTACTTTGTCAGTCAAAACAAAAGAAGCATGGCTTCGTGTGCATGGACTTGAAACATGCATTTGAAGAATTTTTAGGAGTAAAACAAAGTGTCAACAAGTTTATGAGTACCCTGGATTACCTAACATCGACACTAACCTTCATGACAGCTGCCCAGAGCTTCAGCTTACAACTTGACAGGCAGACACAGTTTTGGCGGTTTAGCACAACACTCAACAGGTGCGTGATTACACAAATCAAATAGTTCCTCACAAAATATTGTTTCACAGTGTCTGGTGAACTTTTAAATTCCTGTTAAGTGGCTGTTATGGTACAATTTGACAGAACAAAGCTAAAACTAACCATTGGAGAAACTGAAATTGTGCACATTTGTTTCTCGACACTTTCAGTAGTTCTGCGACATCATTTGTCACAAGACGCTCGGCATTCTGCCTTCGTCCCCCCCCTCCTCATCAAGAGAGCGTCTGCTCAAGACTGAGCTTACCCCTCCCCTGCCTGCACTCCCTTCCCTGCTTGCACCCCCTCCTTCGCTGCACTGTCCCATCACTCGCTGCACTGTCCCATCACTTAGCCTGGCAGTGACTCCCTGCAGAGATTTAATTGACCATGTAGTGTTCATAGACAGCTTCCTCAGTTTTAGCCTCCTCTATTAGTATTGTCAATAAAGAAGGAATATCCCTTGAAGAGCTGATGCCCTGAATCCAATTAGTCATGAAATTAACTGCTGGTCAGATCCCTCTGCTACTTTTTCATATTTCACTCAAAATAATTATGTCCATTGATACTACAGTACAGTAGTATTTGATAAATCTTTTTGCAATGGTGTGAAACATTGAAGCAAACCAATTACTCCAAGGTCAAACTGCCTTAGCTTATTATTAGCCAAAAGCTTTTTTTGTGAAATGGCTAATTCTGAAAAAACTAATTAAGATCCAAAGCCAGATACTGATAGATAGATAGAGAAAGAGAAATTATCTGTGCTACTCTGTTGAATTTATTTATTAGAACTTTTTGATCCTTTGTACCCAGTGACCTCTCTGGGCTTGATTGCCTATTAAGTAACCCTACATAGTTGTTACGTAACACCAGGCCCATTCACGTGCCAGCAGCCTTTGATATCCAGCAAGAATGTGCTGGCTCAGCAAAAAATGTTTGCAAAAATCTAAATGCGAAAGTCACAAATTCTAATTAGTAAGATAGGGCATCTTACTGTACTGTATCACTATTGTCTGATATCATAAAATCAATTTTTAAGGGCATCAAATCACTTGTAGGCCTAATTATAATCAAAATAGCTCAATTACCTTTACGAGCAAAGATTTACCAACACCATGGAAGCTTACAAACTCCCAATTATTTGGCCAAGATCAAGCATTACCAGAGAACCCTCACAAGAAAGTGTTAAAAACTGCCTAGACTTCAGCTAGAAATTATTTATTTCAGAAAAACTCAACTTCTCAGTTATTTTTGAATGATTACATGGAGCTTCCAAGTGTGTTGTTAGCTGTTTTCATATTTTGTGTTTTGTCAGCGTGGCTATTTGAATAATTGAAAGATTTTGTGTGATGATTATTGTTAAAGGGAGCAACCTGATGATGTGGCCCTATATGAAATCACAATTTCAATTACTTATTACTGGTGATTGGAATGACATAAATCAATGACAATAGGCCATTATATAAAATGGCCATTTTTCAGTTCACATGGTGGGAAGTTTCCAGTGCCTGAGGCAAAACATGAGGGAGCCTTGGATGAGGAATTGGAGGTCCAAAATGAACCTGCAAGGAGGGAGGGGGGAGGGCAGTACCAGTGTAGTGACCAGCCCACTCAGCTTGGCCAACATTGCAGTCCCCAGCCAGACTCCTTGGTGCACCTGCCTCCCCACTGTTACACATGGATAGAACCTATCTCTCTATCCTTTTATAATTAATATATATGTTAACAGAATTAATCTATCTATCTATTGATATTCATGTAGCTAAGCCTATATACATGTATAACCTTGTCTATATTTGTCACTGGAAAACTTACAAGTGACAATTAACTTTACAGTCTGTCACTTTGATATAGAAAAAGAGTGGACTGTTACACTGAAAATGGCACTTCGTGTGTCATCATGCTGATGATTTATCATGATCATACCCAATACTTTCAATGTTAATTTGATTTAATGAGACTTATCCCCCTTGTTGATGGCAGACAAACGAAGGGATTATGCACCTGATTTTAACTCCAAAATCAGTTATGACAAGTCAAATGGCCTTCTTTTGATCATGACTAATTAAACAGCCCCTATGTTTCCCATGTTGAAAGTAGGGAAGATGACACTTCATGAGGTCTTCATCAGCTATCATGAGTGACAAAGTGCATTTATCACGGTGAATTGGTACTCATTTTTATTAATTTCTATATGAATGTGACAGACTGTAAGACTAGAATTGAGGCTTTGGCTATCTATCTATCTATCTATCTATCTATCTATCTATCTATCTATCTATCTATATACATATATATCCAATACTACAGTATCAGTTCTTTATTTCTCCCCTATCATTAATTATTTCCTTTGCTGAGTCAGTACATTCCAACAGAAAATTTTTTTTAAAGGGCTGGCCCCATGCCATTATGTAACAGGCAATCAGGCTCACTTGCGGTCAATGAGTGCAAATGATCGAACAGCTGTGTCAGTAGAAATTTATATAGGCCTACACAAAAGAAGAAAAAGAAGGTGTTATAAATTACTATATTGACAGTTCTATTAATGCTGTTGGGTTGTAATCTATATAGGGTTAAAGAGCTGGCCTCAATGCGTAAAATAGGTGAAAATGAGTTCATGAGGACCAATGCTAAAATTAGTTTACCAAAATGTATCTTGAATTTCAAAAGAGGTTATTGTATGTAAAATGTTTGCACATTTAATGGGCATCAGTTTTTATTTGTTTAATGTCTTTATGCCAGCATGCAAGCATTGAAGTCTCCCAGGGCCGGCCTTAGCCTGTGCGGGGCCCAATGTGACCCACCTTTGCGGGGCCCCCTTTTTAAACCTCCCACCTGAGCTCACCTGGTATAAATCATTATCATTCATTATTAATATATATATAGAAAACCTGAATATATCGCTTAAAAAAAAGAAGTCCTATAACTTACCAGAACATGTTTTATTAAAAGCTAAAAACAGTAATGATAGCAATAGAATAAGCCTATTTGGTATGTGTAGGCCTTCATATTGACACCCATGTTGGCACTTATCCTATACAGTGTAGGTTTCTGCAGGAGCTGATTTTCATTAATTATTTTCTTTTGACTAGCTGAGGCTACCAAACTTTGAGAACCGATTCCTCTTCTAAAAAAATGTTTCATTTGACAACCGCGGACAGGGTTTCTGAGCTGCTTAGCAACATTTCAAATTTCTGTGTTAGTTCTCCTGGTGACATTGGAATTTGGAGCACCACTTTGTAAATTTGTAATCATGTGGACAAGCCTGACCTTTAAAATTTTGGAAATAGAGGGAGCTTATCGTCACACTCAAAAGTTAGATAACTTAGATTGATCAGTCTAATTAAGTTTTTCAGGATAAGGGAACTAAGGTGGTTACTAAGACATGAAACACCCACTTATGAGCTACTTAGGTACTAACACTAGTAGCCATGGCCCCTTAAATGGGTCCTTACAGCACATTTGGCTACTTATGACAACTGTAAGGCACCTAAGAATCCACTAACAGCCAAACATAGGTACTTATGGGTACTTATGTTAGTTCCATCCACTTGCAGAGCATGAAATCTACTAAGAAAGTCCCCTTAGAAGGATTACAGAAGTGAGAATGCCTAAGGTGAAAATCCTTTGTTTGACAAACTTTGCAGATTTAATTTCACATTGGTTCATCATGCCCATACTGAGGAAAACACACCAGTTAACTGACTTGCATTGTTTTATCAACACATCCATAATCTTGATAAAACTGACAAATCAAGAAGCGCAGCAGCAAACCCACGACTGCACAGTTCTGTTGCTGGAACAGTGTGATGGAGCATGTGCCATCAATTTTTCTGTAAGAAAATACCTTGATATAGGCCTACATGCCAAAGTTTCAGATATGTACAATCAAGCATTTTATTGGAAGGATGTTGGATGAGGGGATGGGGACTAGACTAAAACCGATTTTTAGTACCTCTAAATCAATAATTTTGGTTTGAATTGAATAAAATTATCAATGAGATAAATAATCCTCCAAAAAATTAAATTGTAGGCCTACTGTAAATGCATGCATTCCAGAATTTACTCAAATTCTCACTAGGGGAGACTGGGGCAAGTTGTAACTTTTATGAACCATCATTAATTTGAAACTAAATCAGGCAGATGATTCCCTAATTTGATGCATGAAGCTAGTGTTGGAGGTTCGAGACCTGTCTCCTTTGATGGTCATATTCTGATGGTGTGGGCCTTGGCTCAGTCTCAGTTGCACCAGACAAAAATGTCATTTTTAATTGTGAAAATTATGTACTAAAAATTCATAGATAAAACTTGAAATACAATTGGTCAGGTCTGAATTAGCAACATTAATGTCTCCTGCCCATGTAACTTATAATTTAACATGTTTAACTGATATGTTGTCAGAATTGTGAGTAACACTTAAGCTGTAATTTGAGTGACATTGTCCCCTAACCAATTTTGGAGTGACTGGTGGCATTATATGATACATTTAGACAACCAATAAATTGTGTCAATATAAGATACTATAACAAACCAGTTATATCCTGCAAGTATTATAGGAATGATTAAAATATGAGAAAAAAAAGTAAAATACAATGTAAGTTTAAAAAAAAAAGGGATCAACCAACCTGACTAATCCAGTGATAAACCTTACAGCAACACAGGGTTCAGATGTGCAACCTAGAACTCTTTGTGAAGGTCCACAATTATCTCCCAAATTGTTGTGTCCCATTGTTTTAATTGCTTCACAAAGTAAGTTTTTAAATAGAAAATCACCCCAAGGCAAAAACGACACAACTTACCTAATTCTCCCCTACTTTTTTTTGTAATAATTTGAATAAAACACAACTGCGCATGTGCCAGGCCCCACTGACAAATGTTAGAAATATTCATTCCACAATATTTATGTTAATGTACATGTTTGAAGAAGGAGGATGCATACCTACACCAAATTCATGGTGTTAACAGAAGGCCTCAGTTTAACAATGCATATTTTATGGTCTTATATGGATCAATTAATTTTGATTTTATACGTAATTTAAAAGCTTTGCCGAAGGTTTAAATGCTCATATTTGCTGTAATGCATGTAAACCTTGTCATATTGCATTTTGGGTTTGCTCAAGCACAGTCTATGCTTGCACACAATCTGGTCTTTGTTTATTTCACACATTAGGATATTGATATTTAATCTCAATATTATGACAAACACAGAAACTTTGCGATGAAATTATATAAAACTGAGAAAAACAGTTCTGTAATCCCTCTAAGGAACCTCCACCAAGCATAAGGGGCCTTAGTGTCTTAGTAGCCAGCTAAGTTCCCTTATCCTGAAAAACTTCAATACACCAATCAATCGTATATATATATGAAACTTGAAAAAAAAAAATCTTGAAACTTGTTTTATTGATTATAGGGACAGGTACATTCCATTCAGATTTCCTTAAAATTCAGAATCGTAAATACCCAGTCATAATATGGCCTATCTAACACTTTATAACAACTACAACATGTGGACCAGGGGTAGAGTGTATATAGAGTGTCAATATATACTCTATACTGGTAATTGAGGTAAATAAACTAGCCAATTTTTTTTAAATTTTTAAAATTTTCTTGGGAGTTCTCAACATTGTTGGATCTCATGCAATCAGTTAACTTCATTCACTGTCTTCTGATCCATGCAGTGTCACCATATTGGCCATTCCTTAATTACAATCTCTCTGGCCTTTCCATTGAAAGGTTCAACTGGATGTTGATTGCAATAAACTAGAGCTTAGATCAATTAGGGTACAGCCACTAGATTACAGAACAAGGCTTAATTGCTCAGATACGCAATTAAGCATGTCAGCTCTTCTGCAGGAACCTTGGCATCTCTTCCTTATAGGCTATATGTCATTTTGAGTTATTTTAAGGGTGCGGGGCCCCAAGAGCGCGGGGCCCGATTCAGCTGCATCGGCTGCATTGGCCTAGGGCCGGCCCTGAAGTCTCCTGTGAATTTCATGTGTTATTGACTCATGACCTGGCATTGTTTAACATGATGTATGGTCCTATCATGACTCAGTTCTGTTACACTGTATCAGCTGACTTTCACACTGACCATGACAGTTACCAGATACTGGTAACTATCATGCACTGACAGCCTTCTGAACGTCGTGTTCTGATGCTCACCCTGAATGAGTCGTGGCAATATGGCAGTCTTGAGCAGACGCTCTCTTGATGAGGAGGGGGGGGGACGAAGGCAGAATGCCTGAGCGTCTTGTGACAAATGATGTCGCAGAACTACTGAAAGTGTCGAGAAACAAATGTGCACAATTTCAGTTTCTCCAATGGTTAGTTTTAGCTTTGTTCTGTCAAATTGCACCATAACAGCCACTTAACAGGAATTTAAAAGTTCACTAGACACTGTGAAACAATATTTTGTGAGGAACTATTTGATTTGTGTAATCACGCACCTGTTGAGTGTTGTGCTAAACCGCCAAAACTGTCAAGTTGTCAGCTGAAGCTCTGGGCAGCTGTCATGAAGGTTAGTGTCGATGTTAGGTAATCCAGGGTACTCATAAACTTGTTGACACTTTGTTTTACTCCTAAAAATTCTTCAAATGCATGTTTCAAGTCCATGCACACGAAGCCATGCTTCTTTTGTTTTGACTGACAAAGTAGGTCACTAGCATGGCGTGATAATCTTTCTCCTTCAAATATTTCTGTTTTCTTTATTTCACAAACAAACATTGACATCTTGACCTCAAAACTTCTATTTTTCAATACAACCAAATATTTTTGAGTAAACAAGGTTGTATATTCAACTTGATAAATTACTTTTCTGCAAACCACGAGCTGCCACGGAGATGAACGAACGAAAGTTATCAGACTGGCAGGCCTTCGCCCTGCCCCCTCCCTCGCTAGGTGGCATGCCAGTCTGTTATCAGACTGGCAATATGGTAACACCATGAACACATGTGTGCAAATCTTCAGATATATGTGTATGAGCAGTTGACCCCTTTGATATCAGATATGAAGGAAATGCAGCTGACCAGGGAGGGGGGGGGGGGTAGCTGACCAGGGAGGGAGATGTCATGGGTTGACAAATGGCACAGGTGGGACAAGGGCTGGTCAGTGTTATCTTCTGTGGAAACTTTTGGGCCACATTGGTTCCCCACTTCCTGCAAAGTTACCCTGGCTAATCAATAAGGGGTTGTCATATCTGATTTGTATAGGCCTAAGACTATTTTGTGAATTAACATACATTTTGTTGTTGGCCTAACTAGCAAAACTAGAATTCCTTAGCATATAATCATATGGTACACACATGCTGAAAGTCAATGGTTTAGTGAGAGGGGGGACAATGATGTTCATTAGTGTATTTGTGGATTATTTCGAATTCACGCCAAGTGACTGCTCCCTTTTATGTGCATATGCATATATATGAAACAACATCGGGTGTTGGCCATCCATTTTTTTCCAATTTTCGGCCATTAATTGTGGAATATACTGCACTTATTATATAATACATTTATCTGATAAAACGTTTTAGGTAAAAAAATGACCAACCAGTGATCTTTAAATCAATAACTTTTAAAAGGATGACCTCATCAAATATGATTTTATCTTGAAATTTCTTCACATGAAGCTTATAATTTCACGGAGCCAATTATCCCTGATCACAGAGTGGAGATTTACTTGGTAGTTTCAAACACCTGTTCCATAATTAACCCTCTTTACAGTAGTTAAAACACTCAACAGTGGCGGATACAGGGGGGGGCTAGGGGCCCCGCCCCCCCCCCCCCCAGACCACCAAGATGAATAATACCATTTTGAAGAAAAATTGCGATAATGCGAGCCCGCGAATGCCAAAACACGCCCGGCCCCCGCTAGACTATCGTGTCTGCATCCGCCACTGCTCAAAAAGGGGTCACTTCAGGGTTTCTATGAAGTTGCTGTGAAATTGACATGGGAATGTCTCTCATGTCATTCATGTGAATTGTCCTGGATTACTTGGGCAGTAACAAAATAAATGAATGACCTCTCAACCAAAGACCCTCTGAAGAAGTCCTAAAAAATTGGTGGTACTAAAAAGAATCTGCCGCTACACTTGTAACTATCATTGGCTGAATTAAATATTGCTCTCAAAACTGATGGGGGGCAGTGGCATAAATGGGGGGTCTCGAGTGGGGGGGGGGGTACCTGGGGGGCACACGATTCTCTGCCACTGTGCTAATTTTGTATATTTTAGGAGAGTTGGAAAGTTCATATGGGGGGGGGGACCTGGGGGGCACGTGCCCCCCCCAATAGGGACGCCACTGATGGGGGGGGGGGGGGTTCTATCTTAGGAAAAGTTTAATAAAATTTAACAAACTGATCCAAAACATGTCAAACATATGTCTTACATTGACAAGACCTATACAGTGCAACCTCCCTATTTCGCAGTACTTGGGGGACATACTTTGCTTCCCTTGATATATCAGAGGTTCTCTCTGTTTCGCAGTGCCTGTCACCCCCCCCCCCTCCCCCCTCAGGACACGTGCTCCCAGCCAGAGCTGCTGGTTGACCTACATAACATGCAAGCCCAAAAGTGAAACCACTCCCTGCTGCATTGCCTTGGCCTATTGTGAAACTACTTTGTTGTGCAACTGCCTTGGCCTTACTGCACTTGTTGAACTTTTGTCTTTAACTTAAAGACTAACTTCTTAAACTGCATAAGAAAAGCATAGAGCTGAAAAGTAAAATAATGGAATCTTATTTCTCAGATTGCAGGAGACCTGTTATAGGTAGGAAGAAGCAGTTTTTTGCAGGGTTGCATGATTTAAATCGTGATTTAAATCAGTGATTTTAATCAATGATTTTTACTGAAAACCACTATATGTTAGAAAAATGCAAATAGTTTGCATATAAATGCTATAATGGATCAGTTGACACCTTCACACTTGAATTGGCAAGGAATCACTGCTACGATGGAGATACCAGGGTGGATTTGGCTTACTTTAATCCAGTTTAAACAGCAATCCTCTCTCATGCGACAAATTCCTAATCTCATGCCAAAAGTAGCACTCATTAAACAAGAAAACAACAATAACAAACAACAGTAATTATAAAATACTGATTCTGTGGTCATCGATGGAAATTTCAATCATTCCTTTGCTCCAAAGTATGATATTCTATGGATAGTGGCTTCAAAGTATACAAAAATTGTGTCTTCGGAATAGGATTAAACCTTGTTAAGTCTCTTATGGAAGCCAAGTAAAACTTTTCCTATTTCAGCGGTCATTCCTAGCAATAGTAGGTCCAAAATGTTGACAAAATACCACACTTAAATTGACGTTAAATTCATAGTCTGAGGGAATTTATTGCAGCTGGGAAAAGTAAAAAATATTAACAATCTACAACTTCAAATTTCAACTTGATTACATGACTTTTAGGGGGGTGAAAGAAATTTTTCCCAATAGAGAAGAACTAATTAAGAACAGTCTATCATTTATTATTACTTCAATTTCTTCGAAAAATATTATATTTGAAAAAATAAGACTGCTTGATTTAAATCGGATTTAAATAAAAAAAATCTGATTTAAATAAAATAAATCCGATTTTTTTTTTTTTTTTTGATTTAAATCCGATTTTCTTGCAACCCTGCTTCTGAGATAATTGGGTGATATGACATGCAACACATGGATCACTCACAGCAATTTCAGCTCAAAGCAGCAACATTTCTCTATTTGGTGGCCTTTAAGGTGGCTCGATACTCGTGAACTTTCCAAGATAGGATTTCTTAAAAACAGTTTAGAATGATCCAAAATATAGTTTATAGCAAGGATATGTAAGCAAAAGTGGTCGCTACCAGCCTTTTAAAAAAAATATTTGGGGTTATGTACCAGAAAGTAAGTCCAGGCAAGCCTGAAAAACTAAGAAATTTTTTTATTTTTCCTACTGTGAAGTTTTTTCTGCCATTCAGTGGTCATGCATCCCATACTATGCAATGAAGCATGAAATTAAAGAAGACACTTTCATGGAAAAGGTGATTACACTTTCAAAGAGATATATTTAGTTCAAAGGACTTTCCAAGGTGCTCGGAATATAAGTTTCGATTTTAACAATTTTAACTTTTTTTATAAACCATGGCGCTTAAAAAAAATTGACGAGATAGGATTTTTCATTTCTTTGTCATTTATTTCCAAAAATAGTTGGGAACAACATGATGATATAAACAAGTCTTCCTACCGCACTTCAAATTGATATAAACATTTATTTATATCACAAAGTCATTTTTGAGAAATTAGACCTGCTTGGCGAAAATCGCCTGTAAAAATTTCCTCTTTTGAGTATCAAGTTGAATCTCCGGCTGTATATAGTACTCTTCATAGCGCATCTAATGCTCCAAACCAGAAGTCTCTAACCCCAATAGAAGTGGCGCAAATTGCAAACCAAGCGGCCGACGTAAGAAATTCACAAATTAAAAAAAGATCTTGAAGCAGTGTCAGCACAGTGGTGACGTTACGACAGATAGGGCCTGCCTGGCTGCGCGGAAATATGTGCAGGTGACGTAATTATCGCCCATGCTATGCTATGCATAGGGCGATTATGCTTTAGTGCTGAAATCTACTGAAGGGGTGAAACAACCAATGCTGTGGCCTCAACCAGCCCACTCTGGAAGTTCTTATCATATGCATAACACATTGATACCATTGTAGATGTGCACAACGGTTCGTATTTTCAGTTTAATTCAATATTAGAAAATTTACTATTATCAGTTTTAGAGGCTATGAAGGTCCAGAAAGCCTGCATTGTGGTGGCCATTTTCCCTTCCACAGGGTGAGTTTTAGTACACAGAATGGCCACTGCAAGCAGCTTATTCAGATACATTACACAAGAGGGCAGCACCTGCAAGTCCTTTGCCACTTCCTCCCTTTGCACCACATTCTATTTCTGGGAAACTCAGCAATTCCTGCATCTCAGCACAGGGCCAAACTCACATTTGGCCCTGCTATACTTAATGAAGATACCAAGGTGTATGACTCAAGCGCCCCCTTTGGATAAAACATAGGCCTTGTGTGTGGTTATATTTGCGGAAGTTGTTATAAATAGAATACTTTGGGGGCTTCCCTTGGGCTATCCCTGAAATGGACATATTCATCCGCCGGCCGAATCACGCAAATATGAATGATGTCATTCTGGGGAATCCCAACACCTGCAATAGACTGGGGAAACCCACAGCAGTCAGAAATGAGCAAGATGAAGGTGAGCATTGTTTTCCAAGATTATGTTGAATTGCAATCGATTCCACAGCTGTAATTGCAATTTGGTAATGTCTGTAGTTGTCAGAGCTAATTGTGTACATGTTGAAAGATCATTTGAGCTTAATTGCACTCCACTATCGATTGAAGTGGCATTGACTTAAGTGAGCAGGCAAAGGGCAAGTTGACCTTTTTTAACTCAGTTCAATGACAGCACTTGGGTCTTATCTTCACAGTGTATTTTAAGAGTGCCCAGCATTACTAGTTTGCAAAATTCAATTTTAAAAAGAACAAATACCTAATATATATTGTGGTGTAGGATTTATAAGATAAGGTTCCAATCAGCCTATTATTTTATAATTGTATCAGGGCTAATCTAATGACAACAAAAAATTGAATGAAGAATTTTGTAAAAATTCACCATTTGTTATCACTTGATAGGTCTAATAATATTTTCAGACAACTATGAAATCTTGCTAATTCTCTTCTTTTTCTGCAGTCTCCATATTCTGGAAAAAAAGGGAATATTCTACGATTGTGGAAAATTCAAGCACCCCCAACAAAGCCTTCCCAGTTGAAGGTCCTGAATTGGATTTCTGAATGTAGAACACATTCAACACAGGCCTAACATCTCATCTGGCTGTCATTCAGGTAATATGTTATTGTTGATTTTATAAGTGGAGATTTCATAATTCCTTTCTGAAACAAATCGCTAATTGTAATCATTACTGCTACTGTTTTTATTTTCCAGTCTCTGTCATGGTTATTGCAAACTTCCCTTCACAGAAAAGATTATTGGCAGCAAAGCATCCATTAAACAGACTACTCGTCCAGATTCTTCTATTCTTCCATGGCAATTGCTACAGAATAAGATTTTTAGAATTTAAACAGATGGGCCTATCCACTGGCCTAGATTGGCTGAATCAAAAGTCAAAAATAAAGACTGAAAAATCATATTTATTACACAGACTACCATACCCATTCGTTTATTGCAAACTGATATTATATATAGGGGCTATATATTTATATATATTATATATATATAAATATTTTAACAACCTCAATTGTTAAGAATTACTTGAAATTACAAAGTTTATATTTCAACTGGAAATGCCTTTGTTTGAATTACCTAGCTCTGTTGATTACCAAATAAATTGCAATAACATGTATTCTTGCACTGCAGTTGATTTGAAGTGATATCTATTAGTATTACACTGTGCATATTGATGGTCACAATATTATTAAATACCTTTGAAGTGATGAAAATAAAGTTTTCCAGCTGAATATATATTTTATTCCTTTTTGTTGTTTTGCGTGCATTCCAGCTGACATTAGTTACCCTGAAAAAAAAACTAAAAAAACTCCCCAAAAAAAAAACAACCTTGTAAGAGACAAGAAACATACAATAGCGCATAATGCATGCTAGCTATGGCGTGGTTGAAATTAAAATATATCCTCATTGTAATGTCAATGTTGCAAATGTCTTAGGTCTAATCTCAATAGTTCATGGTTGACCTGAATTACTCAGGACAAAGTCTTCATGCAGTTAAATGGAATTTTTTAAAATCTAGTTTACCAAATTGATTGAAGTATATACATATATATGTTTACAAGCATATCTGAAATAATAAGGCAATCCATTTATTGCCTTATGTTCATTGGCGTGTGAAGAAAAGGCCTATTAAACTTACCACAAGAAAAATCTCAATAAAAAATCTGGAAGTAAATCCTATATTCGACTAAAAGCAGATGGATTAAGAACAAACCTAAAATTGCCTCCAAAATAATTCTCCACCAATATAATGGGTTTCCCGGTCCCAGAAATAGTGATCCAGGATAGAGAGAACTCTGAAATTGGATCAAAGTAGTCCCGTGAGGTATCCCATGATCCCAGAAGGTGGCTCTGTAGTCCTGAATTCTGATTGGCTGTGAAAGGGAATTCCCTTGTGATGTATGCTGAGATGAGTGCACACACAGGTAGGATTGGCAAAATAAGGTTTAATTTAAACCCAAATGCAGTGTGATTGATGCTAATCTTCTCCAAATATTGCTGAAAGACTTTACTTGCAAAGGACCATAAAGAATGTTCTCAAAAACTGCTCCTTTTGCAATCAGGTTTTTCTATTTGAAATCCACCAGAGGGCACTTGAGTCATACACCTTGGTATCTTCATTAAGTATAGCAGGGCCAAATGTGAGTTTGGCCCTGTGATCTCAGTATAGTTCATGCATCTTTCCAACTAATTATACAGGTAGCACGGGCTTATATTGTATCTATTTCATATTATTCTATTCTCTTCCCTCCAATCTACGGGCAACTTACTATATATTATATAAATCTGTTTTATATTTATGTAAATAAAATACTGGTTATAATATACACTCATGTAAACAAAAGATAGACATATAGATAGATAGATAGATAGATAGATAGATAGATAGATATAGATAGATAGATAGATAGATAGATAGATAGATGCATGCATGGATAGATGGATTGGCAGACAGATAGGATAGATGGATAGGATAGATGGATGGGATAGACAGTAGGATAGGATAGATGGATAGTATAAACCGATAGGATAAACAGACAGGATAGATAGATAGATAGATGGAGGAACAGAGGAATGGATTGACAGATGGATTGATGGATATATGGGTTGACAGACGGACAGGATAGACGGATGGGATAAACAGATAGGATAAATTGATAGGATAAACAGGTAGGATAAACGGGATAAACGGATAGGATATACGGATGGGATAAACGGATAGGATAAACTGATGGGATAAACGAACGGGATAAACGGATAGGATAAACGGATTGGATAAATAGAAACGTAGATAGATAGATGAATGAATGGATTGACGGATGGATTGAATGATAGATAGACGGATGGATAGACAGATTGACAGACAGATAGGATAGATGGCTGGGATAAACAGATAGGATAGATGGATAGGATAAACAGACAGGATAGATAGATAGATAGATGGAGGAATGGATTGACGGATGGCTTAATGGATAGATGAGTTGACAGACGGATAGGATAAACGGATAGGATAAACAGATAGGATAAACAGATAGGATAAACAGGTAGGATAAACGGGATAAACGGATAGGATAAACGGATGGGATAAACGGATAGGATAAACGGATAGGATAAACGGATAGGATAAACAGATAGGATAAACGGATAGGATAAACGGGTAGGATAAACAAATAGGATAAACGGATAGGATAACAGATAGGATAAACGGATAGGATAAACAGATAGGATAAACGGATAGGATAAACAGATAAGATAAACAGATAGGATAAACAGGATACAATGGATGAACCAATGCTTATGGGGTACTGGATACACGGATAGGATAAACGGATAGGATAAACGGATAGGATTAATGGATAGGATTAACGGGATAAACAGGATAATGGGTAGGGTAAACCGATAGGATTAATGGATGGGATAAATGGATAGGATAAACGGATGGGATAAAGGGATAGGATAAACGGATAGGATGAATGGATAGGATAAACGGATAGGATAAACGGATAGGATAAACGGATGGATAAGACAGACAGACAGACAAGAAATTTATTCATAACAAAGAGACAAGATATATACAATAATACATATAATACATTTTTACAGAAATAAAAAGAACATAGCAGTAGCATGTTTTGTCTCTTCATTATGGGGAGACCTCTCTAAGACAAAAGAGCCGCTATCGAGAGGCCACCCCATAAACAGGATAAATGGGATAAACAGGATAACGGATAGGATAAATGGATATATCGGATAGGGTCAATGGATAGGGTAATGGATAGGATAGACGGATAGGATAGACGGATAGGATAAACAGATAGGATAAATAGATAGGATAAATAGATAGGATAAACGGATAGGATAAACGGGATAAACAGGATAACGGGTAGGATACACGGATAGGCTAAACGGATAGGCTAAACGGATAGGATAAACAGATATGATAAATGGATAGGATAAACGAATGGGATAAACTGGCTAACAGATAGGATAAACATAGGATAAAACATGCGGGGCATGGGCGATGCTGTGCCATTATATGTGCTTGTTTCATGGGTAGCGAGCCACCTTAAAGCTGTTTGTCAAAATTAGTTAAACACCTCTTGTATTCTTGTATCTGTCTATCTTTCCTGAATGGAAATTTCCACAAGCTGGCTATTGAAGGAGGGTGCTCATCACAAGAACTTGATATTTGACCAAATTAAGATAATGGCAAAATGATAAGGACCCAGATTGATAACAGCCTTGGATGGGCATTGTAGAAAGAAATTTACCATTTTACTGCTAGAATAAATTGAAGCATGGCAGTTACCAGATAACTGTAAATGGCTGTGGGAAAGAAAAAAAAAACAAAGGTTATTGGACAAAGAAAAGAAATAAAAAAAATAAAAATGGAGAGTAAGAGAGATACTCCTTCATTCTTTTAAAAGGATAAGTCTCAATTATTTGGCCTTGGTATAGCAGATTATTTCTGCCGGAATTTGACGACATGCAGTGAAAGGTGTTTAAGTAGGGAAATAAAAGCTGGTGATGTAAATGATGATCAGTTGTGCCCAGGAGATTGATGGACATATATAGATGGTCAGATCAATAGATGTAGATAAATGGTCAGCTTGATATATATAGATAGATGGGTAAAAATATAGTCAGTCAAACACATAGTCAAGTATAAAGACAGAAGCACATATAAGTGGTCAGATAGATAGTAAGATAGATAGATAGATAGATAGATAGATAGGTAGATAGATAGATAGATAGATAGATAGATAGATAGATAGATAGATAGATAGATAGATAGATAGATAGATGAAATACATACATACATGCACAGATCACTTCTGTGAAATGCAAAGCCAATATCAATTGTTCCATGACCCCTATCTAACAAGCCCCCTGATTGGTCAACAACCCACCTGCATAATGTGATGTTCACCTGTGTGAGGTGGTGTATTTCTATGGGTGTGTGACAGGCAAGTCAATAACAAATGTGTTATTCACTGATCAGTGAATATAACATTTGTTATTGACCTCCCTGGAAAAAAAAATTCAAAAAAAAATTTTTCCAAAAAAAAAAAAATTTCCAAAAAAAAAAAAATCCTCAAAAAAAAAAAAAAAAATTTCCAAAAAAAAAAAATTTCGAAAAAAGATAATTTCCACAAAAAAAAAATTTCCCCATAAAAAAAAATTTCCACAAAAAAAAAAACATTTTCCCCAAAAAAAATTATCATGGAACAAAACAATTGTGGACTTCAGTTTCGGTCAATATCAGGTTTTACGGACCTGACCTAGTGATATTACCTCGGCCTTCGGCCTCGGTGAATATCACCGGTCAGGTCCGTAAAACCTGATATTGACCTCAACCGAAGTCCATGATTATATAATAGTGTATTTACTACAGACATTCAGCTCACAGGGTGCACTGACAGGGGCGTATCTAGAAATGGCCTGAGGGGGGGGGCCATTACATGGGGTGAATACGGGGCGCTCAGCGGCATTTCCTATCTCTTCCATGTTAATTTTTGGCCTGAGGGGGGGGCCATGGCACCATGGCCCCCCCCTAAATACCCCACTGGGTGCACATTGAAAAGTCATAAAGATATTGTGTATTGCTATGGGATAAAAGTGGATAAATCTATCATGAATTACATAACTCCTCAACATGATTATGTTATTTTGGTTGAATACAGAGTAAACTGTAGACACAGTATGTACTCACAATATTAACAAAACATGTCCAAGATAAGTCAAAATTTTTGAAAAATGAGGTGAGTGACTGTAAATCTGTGTGCATGCTGATATAAGTTCCAAGTTGTCTAGAAAATCCTGGCATTTTCTGTTTCAATGATACATTGTATCAGAGGAGTGAAACTAAGAATATCCAGGGACATGAACCCCTTAACAAGACACCCCCACCCTCCTGCACAGTGACCTGTTGGAGGATGGACACCCCCCTGGGACACCCCCCTCAATCCCAGTTCTGTCGAAAAGGGGTGAATGAGGAGGCACCCAGAGAATCTGTACTGAAGTGGAGGATGGGGGATAGATAGCCAGATACGTTGATAGACAGATAGATTAGTTACCTAAGCTGGAAAAAAAGTTTTTAAAAACTGAAGTCCACAATTGTTGATTTCAATGACAAAACACAAACAATTTTAGCGTTTTCATAATCTAAAAGTAATGTTTATAGAAAAGGAAAGAAGGAAGTAAGGATGGAAGGAAGAAGGGAAAGAAGAAATAAGGGAAGAAAGAAGGAATTTTAGCAGGAAGGAGAAAAGGAAGGAAGGAGGGAAAGAAAGAAGGAAGGAAAGAAAGCGACAAAAGAAGGAAGGCGAGAGAGAAGGAAAGAAAGAAGAAAGGAAAGAAGGAAGGAACGAAAGAAGGAACGAAAGAAGAAAGGAAAGAATAAAGGAAGGAAAGAAGAAAGGAAAAAAGGAAGGAAGGACAGAAGGAAGGTAATAAGTGAGGATATAAGAAAAGAAGGAAATGCGGAAGTAAGGAAATAGGAAGGAAGGAAATAGACAAGAAGGAATGTAAGAAGGAAAGTAAGAAGGAAAGTAAGAAGTAAAGAAGTAAAGAAAGAAGGAAGTAAAGAAGTAAAGAAAGAAGTAAAGAAAGAAGGAAAGAAAGAAGGAAAGAAAGAAGGAAAGAAAGAAGGAAAGAAAGAAGGAAAGAACGTAGGAATGAAAGAAGGAAAGAAAGAAGGAAGGAAATAAGGAAAGCAATAAGGAAAGGAAATAAGTTAGGAAATAAGGAAGGAAGGAAATCGGGAAGGAGGAAAATAGGGATGATAGATAGGGGAAAAAAGCAACAATGTGTGCATGGCAGCAAACCCTTGTAATGGCTAGTTCTCACGGAGACGTAACAGAGGGTTCTTGTTGCGTCGCTTCTTGCTTTTCCAGGAAAGTGGGAGGTTCTTAAGCTAGATTCAACAATTCGGCGACGATATTTTCGTCTACGGCGCTTCTTAAACTTCCTCGCCAAAAGTTCCTAGAAGTCACATGACCCTATGGTGAGGCAAGAACTTGCTTCACGAAAGATTCAACCAGTTGAATCTTTGCGAAGGAAGAAACCACGATGCAAGAGACCAGAAAGCCCCCCAAAATGATTGGGCGAAGTTAGAGACAGCTTGGGCGAAGTTAGAGACAGCTTGGGCGAAGTTAGAGACAGGTTGGGCGAAGTTAGAGACAGGTTGGGCGAGGCTACTTATCATTGAGTCAATGGAACTTCGGCGAAAAAAGACAACAACTCGCCGACACAAACAGGCTGTTGAAACGCCGAAACAGCTACTTGCTTGGCCGTAACAGGTATTTGCTTGGGCGTAATTGAACATTAGGACGAAGTAAGAGGATGCTAGGGCGAAGAAAGAGCATGCTAGGGCGAAGAAAGAGACTCCTTGGGCGAATCTAGTTTAACATTGAAGCAATGGAACTGCGTCGAGGCTCCTGACAACTCGCCGACACAAGTGTCTTCTTGCCTCGTCCGTAATTACGAGCGATTCGGCGTAAAAAACGAGAGCCTCGTCGTAATAGGAACCATCAACGACGATTTAGAACCTCTAATTGATTATATAATTGTCCAAAAAAGGCTTGAAACGCCGAAAGTGGGCGAAACTGGACTTCCTGGCACCTCTACAACTTCGCCGTCACTTAACCACGCTCGTGTGATCTAGGCGTAACTTGCATCTGCAGGCCTATGGGGATGTAGTGCCACTTATTATTAGCTTCACTGAGAAGCTATTGTGGAGCATGGCATTTCAACATGTGTGTTAGTGGGTATGTGTGGGTATCGATTCCTGCAAAAACTACTGGTTGGATTTAGATTTCCTTTGGCTCGATGTGTTTATTTGTACTGCACAATACCTGGTTAAATTTTGGTGACTATTGGAGGTTTTTTGGGCCTACAGTTAAAGAAATCTAAAAAAGGGCCTCTTTTTGCTGTAGCACTAGAGCCAAAAGAGTATATATTTTTACATTCTCTCCAAACATAGGCCATTAAACGTTCGTAGAATGTTGCAGAAGGTGCCAGGAGCACTAAATTTAGCAACAATTCAAGGTTTTATTTGATGAAAATCCACCAGAAATGGCGAAATTAGCTGGATCTTTTATCATCAGTCTTGCAATTTATTACAATCAGTTCAATTTTCAGTGAAGCAATGTGCTCTCCTGAGCGCCAGTTCTAGTTGTTGTTCCATCTAATTAAAATTTATATTGTGTTTTATCACAAAGAAGTGAAACTTTTTATGCTAAAGCAGTTTCTTGTCTGCAGTAGTTTTTTAATGGAGTTGTGTACAAATCTCTATTTTATGCAGTCACAGTGACAAACTGGACCGTTTTGGCAGGAAATTTTAAATTTGAGCATTTTCAGAATGTCTTTTGGGCCCTGTCTTGGCTATTTTGTTTGGAGATGTTTGGTCAAGAGATGTCCATAACTTAATGTTCCTTTTGGGGGTAAAAATACCCTTACAAAAATTAATAACAGTAAATTTTGCAAAAAAATTATTTTTTCAATGCTCCATGATTCTGTCCATTTTAGGAGTTACTCAATGGAAATTTTGCATTTAGATGTCTAAAATTAGGCCTATACCTCTTTAAAACTCATTTGGAGGGCCAATCTTAGGAAATTTTCATAAAAACCAAAAAACTGGGAAAAAGGAGGATTTTTGATAGTTTTCTCAAATTTATGTTTCTTAAAAATGTATGGTAAACATAAAATTGGTAAACTTCAACAAATATTTACTTATTTTTCCTATTGAAGTTACTTTTGTATCCATATAAATATCCATTTAGTTTAGTGTACAATTTTGCTTGAAATGGATTATTTTCAAAATTCTGAAATTAAGCACACAATATAAACAGCGCCTGGTTCTAGCCACTCAGGGAAAGTCTTTTTCAGGGGATATGAAGTAAGACATAACACAGCCTCCATTTTGAACCCCTGGGTTCGTTTGTTACTTCCTTTCATGAAAAGTGAGATTTAGTGAATAACTTCGCCTACATGTGCAAGATATTTCAACAATTACTATAATACATATTTGGTATTTCCTATTTTCCTAATGTTCTGGGCAATTCCGGCCCTTGTTCATGGGGCAAATCCGGCCCCTCTGATTTTGATGTTAAACACATTTGAAGTTTTGAACATAAAATTTGCCGTGTAATTGCTCTTTTATGCCTTTGAAATGTTCATCAGTTAGTGATTATCATTCAAATGTGTTAAAGTGGAGAATTTGCCAGGGTTTATTGGAATATTGATTATGTCACAGATGTATATAATTTTTTATAATTATCCTTCCAAAATGGTTGTATATCCTTCAGAATTTCCTTTGACTGATGAGTGACATTTGCTTGTTAACTCTCATTGAGCTTCATGGGGGCACTTGTGAAAATCTGGCCCCAGAGAAAGAACGCTCATTTAGTAATAATAGCACAATACCCATGATACGGGAGTAGGAGAGGGGTAAAAATTTTCGGTATACATTTTTAACGTAAAACCCAGCCTATGTCCTTGTACGACAAAGTTTCATGTAAGTTTTTGTGACAATCTATACTTTAGCTGGGAAAAAATTTGTACCTCTTTTATTCCATTTAGTCTTTCTCACAATCTGGGTTTTCCTTTCTGTTCTGTCTACCTATCCTATCTTTCTCCCCATCCTTCTTATTTCTCTCTGTTTGTCCTATTTTCCTTCTCTCCATTTTCAATCTGCTTTTCTTTCTCCAATATATTTCTCTTTCCCTGACTTCTATTTTTCCGTTTTTTAAATCCATATTTCTAAATTTGCCTTCCTTCCTGTCTTATTTTCAAGGATTTCTTTTTCTCTCTTTCTAGAAATCAATCTTTTCAGGTCTTTCAAACTTTATATTTTCTTTCTGTATTTCTATCTGCTCTTCTACATATACATACACCTTTGTTAAATTAACTTCTGTTCTGGCTGTATTGAACTATGCAGGATTTTTATCTATATATATGGAGGCTTAACTTTCCTGAACTCAAAAGAAGCCCCACTTTGTCTCAAAGTTCTAAGCAAGAAATCCTTTTAATCAGCCTATTCCCCAATTTACCCTCTTTAAAGACCTCACAGACGTCACCCAGGGTCTCTGATGTTGAGACACTGGAATGTCTCACATGTATGTTAGTTGATGAGCAATCATTTTATAAGTGAAGATATTAAATTCAAGAGATAGGCCTAGTGGAAATTTCCATGAAAAGAAAGATTACCCCTGAAAAAATCAATCGATTGTCAGCCTGCAAAGTATACATGTATGTATTGTTTAGTTAGAAAATAGTGTGGAAGCAATCTATCTATCTATCTATCTATCTATCTAATCTATCTATATATCTATATATCTATTTATTTGTCTATCTATA